>CP136062.1:91728891-92328891 GCA_032622095.1 Siphonodentalium dalli | reverse complement strand
GTACACGCGTTTTGGATTCTATGAAGTACACACACACACACATACACACATATATACGAAGTCTCAAAATATATAGTATAGATAACTGTCATTGCAGGTATGGCTATAAGGTGTTCTAATATGATGGTTGGTGGCACCTTTTTGGGAACAACAGTGAAGAAGTCATTAATTAGTAACTGAACTATTTATGTAAAAATTAAACACAATGTTGGCTTATTGGCACTATAAATATTACCTCACAATATCTGTGCATACTGTAGAAAAAAACACTTTTTATTTCAAAATGTATTTTTCAATGTCGAAAACAACATCATAACCGTTGATAGTTTTTCAATTGTTTGAACACTTGGAATCTGCCAGAAACGAACCAATTTAAAACTTAGCTTTGATTCTGTTTGATTTGGTCTTGAATAGATTTAAAATTTATTTTAGGGGGTGGGTCCAAAAGATCAGGCGGAAATTTTTAATTTTTTTGCACAAAAAGGGTGGGCGGGTAGCAAAAGGGCTGTAAATTTTTGTTTGGGTAAATTTTCTCACGACCCCCCCCCCCCCGACCCCCCCCCCCCCCCCCCCCCCGCCCCCGATTTGACAACAAAAACGTTGTTTGAATATAGCCAAAACACTGAATGTATGCATGGATATCAAAATTCGGGTGAAAAAAGGTGGCATTTTTCAAATCAGCCATCGCTGATTCCGCTAATAATTATTTGTCTGACAGCTGTGGAAAGGTCCATTGTTCTGATAATAATATATAATGAAGATTATGATATGTGAAATTCAAGACTGGATTTAAGAAAATGCGCGCGTCTGCCGCTAAGTTTGGACTTTACTGACACATACTCCTCGGATGCAGCTTTTGCAAGTTTATCTTTTATTGTGAGTTAACAATGTATAAATTATATAATATCGTTCATTCACGCCTCAATGTGGGATCGGAACAATACGAGCGGTACGAGCATCATGTGGACAGCACTGGATAAAAACAAGTCAAACCCTACTATTTAATTGTATTGCTTACCCGCTGACAACATGTCAAAAACATGAGACCAAGTCAATGTATACACTCGAATTTAAACCCGGACGCGATATAGCATTATACCGTCGAATTAAAACGAAACCTGTCCGACTGCCAAGAATACACAATAGTTTGCACCAAAATATGACACACAGTGGCCTTATAGCTGTGTCCGTGTTTGTGTCAACCTTTTGTTCTGTCTTTCACGCTCCGTTTCCTTGGTTGGTTTTTTTTACCCAAACAGTCGCTCTATTTGGCACTTCGTCAGTACAATCCCAATTTGGTTATATTCGTACTGAATGCTATTCAACAATGAATTGAGACAGATCCGGTTGTAATAAAAGATTTATGTGTTTTATCCGAGCAGATCACATCAAGGATCTGATAAATGTCAAAATTTATATTGTGTTCTATTATATAGGATGGGTGCCACTCCGTTTGCTAAATTATGTGATCCAATGACCATCCCCATATACATGCGTGTATATTCATAAAGACAAATAATATTTCACGAATGAACGAGGCGACATTAAAATAGCGTAAAGCATATTCGCATAAAATTATAAGTTTCAGATATACAGGTATTTTGGCGCACAAACATTCGATTTAAGAACTTTCCAAAGATGGCACCGTGATGCGTGCAGGTCCGTTGTGTTGTAAATATACAATGTTAGAACGTGGTTATTAAAAACTATGGTGAATTTACCGCAGTACTTACCATATTTTTATGAACCAAAAGAACGTGATATTCTACCATGGTTATTACCATGCCTCCATGGTAATTACCATAGTATTATGGTGATTACAATATTATCAAAAAGATCGTTGTTAATTAAACATATTGTTTTTCACTATTATCAATATGGTGATATATAGGTAAATAAATCATTTTTAATTTACAAGGTTTTTTGGGTGGTAAAACTATGGTAATCACCATAGAAATAACCATAGTAAAATAAATCACAGATAAGCAGGATGGAGAAAATAGCAATATTTATTTATTTAGTTGGTATATTATTTTACTGTAAGTTATACTTATTGTTGGTTCAGATAGCATTCAACAACGAGACCAAATGAAGCATATGCCGACTGGATCTGCCAGCTTTGGTGATGATCAACAACAACAGACGCACATATATAGTATGAGTATTAATCTGAGTGTATGCTAACACAGACTGTATCTGTTTATATTGGCGATCAGTTTGTTATCATACAGGACGACGATAGGAGCACACATAGCCTAGGTAGTGCATGCCGCTTTGATATGTCGATATGATCGGTTCGAAAGATCGCTTGTCGTTTGTTTCAGACCTTTCCGATATGTTAGTATAATACACACATAGTCACACTCACAGTCCTAGAATTTCTTGCCTTTGATGTTCGGTTTTGATGAACGTGTTTAGGCGTGTATTATAGTACTAGAAGTGTCTTCGCGATAGGAAGAATGCAACTGACTACTGTTGTTGTATTTTGCTAACACTCTTTGAATTGAATAGTTTGCTCTGCTTGGTAAAGATTTGTGATTTCCTCTGCAGACGCCGGTGCTACAACTGATGTACTGTTCAATCAATCACTCACTGTTCACAGTCACTGCTCTCACAATCGATTATTGTAGCCAATTGCCTGGTTCCCGCATATACACATTGCGTTCGATTTCATATTTCCCGAACTCAGATAGTCTCGACATTATTTGATCATTGTAGAAGTAATCTTATACCAACATTTTTGAAAATTGTTTCTCAAGCTACAAGGTGATCTGAAATCAACAGCAGACCGTGGGTACGAAAACTAAACACTGGATAGCAAACATTCCGGAATGTATATCAGCGTAAGTAATGCAACGTGCATATATCCAAGGAAGATTTACAATCCGAGTTATTTTCAAGGTTTCACTTACGTGATATAGATACGGAATCATTCACACAAATATACACGAGACCGTGCCACAACTCTATATATATATACCACACATAATTATGTAATTATACCCAAAGCATAATAAAAATGCGATCATCGTAGTGAGCTATGGTTGAGTGTAGAATATCTTCGGCATAGTAACATTTCTACCACTAGATCATTGTAAAGTTATGTATCGTATAATTATTATAACTATAGTAATATCATAGTTATTGCAGTAAAACCATGATTCAAGTCAGCGATTCATTTGTTCTGACCATGGATCTGGTTTAAACTTGATTTAATCTCATCCTAAATATTTCCGATTTTTTTTTTTTTACAAAACACGTACCTGTAACATAATATATTTGCCTAAGCTATATATAACAATGATCAAAGCACGGGGTAGTGAAAATAGAGGAAAATATCTCTGACCCTCATGGGGTATGGTAAAATTACAAATACATGACGTACGTGTGATCAAGATAATTTAAAGTATGACCACGCAAACATAGAACACTATCACAAAACTAATTGTAGTGATCTCCGTTCGGATATGTTTGATAATCACATATCCGAATCGCCTATATGCCGCTGTAACTTAGACATTGAAGACGCCAATCACTATTTTCATGTATGCCCTTTATTTATAGATCAGAGAATTGACTTTTATCGAAATTTAAGTATTAATGGCTTTCAATAATTAGAAGCAAATCATTTCTTATATGGGGTTAAAGGTATATCAAACCACAAGAACACTACTCTTTTTCGCATTACTCAATCTTTTATAGCTAAAACAACGCGTTTTGAACAAACCCATGTATGATAATTTGGAAACTGTAGAGCATACTTGTAAACCGTACCACTAGTATCAAGTGGACTATACTCACCCTTTGAGCAGCAGATATATATATATATATATATATATATATATATATATATATATATATCCGAATATTCAATATATATCCGAACTAGCAGGTGACCCGACTTCGTCCGGGATTTTGACCTTGAATTGACAATTTTGAAGGTCAAGGTCAGGTCGGAGTCACGATTTGACCCGTCCAAAACACAAAATTATCCGTTGGTATCAAATTTCGTCGAAATTCGTCCAGCAGTTTCCCCGGCCATAGCTAACAGACAAACAAACAGACAGAAGTCCCAAAATATATATTAGATCATTTGTGGGTACCCGTTTCAAAGTGAAGGTCACCTCGGGCGGAAAAACTGACCAGATGAAAATCTCCCCCATTCACAGGAACCCCTAAGTACGAACACTCACACAACACTCTCATGTCTGGACACATACACGCTCTTTATCAACGACACTGTGGATACGAACGCTCTTTAACTATCACGCGACTAACCCATGCATTGCCATTGCGGTGGCGGGGCATTGGAGAATGAGTGCTCTGACGTTCTCAGAAGCGGTGCGATGACACTCCATCTGTGATTTTACCCTTAGATAGGAAGTTTGGGCTAAATCCGCCCGGCAGTTTTCCCGGCCATAGCTAACAGACAAACAGACAGACAAACAAACAGAAGTCCCAAAATATATATTAGATGTGCGAACATAGTGAATTTAATACCGGTAACCATTGATTTTGATTTATTATTATTGACGGAACTTCGGAAGTAAAATATAAGTTGCACGTTCTCCGTATGGCAATTAAAAAAATGTCGAGTTTCCACAGCATAAATCCCATTGGATGATAGGAAATAAAATCCTGATGAAAAACAAAATATTCCGACCACTTTTGTCGCACTGGTAAAGATAATCACTAGGTCACTGAAGCGACTCGCCCAGACACCGCATTCCATTTATAAGCAGGTCAGCACGTGCTGACCTAATTACATGACACAAGTGAGGCTAACTACCCGGTATGCCCAAAGACCAATAAAGAGGGACATGAGTTAAAATGCCATTGATTTGGTGGTCCAATGACCCGAATATATTAATATATTTTAAAATATACCATGCCAAATCGTAATTGTCACAGATATATTGCATGCCCTATGTATAATATGACCTATATGCCGTATATGGATCATTACATTATATGAAATGATTGCTTCTAAAAGTTAGTTGAAACCTGTAAAACAAGTAAAATTTAAGCTTAATGTAATATGTTCTCCTATGAATGAGAGGTGTAAGGCGAGTAAGACAGTGAGTAACACCACACACCACCCTATTATAGATACATGTACGAATACACCCTTTCAATGATATGCTTAATTGGCTAAGATAATCCGTACAAATTCAAAATATGATAATATGTATCTAAAGAGCAATAATTGTAATCCATATTCAATTACTGTATTTAAAAATGAATTGCTAGTGGTGGTGGGTGGTTTTAAGTACGTATGTGATGGCACTGGGCCCTACCTGATTATCAGCTGCCTTGTGTCGCAAAACGACACTGGAAGGCCTTAGGGATAGTCAGATCATTTTTGGAAAGTCAGGATGCGTGGTGTGATCGTTATGGTGGCGCGTGCGTGATGTATATTATATTTTGATTTTGTATTTTGTCTTGTATGTCATTTCTTGACGAAGGCAATAAAAAACTATTGAATTGAATTGGTAAATCTCGCCATTCATCTTTCAAACTCACTGAATTCTAGGCTTTTCTTCATAACCGAGATTGGAATACAGATGAAAACCCGACATCCGCAGCACACACACTCTGCACTATTCTTTATAAACATTTTGTGCTATATCTGCTATGTAATTTTATGTATGTTCCATGATTTTATTAGGAGAGGGGCAAGTTTATAAGTTTTTTAACTTGTGCCCCGATCCCTATGTATATTTTTCTAGATACATTAAAACATGTTTAAAGTAAAAGGTAATCAAAAAACTATCCAGCACACAAGCGCACATGTAGTTAACCGGTGTATAATAAAAACATGATATTATTCACAGTATAAAGCTAGAGTAAAACTACAGTCGACTATAGCAGATCTTCAACATGAGCATTGTTCTACAAAGAAACCACGGTAATGACATTCACCATACAAGAAAACTAGAGTAATACCATATATTTGTCGTAGTAAAACCATGATTTAACTTTGCTGGGGATTGGCTAGTTCTGAAATTAATGGTAAAAGTTTACATGCATGGTAAATTAACCCCATGGTTACTGTAGTTAAGCCACTATTTTACTATGGTGTAGTTGTGAGATTGATTACTTGCATCATAGTTTTGCCACAAAAATATATGATAAAACCAATCATGGTATGTAAGTACAACAACATTGCCATATTAACTACGGTAATACCATGTAGATCTATTATAGTAAGCCATGGTACATTATTATATTTGCATACATAATCTGAAAAAGTCATATTGTCATATTAATTGTGCAGCCGTTACAACTGGACGTTATCAATGTTTGCACATATAAACCAAGAGTAAAATGACAAGGGGCGCCCTTTATTGTTCTACATAGGCCTACTGAAGAAACCAGGTAGCGTTCTTCCCAAATCCTATGAGCTCTATCACCTGACAGAGAAGTGTCTTTGAAAGTATATATCCGCTCGCAAAACATAAGCTTTCCACTTAACGAGAAGACGTGAACTTGTAGCTTCGACCGCATATAATCTGTGTAGCTCACAGGCGAAACCTGTGGGCGAAGATGTTATGTATGTCGAGAATACCGGATGGTTGAAGTACATACATGAACATGATACCGTGCCTGTATATATTCCCAGTCCTGGTAGCAACGAACGTGTTATTAATATCGGATGATCATGGACCCCAATACGCAGGACAAGTTTTGACTAAACGCTTAGATTTGACACCAGTATATTATCTCTATGTTTTTTAATAACGATTTTGAAGTGATAATTGCACTTATGGAACGTTTTGATAGTGAGGTACCCACTTTCATAATCATAACTATCACTTTTAGAACGTTTTGGATAACGAATGTCTATGGTTGGTTACGCGTTAACATAGAATGCTAAAGAGCGTTCGTAAAATGTTTTATTTATTTATTATACACAACATAATGCTTTGTGATATGAATTTACCCCAACCCATGGAGCGACGAAGAACATCGCACCACGTATATTAGATTTACGCATCATCTCGGATATTAGTTCGTGTCTAAGGTAATCATGTTTCTTGCTGAATGTGATTAGTAGAACATAGTGAAAAACTGCTGAACAGGATTTTGAACAGCGCGGAACCGAGTATCCCACGTCGAGGTGACAAGCGAAAGCTTGATATTGAACCCAAACCCAAACGCACTCACCAGATTTAAGAACAAGCTCAAATTGCAAGGATGAACCTGCAAGTGTAAGGTTGGTATGGGGTGGACACGTTTTTGGACAATATATCAAGACATAATAAGTCTAGAGATTATACGTTCAAAGTTCACGGACGCAGCGGCTTGTTTTAGTTGTGCTCGCGGGATTTTGAATGGTTCTTGCGCGATATCCCAAGAAATAAGGTTTGGTTAATTGCTATTATCGCGGAATGATACTCTAAGCAAAGACGAAAGTCCAGATTCAATATTTCAGAGAGTTTTAAAGGGGGTGCATGGGACTAGGAGGGGTGCGAACGATTCTTATATTTCATGTCAACAATAGCGTTAGCGAAAGACATGGGCGGACAGTAAACTCGGCCATTGAAACTTTGACCAGGTCCACCATGGCCCGGCCGAGATTCTGCTATCATGGGGACACATACTCGATATCTGGACTATAATGGTGTTAGTTGCATTGTAATTGGCATAATTATGTTGTCCAGATTTTCTTCACATAGTTTTTTTTGCAAGATTACATTAACCTATATTTTAATTACATTCATCGGCAACAAACTGTTCTTTAAGATTAGTATTCTTGTGCTTAATTGCACTGCATTTATATATCTTATTGCGGGGGGGGGGGGGCATTCGTGATATATGCATTACGTACGGCGTTGATTGCATATTGCATTTCATCTGAATGTTTTATTAGCCTGATAATCTTCAGTTGATATTATTGGATATCGAAGATCAGTTGGAACGTTCTGTACTGAGGAAGAATTGTGTAGCCACGAGAGTCTGGTGTGTATGCACTCTTCTTCTAAATATCAAAATCTTGAACATGACAGCTCATTATTAAGTATGCCATAAGAAACGGACTGATTTTTAAATTGGTCATAATTTTGACAGTCATAAACAGCCGTAGCGATCAGCGTTTCTATACAATCGATTCTCTAATGAAGGTGTGTTGATGTTTGGCTACTTGCAATTTGAACAGCTGACGCTTGTGTATTCCTATCACGAAAACGGTTGTGTCGAATCGTATTTAGAAATAATCTATGCGATGTTTTACTTAATTGATGAGATATTTGACATTGTAAATCGGCTGACGCTTGCTTCGATTTGAGAAGGGTCGACGGGATCAAAACACACAGTCGTCGTAATGGCGGAAAACGTCAGAGTTGACCTGATTACTACACTGTATACGTGCACGTGTAACCTAAATATCCAATCTGCTCACTCTGATGTGACTCCATAAAAGTACCACGTCCTTTATGATAATATGTCAGAAAATACGCAGGACAATTTAATAAATTACGATTATGCGTGCCATGTATCTACTCCAAACAAGAGGTACTTGTCCTAAATTTTGACTTTGATAACCGCAGAATAAATACCGAAACGACCGCCTCGCATGACAAGTGTTGTTTCTGCTTATACTGCACAATATAGTAGTGGTACATTGAATAGCGTTTTTAGTTGTGTTCTCATTGGATTAGTTTCATTTTATTTTGTTTTAATGTTTTGCGTTATTCATCATGCAGGTGTGTTATGGATTATACAGTATGTAAATTAAGCGTTTGTTTACTTGGTGTTAAATCAGTTTGGGTATCTCTAAATACTTTATTTAGGATTATATGACAAATTATATCGCCAGCCACACCCCTGCACCCCTTAGGTTGTAAATTACCAACTGGAACCTAAACATCTCCAAATTTCCAATCTAACACCCCAGTGGTTGGAAATGTCCAACTGTGAGCCATTTCAGTCAAACCAACATACACACTTCGCACGAAATACTGGTTTGACTATCGAACTATCAGAAAACATCCAACTAACTACATTGGTCTGCTGTATATTGTGTGTAAAGCATGAAATTTCCATCTGTTAAAAAAAATTTGACCAAAGATTAGTGGATAGCCCTCTCCCCACGTCGCCACGTCCCTGATGACGAACAGTTTATGTCGTTAGTCGATACGTGGGCAAATATTTTCCATCATGGTTTCGTTGGATGGGATGAGTCAAATCTCTCAATATTCGCTCCTTGTTTCAAATGCGGGAATACTATACGGGGTAACTGTAAAATGTTAACTGTGGAATGGTGTTCATATCTGAGTAACGTTCAAGTGACAATGTTTCAATTGTGGCATAACACCAAAAAGCCGGCACTCATATCTTAGACACGCTCTTTATAGCTCCACACAATGAACTGATTGTATATCAACTAAAATCTATACGGATTACCGTCTTATGTCTAGCTTCACTAAACCGGGATGAGCTGGACCGTCGCATCACTAAACCGGGATTAGCTGGACCGTCGCATCACCAAACCGGGAATAGCTAGACCATCGCATCACTAAACCGGGAATAGCTAGACCGTCGCATCACTAAACCGGGAATAGATGGAGCGTCGCATCACTCAACCCGGTTTAGATAGACGTCGCATTACTAAACCGAGACATTACTGTTCAAACTTGGTCTGGCTGGACCGGTTTAAACCGGAGATGAAGAATTCGCCACTAACACATATATGATATCGGATTTAAACTATGGATTTAGCTGTCGAACTGTGGTTTAAATATAGAGGTTTACGTATACCAGGTTATAAATGGAGTGAAGACTCCGATCATCCAGTTTAAACCTGGTTTACGGAAAATTCTAGGGTTAAGCCGCCGTTTGGCAGCTACATGAATAAGACCATTGTTTAAATTCGAGACCACAGTTCTGAGTGACACATGTCCCATCTCTGCGTGTTTTAAACCCTGTCCAGTCATACCATGGTTTAGCAGTAGTGTCTCTGTATCGTCGAGCTAAACAATCGTACTTTCCTAATGCGAACCGCCGAGTTCTATCGACAGCGAAACTAGTCAAAATAACGAGAACAGTTTGATTGGTAATGTATAAGCGAGAAGAGCTCACTCCTGTAAAGAATACGGGAATAATTTATTGTCAATTGTGATAATTTGTTTGCGTTTTATAACCTTAAACCGGCAACTAAACCATATCATTGACCTGAGATGACGAATTCGTCTTTTCAGGGCCTCGATTTACAATTATTACATACTCACTTCAATCGGTGAACAGGAGCTGTAATATCGATTTAGGGCGTGTCTATACATACAAGTGAGATTGGAGATTAGCACATTTTTTTGAATTCATTCTCACACGAGTTGATATACGCATGTACTTAAGTGTGGGCGCTATCTGTCTGTGTGGTTCGCCTGCTAACTGGGTAGTTTGATTACATGTCCATCTCAATGATACAGTTAACCACTAGCTGTTATAGCCGTGCACTGAACGACAAAAAGCGCCCCTCCCCTTAGACCAGGTTTGGCTGGACCGTCAATGTAGGTTTAATCTCGATGGTTCAAACTAGAGATGACGAATCCGACTGAGATGTTTGAAAATATAATATGAGGCTTTTGGAGTGCATATCGCCATCTCGCTTCAATCAAATATATCATAGACCTTAAAATGAACTTAAAATCTGATATATTCTGTCAAATTAATGTAACTATTATGATCAGAATTAGTTATTAAACAGAATTTAGTGTTTCATAACACATTAACAGGTTCGTAAATCATCAGTACCCAAGAACAAGGCAGGATGAATTGAGTAAACGTGTACACATGTATGTTGTGAAAATAATGGACTTGGGATAGTGGGGTAATCTGTTGGTTGAGTCATATCTTCATTCGTATATGGACGAGCATGGTGAAGCTGCACTCATATCGTATCTAATGTTGTATAATGTAAAACATATTCAGAGGAAAGACGATATCGCGTCGACGGTATATATTATAATACATTACCGAATTCACCCTCTGTGAACCTCATTATATATTATAATAAATTACCGAATTCGGTTGGATGAACACACATAATTATCTTGTGCTTAATATCACACATACACATATTAAAAAGATACAAGCAATACGAGTACAGCATCACATGTGTTCCCAATAAAAATCTGCTCAAATATGTGGTAGGAAACCTATATAAGGTAACATGCATAATGTCTTTGAAGTGTGCTTGCGAAATTGCACGTATATGTCGATTGGCTAATTATTTTTGCCGTCCGACGAAGAGTATCGCTAGGTCCAGATCTACATGCCCACGTGCATAACGTTAATCGCTCAATCGGTAATATATATGCCATCAACGCCGTTTTTCGGTTTATCTATGAGCCTACAGACCGATCAGTAGACGAATAACATACTGTATAATTCAGCGAAGCGGATTATTCTAAGTATGTTATTCGCTTACTGATCGGTCTATAGGCTCATAGATCAACCGAAAAACGACGTTGATGGCTTATAATTACAACGATAACACTTTATTTTCAACTATCTACTATTAATCCATCTCAGAAAATTAATTGCCAAAGCAGGATTTTCCGTTGGACGATCTCCGAATTTGGTTGATGGGCCGAAAATAAATTGGCCGAAATTGTCAACGAGCAACTTCACCAAGCAAACTTTCAGAAAATAAATAGTTACACCTCAACTTCAATTTTCAGCAATGAACTATCCATGATAAAAACAATTACCTGTTTGGCTACGATTTACGTTTAAAATGACTCAATAACAACCCAACAATTATCAACACACACAGAGTCGAATCCGAAGCGATTGGATAGCGATCTCCGGTAAAATGATTAACTCCAGACTGAGACTCCAGCCCGATGGCCGATGTAATTTGTAAACAAATGCCCTGATCACATCTAATGTTCTCGTGGCAAATGCCATGTCATTAGCATTGTTATGAAGCTGAAAAATGTTAATAGGGTTGTAATCGGGTATCACATTTTATTTATTTCCAATAAAATTACCCATGTTGATCAGCCTGATTCATGATAATTTGTGTTCACAGTAACTATACACGTTGTCATGGACGCTCTTTCGAAAATTGGACAAATGAAAAACGCAGCACGAACTTTGAGTGTTCAGTCGAGCGTTACAAAAACATGAATACGGCTGAAATGAACAGACATAAGTATAGTATAGTGTCCGTAAGAAGCAGAAACATGCAATATAGATATCAACTACTTGTTCAAATGTTTCTAGCATTGAGTTTTCGAGTTGTTTTTTCACTGAAATTCTAATGGAATTTTCGTTCCGCGCTTTTGCGTCATCCGGGGACGTCGTGTGGGGTGACTCGCCCATTTTTCTTAAAGTGTCACTACGCGATGTGATTCGTCTACTGCAACATCTATTCACTGATATATAATATCACGCGCTGGCCTCTCGACCAATCAAATGACCGCATTTCGACGAAAACGAAAGTAGTTGTAATTATATAAGGATTAACTGTCATATGTACTGTTTTTATGGAGATGTAACCGTGAGGTAAGTGGTCATAACTAGTATAAAACCCGAAGGGTTTTACATGCAAGTTATGACCACTTACCTCACGGTTACATCTCCATAAACACAGTCCACGTGACAGCTAATCCTTATATGTATATACATTTAGCGAAAAAGCCACTTTTGTAAATGAATTTAAATCGAAAAGTGTATCGTGACAAAACCAGCCCAAAATACCCCATAGCACCCTTGGCAAAAGTTAACAGGAACAATTGAAACCCGATGATTTATTAAGTCAATCCTGCGCGAATCCAAATGCGCCCAAAACATTACGCGTTCGTCTTTCCAAACACAAATGACGTATCGATGTTGTTATGAGCTTGCAGTTATCAGCTGTTGCGCATTCACCGAGAAATAATTGCAACTAGCCACGTGGGCGCCGACCAATCATAATGCTGGATTTAGTGATGACAACACTTAGTATGTAAATATATAAGGATTAACTGTCATGTAGACTGTTTTTATGGAGATGTAACCGTGAGGTAATTGGTCATAACTTGTGTAAAACCCGAACATTTCATCTCCATAAAAATAGTTCACATGACAGTTAATCCTTATATTTATATACATTTAGCGAAAAAGCCACTTTTATAAATATATTTAAATCGAAAAGTGTATCGTGACAAAACTAGCCCAAAATATCCCATAGCATCCTTGGCAAAAGTTAACACGAACAATTTCTCTTTATATTGAAACCCGATGATTTATTAAGTCAATCCTGCGCGAGTCCAAATGCGCCCAAAACATTACGCGTTCGTCTTTCCAAACCCAATGACGTATCGATGTTGTTATGAGCCTGCAGTTATTAGCTGTTGCGCATTCACCGAGAAATAATTGCAACTAGCCATGTGGGCGCCGACCAATCGGAATGCTGGATTTAGCGATGATCACACTTAATAGTATGTAAATATATTGCAATTATTCCTCTTTGCTGATCGGTTTCACCGTGTAGGCGGAATGGCCACGTGAGTCAGGTGACTGTCGTTGGCAATGACAACACACGTTACAAGTTACACGTACGTGTGGCTGAACTGGCTAATTTCTGCTAAAAGAAGGCTCTTGAAAACCAGCCATGTTTAATATATAAACTCGACGAAATTGAAAGCACGTACACCCAGATATACAAAGTGTTAGAATGATGTTTACTAAATTATATAAAAGTAAAATATGGGCTTGTTACATGCATTTCACAACGTAAACAGAGCGAGCAACAGACATGTCGCCAGGTGTGTAGTCCACACGTTGCGATACAAAAGCGGGCATGAATGTTTTAAATACTTCGCATAACGCGGTACGTACATGTCCCCTGGTGCGACAACACTAGTTTATCCGGTTTCGAAAGTGTGCACATATTCATATATACCTTTGGTAAATTGCATGTATCGATGCGGGAGATACACCAAATTAAAGGTGGTATAATATGGTCTAAAGAACTTGGTATGTGGCATTACAGTGGACATATGGCGGTACGAGGTATCAGATCATTAAGACCCGTTGCAAAATTTAATAATATACCAATATCGTGATAAGATATCGTACAACAGGGCTTAATGTCGGTCGTGTGTTCGATCCCGATTGCGCGGAGTGGGTCTATTATACACTAATTTGGGTACACCTCTTTTGACCGAACGAAGGTTTGGTAATGTCCACCGACGGTTAATCGTTCTTGACTACGAAAATCACTGGGGATACAGGAAATCGATGTTTCGATGCATGTCTATCCCATAAAACATCTCAGTCCAACTTAAAGGTATAATCTGATAACGTCGATCAACCTGTCGGACAAAACATATGGACTCAAACGATGAAACCATTGGGCATTGTATAGCAACCAATCGTCAGTTATCGTGGGCTTTCATTTAGATTTCAGTTAAACAGCTGAAGGGGGTAAATTTGAAGTCATAATGTCGGCGGAATCAACAGAAGTCAGGCATACACAGACAAAATTACTCTCAACCATACATGTAACATAATAACGCTCATTATAGTTTACTGTGGACAGTAAAAAGGAAGAATCTTTGTTTAAGAAATGCATGTTGATTTTGTTGCGTAACATCGAGTGTGGATGCATGTCTTCTGATGTTTGTATGGGAATTTGCATCCGTACTCCGTGGAACGCGGCAAAATAATTACTCGTTATGACATATATACATTGCCAAATTAAACCAAATTAAACCCACTTCAATCACGTGTTGCAAGTAACGAAAGAAGTTAGAATCCCCGCGACGTAACGTGACATAGCTGCAACCAACCAAAATATATATATACTGCATAGCAAAATAATATATATAGGTGTTTGTGTGTATAAGTTCACCAATGTGATTGCATATATAAGTATAACTATCGTTAACAGTGCTATCGTTACAAGTACCACGGCCCGGTTTATAATTTTTGAAGCGACAAGTTCGATGTCGATCGCAGGAACGCAAGTATAGCGAGTTGTTATTAAGTTCATTGTAACGCTAAAAGATTAAGCGTCACTCTAACCACTAAAAAATCTGCACGATCTTCCTGAAATTTGAGTGGTTCAACAGCTCGTGATTTAAGAGATATACATGTCTCAATGGAATTTCGAGCATTTTGAAGCAATGAAAGTATTGCTAACCAAAGAAGATAATCAGACGGCTTCTCGAACTTTAGTACTGACGATTGTTAAAAAGATACGTATGTTCAAAAGAAGGATGCCGTATGTACGATCGGAAGACAGACTGCGCTAACATGCTATACTGATAATGCAGGACAAATTATGAAGTAAAGTATAACTCAGACCAAAAGCGAACCATTACCTGTGTGCACGAATACCAGTAAGTATCCCATGGACTAAAATATTCCCACAGTAGATTGTAATAGATCTGCAGTATCTCATCAGGTGTTGCACCCAACGAGTATTATATCACTGACTGGTGTTATTCAGTATGGGACGGAGATAGCAAACGAGAACTATACATGCTGTCAATTGATAATTTATTAATGCAGCTACCCATACGTGAACAGCCCTCGTGTATTCAATCCAATTCTTCAGCTTGACAAGGCGGAATGTTCTATATTTGCGCGATATTAAGGCACTTATCTTTTGAGAGAAGACGAATACAATCGAACAAACGAAAATTATAGATATTTTACCATTATGAAAGTAACGGGTATATTGAATGGCAGAGCTAGTGAGAAATTGGCAGTCTGACAAGCGCTGTCGATTGCTCACTGTATAGCCCAGCTTGGCGTTTTATACCTCGTGAATTTAAGGCAGTTGATCGTTGATTATTGCTTATATCCGGCAGCATATTGACTTGAATTCCATGCGCAGATTGCGGTACAGTTACACCAGTTAGCACCGGCGTAAACTGTCGCTTGAACGGCAATTTCACGACATGCTTCATCAAACTGTCTACAGTCTGGATATGCTTTGTCATAAAACATGAAAAGTTTGGCAGGACGCCCGATGATGGTTAGTCAGTTTCCAAAGGTAAACAAGAGCCTAACATAATTATATTATTCAAACATAAAGACCGGGTTCTTCATCTCCAGTTTAAACCTGGTTTCTACGTGAACATCTAGGTTTAAACCACAGTTTGGCAAATAAAACCATAATTTAAACCCCTAGACCGCATCTCTGGTTTAAACCGGGTCCAGCCAGATAATGGTGTAGCAGTATTGTCTCTATATCGTCGACCAAATAATCGCACTTGCCTAAGTTAACAGCATCTAAGAACAATCTGTTATAGTCGATTTTAAACTTAACACTGTAGATAAGCCGACTATGATATCTGCCTAACGGACATCCTGAAAATATGTAATTCTTTTGTTAGTACACATGTAATTGTGTCTGTTAATCGCCTATGTACTATATTATATTCAGTCATAAAAGACATGTGTAATATGCAATTGTGATCGCGAGTGGCTACCAATCGCTATATTTAATATTAGGCCCTCATTTGGGTATCTTTTGATTTCCAATCAAATGTATATTATCCTATACTCTAACAAAATCCGCACATAGGTCCCCTGGTGTGACAACACTACCATTAAGGTATATTACTCATGGCTGTGTTGTCGCATCAGGGGACCTGTGAACCCGCACAGGGTTGTGTTATGTTCGTATATTGCCGTCATATATTACCAAAGAAAGGGTTCTTATCAGAGTAGGGTTTCTCGTCCTATAAGTGACTGACCATCTGCACAGAATTGAACAAGTGCATTATTTGTGATGAACAGTCTGTTTGTTCCGGATTGCTACAGTGTGAATCTTTCTACAAGCAACGAAATGCAATTATCTCCTGTATTGAGAGCGCCCGGATGAGACAGTCGGCACGTTGCATAGCGCACCAGGGTATCCGCATGATAAGTTCGAAGAAATCATGTTTTAGAAATAAATGGCAAGTGTATTTTGCTGTCTACAATGGATATGTCATTTCCCAGTCAATTTATCACACGTTGGGTGTCATCCCTCCACCATTAGGACGGATATCGTCCTGATGTGGAAGTGGCTTCGGAAACGAAACTACCCTTTGCCCATCTATTAACCAACTAGTTTTTCTTTAGAAAGAATATGTGAATATTTGCAACGAAAACAGGTGACATCAATGGAGACAAATTGTTGGCCTCTAGTTTTCTCTATGTTTTGTTCACGAAACCTATGTTGCTCTTCTGTTTTGGTGCATATGACAGGAAGTGTGAGTTGAGACTTTAGGTCCCAATTTGTTAAATGTATCTTGTTAGATATCCTTTTGCTGATCTGGAGGATCAGCGCTACAATAAAAGCATGATTTTCGTTTGACCTTATTTACAACACCACTTTATCACCAGTTGTTTTAAGTTATTTAAGTTTTAAATTTATTTTTTACTTTTTTGTTGTAATTGGAAGCCTGGGCCCTGTTTCATGAAAGCAACTTATGACATAGTTGGGACTTAAGCTGGTCATAAGTTCAAACTTCAGTCATAAGTGCGTTTCACGAACAAGGTCTTACCTTAAGATGGTCTTTGACTTTAAGACTGGTGTGAGGTGTCTTAAGATAATCTTAAAGTTAAGACCCACGTGATGAGTGGCATATCGATCACAATTATGGCGGCCTATGTTATTTGGAATTACGGAGATATCTACGAATTTAGAAAACAAAACATCTTTATTTGCATGGACAGCTTGTGTTAGTGCCTCCAGTTCATGATTGGAAAAATTAGGATTTTCTTTTCGTTGCTGACATTTCGGAAGCAATGCGTCTAGTGACAATATTATCCTATTCGAAATGGTTGGAACATTATCACGTGGTGCTTTTTTGACATTAAATGCCCACGCCCATGTCGTGATATTCAAGGCTGTCCAAATTTTTGTCACTTTTTTGCAGGGGTGGGATGACCATTATACAGCATACTGTATATATGATATGCACATCCGTAACGATGACACCCCTTAATGCGAGTGTGCTAATGAAAACGTAGTTATATATATATATCCATGGTATGACAACCGATAGATATACATTTGCATACAAATAATAAAAAAAGTTACTCTAACAATTATTTTTCATTTCCGTTTGAATCGAAAAATGACCTATGTGTGTCCTGATGACATCGCCGATTTATTTTGATTATTGCTACACGTAAAGAGCGATGGTCAATAATACACGTGTTATGTCGGCTGACATAAATAAATCGCCGCCTGATCATTGCTCTCAGTGGATTAACTCGGCGTAAATGCATCGTCGCAGTCATGCATCGATACATATCATTATATTGTCTTATTTCCGACACTGCCACTCACCAGTAAACGCAAAGCTCGTCATTTTAAGGTTACAGTGAAGTAATTATTTCCCATAGGCCTCAGTGTTAACATATAATGGCCTGCAGCCCTGACTATCCACGAATTGTGATAAATGAGTACACGGTCACCATGATTGACATCTGCGCAAAGTTTCTGCGTGAAAAAAATCATATCGTCGAGCATGGAATGTACCTTTAAATTTGGGATTTATAATCGAGAGTCAGAATTGCATGAAAAAAATATTGGCATTTTTTACCTCGCACCAAAAACATTTAATCTGGGAACCACGTGCTTTACAATGTGCCAATGTTTTGTTTGGAGTCTGAAATTTCAAGAGGAGTGGTTGCATGTATTTTATATGTTTAAATACCGAAACTACTATTAACCAACCAGAGCCCAGAATTTTTTTAATTCTCTCCTGCATCTTGGTCCAAAATCCGTTGGAGGGCGCTACCAATCGAATTACTTCACTGTAACCTAAATTAAGAGCCTGCGATGTACTCATGTTCGAATTTACATCGTGGAATCCATGCATGTCTAAGATTCATATGCTAATATAAGGCCACTGACTATAGACACTAAGATACAAGCGCTGATTCGCCCACCCCACCCCAGCCGCTATCCAGCATCCCTGTCACACAATAATGTCAACTCGGACTCGGCTCTTTCTCGATAACATCTCAATGCCGTACATACAGATTGCACAAGCCCACATTTTTTTGTTCCGGACTGTAGAAAATTGTCGATAACCAGTCTAAATGAGCGGGAACTTAACTTACTACTTAAGTAGGACTTAATCTTGTTTTGTGAAACGCGTTCTTGAAACGGAAAAGTTACATCATAAGATCCACCTTAGATCTTAGATTAAGTCCATCTTCAGATAATCTTATGACCTTGCTTCGTAAAACAGGGCCCTGGATCACTTTATATATAATAGAGGTGGGGTTCTGATATCACGCGGCAAAGATAAACATTTGCTTTATGGGATCCATGTTGTCCAAACTCGACGGAATTAACACGAAAGCCATGTTGAATGTCCATTCTCCCCATGCGAAGATATCTAGTAGAGATGTGAGTGGACATTTATAGTGTGCATGTACTGATATTCAGAGTGACAGAATCTTTCAAAAAGCTCACAATTGGTCCGGGTTAACCTATACTGCACTCCTGCATAAGATCCAACCATTCGAATGAGTTCCCAGTGTTCCGATGTGACGGGTATGCATATTCTCCCTGCGTGAGGTCTGATATATTTCAAACTGACGTGAGGTTAAAATCTATTCCTGTAGAGAAACACTCTAAAGGTGTATTTATTAATAGCAAGGTGTCTTTCGATTGTTCACTGATATGTGACCAAACCGGAAAGGTAGACAATGAGAAGAATGTAATCAATGCGCGTTCCTTTCTTAAGATGTCTTCCGCACATGAGTAGCCACTGTTCACGATACTTATGAGTGTGTACAAAGATAAAACGAGAACCAGCCCATGCGTGTGATGATATATCGTTATGAGTTGTATCTGTATATAGCTAGGTAGGAATGGAATTCTGCTGGCACTATAAGGCGATGGTCAATACACGCAATGCAGTGAGTGCTCAACGAGGCCCCATCAATTGTTCGACAGTTTAAATAAATAAATAGGAGATTGTGAAGTTGTTGCATAACCATTAGCTCTGTGATAACTGCAGGTTGTTAGTTCAGTATCGTTGTCAAGATTTGCATTACTTATATGAACGCATAATACTTCCATCAGCGTGTAGGAGAAGGACATTCGTTTACATCGATGACTATAACTGATGTCCCACGCAAAAGAATTGACACTATATATTCTGAAATCCTGCTGAAAATCATTTACACATACCAACCAACGATATCGTAATCACAATCCAGCCTCCCATGTCGTATTCGGTCATAATACCAACCCAGCAAATTAATCGAGACCAAACTGTAATCAGTTAACATACATGTATCAACCGACCAGATCGTAATAATTTACATACATACTAGTTCCTCAGATCCTATAATAAGTCTCACAGGGACCAGCCACGGTTATCGTAAACAAGACAGTTAATGACTGTGGAGACGCTCACCAGACTGTAAAGACCGAGAAGACTGGGACTCGGAAGACGATAAGAGTTTGTACTTATCAAATTCACTTAAAAACAAGTAGTCATAAAAAGGGACGTAGCCTAGAGGGTCTCCGTTGAGCAGTGGGGTGTCCACCTTGAAATATGGTCCAGATCCCCACCCCACATAGTCCATAGTCTGCTCCCTCTCAACTGAAGCAAACACACTCCCAAGTTCGTAAAATTTCTTTGCACATGTTGGAATTTACAACTAATACCTCAAGCTTTCCGAACTGTGGCAAAGTTACAACATGACATGTCCCCCCTTGTTTAATGGTGGCTCCCCATTAAAAAAAAATTGATCCCAACTCTCCATAGGCCATATACTCCATACGCCATTTCTTGATTGGTCGAACCCATTTTAACAAATCTGTAACGCAGTCCCATGTAAGACAAGGACCCTCCATACTAGTTACTACATATTAGCTAAATAGGACTGATGGCTCTTGATGAGCCATTCTAAGAATTACTATGGGGAAGAGTTATGTCCCTGGTTGCATCCCTATTTGACCTGGCGAACCCATTTCAACAATTCTGGATCCCAGTCACCCAATGACTCTCTATACCAAAATGTATGCTAAATATGCCAAATGGTTCTTGAGAAGATGTTTTAAAAATAACTATTGAGGGAAAGAATTATGTCCGTGGCTCTGACCAATTCTGAATCAAATCTGAATCCAAGTCATCCATACCAAATATAAACTGAATAGGCCTGATGGTTCTTGATAGGAAGGCATTTTAAGAATTACAATGGATGGACAAGTTATGTCCCTGGCTCCGCCCTTATTTGACCAGGTGACCTCATTTTAACACATCTGTACCCCTGTCACCCAAGAACCTTCCATACCAATTATAAGCTAAATAGCCCCGATGATTCTTGAGAAGATGTTTTAAGTATTACTATGGATGGAAAGAGTTAGGTCCCTAGCTATGCCATTTTTTGACCATGTGACCCCCATTTGAACAGAACTGAATCCCAGCCACCTAGGGACCATCCAAACAAAATATGTCTCAATTCTTCATCTCAGGTAAGCTGAGAAAAATTCCTCCTTCTTTCTCATCCAGTTTCCCATATGTAATCGCCTGAGAAAACATGTATTTAGTTTTACTGGCCTAACTGTCAGATTCATCATTCACACTTGGCCTTGGGAGTTTGTTATCATAAGACATAGGTCATTTCTATACAAACTCTCTAACAGGTAGAATTTTAGGCTATTAATCATAGGAGCTGTCATTCAAATCAGATTTTGTTAACACTGCCATTTCATTTATTACTTTATAATCAATGTGACTTATATATGGTAAATATTCTGTGATTGAAGGCACCTTCCTCATATCTCATAGAGCTCTGAGTTTCTGCTGTTTGCATGTTCTTGATTTTAGACTGATTTAAACCAAATTTAGTTGAGTCACCCAGGTGGATGTTATAATGATGTTATTTTTTTTTAATTGAGCAAGAAATTAATCTCAATTAAAATAAAACAAATTAATTTGAAGAAGAAAAAAAAATTGTCTTTTTTTTCCAAATAATTTTCCTCTTTTTTTAACAAATCTGAACCCCAGTCACCCAAGGACCCTCTACACCAAATATAAGCCAAATCGGCCCAATGGTTCTTGAGAAGAAGTCATTCTAAGAATTACTATGGAGGAATAGAGTTATGGCCCTGCTTTCGCAACTATTTGACCCAAGTGACCTCATTTGAACACATCTGAATGTGAGGCACTTAGGGAACATCCACACCAAATATTAATCCATTCGGTCTTATGGTTCCGAAGAAGATGTTTAAAGAATTGTTGATGGACGGACGGACGGACGGCACGACGGACGGACGGATGGACGGACGACGGACGAGGAGTGATGACTATAGCTCCACCGGAGACTTCGTCTCAGGTGAGCTAAAAAGCCAGCAACATCCATGCAGATTATTCGTTACATGCGCACCAGTCGTCCATGCAGATCCTATATCAGTATGTGCATACACGTATCTGCGTGAGCATTGATCTTTTCTAAAATCAGTATTGTTTATATCGTTCATGACTTATTTATAATTAGAATGTCTATTGGGACCAGGGGGGGGGCGACAAGAACAAACTCCAGGATACAAGGTCCGGGTGTTTTTTTTCAGTTTTTCCAGTGCCATGTAAATTAAATTACAAATCCATGATTAAAGATAAATTATGACTACTAAGATGTTTGTATATCTATAGGCTTATAAACAGGACCAAAATAAAGCATTAATCAAGAGAAGGGACTCCTAGTTTCAATATTTACCTAATATTTCTTTTATAACACGAATCATTGGGTGGATCCCGCTTCTTACGAGGAAAAAATTGCACTCTAAACAATATGATTTCCATCAGTTCTCATTGTTGTTTTTTGACATTCTACTATCCCTGCGATGCCAATTAACTCATTTAATTCTGCTGGTGCTTTAAACGGTATGAATATTGAAAAATAAACAGATTTCCTGTATTATTGTATGATATTCATCATTGTGTAGATGGGACCTATACTTACTGGGACCTAACGATATAATAAAAAGCTGAGTAATTGAACATAACATGATAAGCATTCATCTTTGAGATAATAACATTTTATTTCGATATTACTATACTATTCTGCCACATGGATAAGATAAGATAAGATACATTTTATTTAAAAATCGGAGGTATAAACATATTACAAACACAAGCTCTGAAATGCTTGTATAATGCGCTCCAATGCCCACTTTCCCTCCAAACGCGTACTGCCCGTGTGCGTCGTCCCTATTTACGTGCCTGCACTATACATGATGGTAGTATACAGTATAGCAGGAACATACATACTAAAATGTACGGTCCATAAGGTATGTGCGAGGGGTGAGGATTAAATGTAGTACAAATGCAGTTATAGGGGTGTGTGGCTCAGCAGCGAGCGCGTTACAGGCCCGGTGTTTCTGACGTTTGCAAAGAATACAAGTATTTTATCAGTATGTTCTTCAATTACTTGTTATTAATTGGTTAACGGCACATGCAGACTTCATGCAGATGGAAAATTATATAACTAATACAGACTGGGTGACTATTTGGTGAGAGAATACGCGGCTGTGCATACACATGCACATACTTTGGGGATATGGATGCTGAACCTTATTTGGCAATTTAGTTAATGAGTGTTTTGTTAGATTTCTGGTGCTTTCAATAAGATTTCCTGATTGGCATTTCATCCGGATAGTTCTTTACATCATTTCACACCCTCTGCCACATCCCCTGTCTGCCTTATCCTGCTATTTTCACCGTTTTTCATCAAACTTTGGGGTGGGTCACCAATTTTCCTTGGAAAAAACTTATGTTGGAAGGGTGGGTGTCCGAAATCAGAAAGGAAAAAACTTGCATTCTCGGGTCCCAAAAACTAAAAAAACTAAAATGTCAACCTTGTGTCCACGAGTTTGTTAGTGCCCCCACCTGATGGGGAAGAAAATATAATTACGTTGTTAATGAATATAATATCACCATTGACAGCGCTTTCTTATAATGTACGTTCGGGCGATAGAACAAAACGATATACGCCTCTATGTTGGAGAGCCAGTATACAACTGTCATATTCAAAGTTAAGCCCGCTGGTTACATAATAGGATATCCAAATGTACTCAGAGTTAAATATAAAAGCATAAAATTGAAAACAACATACACTACTCGCGTACAAATCTGCTATCCTATTCGCATGTTATTTTCACGCTCCCCTTCTACCTCTTGAAAACTCTTATAAATTTGAGGAGACAATTTCACATATGCCACGACTGTGGAATCCAAGTCCCGGACTACAAGGTGCTTCTCTGAGAATTCCCACGTATCCACATGCATGAGTATTATATAATAATACTATCGGGGAAATTCGTGTGTAATGCATCACTACTTTGGTCATTTACACCTTGTCATCCCAAATTATACGCAAGTTTATCCTCATGTAAGTAAACCATTTATATGCATGTGGTGATCACGTGATTCGCGTCGTCTGATTTTGTGATTGCTGTACATTTGGTGTCCAGTTGCCCCGTAAAGTATAGTTGTATCTGTGCTAATTGTTCCAATGACAGGGTTGGGGTAATCGTAATCAGTAATCGTAATCAAAGTAATCGATTACAAAATTTGGAGTAATCGTCTGTAATCAGTAATCATGACATTTCTTGATTACAAGTAATCGTAATCGTAATCGATTACTTTCAAATGTACCTGTAATCATGATTACATTTTGATTACTTTTTGATTACTTTTACTAAAATATCCATATGGATGGCTATTTGATACTCATAGTCTCATACTGTGGAGTGTGCAAAGATACAAACAACATATTAGAAAATTAGTACAATTATGTCATGTGTTATGTTAGTGGTACAGTGTGTATGGATATTCTGGCAGTGGACACAGGTAACAACACACAATTGTTGAATACAACATGAATGGCAATAAACTTGTGATACAGACAATGAAATGTTCCAATATGATTAAATATGCTAGCCAACTTCAATTATGATTAAATTGAATTGAGACTGCTGCAGACAATGGCTGTAGAGTCACACTGGTACAATAGGGCTAATTAACTGAACAAAGAAGGTGTGACGTACATCGGTAGACCTAATTAGCTGGTGTGTCATTTACTACACTCATGGAGTTAAGCCTCATTTAATCCTCATTAGGATTAACAATGGATGATCATCAAATAAATCTTAGTGTTATCTTCATTGTGTTGGGTATTGAATCTAACAGAACATGCAAATAATTTATAATTGTTTCTGGTGATATTTTCATAAATATTATGCGTTAGTTTGAATGCATGTAAGAAAATTTAAAATATATTAAAATATATTTACATAAATAAATACACATAAAACATAATGTATTCCCAATAAATTGGTGCATAACTTCATGATGAAACCTTTCCAATACATGTAAATGTATAAAAGTTTATATGTTTATTTTATTGCTTTCATCTTTCTATTATTTCAGTCGTTTCTTGTTTCCATGTTATGCAGTGATGTCTTTATTCAATCAAATTTGATATGTTAATTTGAATTATTTCATTATTTATTCCTATGCGATCAAAATGGTTGGAAACTAACAATTGTAATCAGATGTAATCAAAAAGTAATCGATTACATTTACTAAAGTAATTGTAATCGTAATCGATTACATTGGAAAAAAATGTAATCAGTAAGCGTAATCGTAATCATGTAAATCAAAAGTAATTGTAATCGTAATCGATTACATTGGCATGTAATCGCCCCAACAGTTCCATACACATGTACTTCGCTATACCGCGGGTGTTGGTCGACGCTCTGAAATGGTACCAGGCTGGGGTGACAATGTCGTTACTGAACCATTTTCGTATAGGTTGTCCATAAATTGGAGAACTCAGTTAATAGAGATAGGGTTAAGTTGTGTTCTATATACAGATACCTGTATGAGTATGAGTCTCCAATTGAACTAATGATATAGCAAATGCCCGCGAATGGCTGCACCTTTGATAATTCGCTCGATATTTGGAGTAAAATATCACCGCTTGTGCAATTACAAATGTCTTGTCGATGATTACACAAACGAGCGTAAACATACTCATCTGCGAACAACTGTCTGAAAGTAAACGTGCCAGTTCGTAAACGCATTCATAATGTAGTTTCGGCACACCAGTTTATAACATACTTGCATCTCGAGTACTCGATTTAATGAAATTTTAAATTCGTCACGTTTCAGGCTCATGGGAGCGAGTTAGCTTTCATTCACAAAAGATTAGTAATTTCATCCCGTAACACCGCAGGGGGCAAAATAATCAATCTATTTTTGGATTTTCAGAACAATGGGCACCAGAGTTGCACATAAAACGATTGAGATAATTTATACTTCAGTGTTATCGCTCCATTAAAACCTTTTATCGTCAACACATATGTTAAGTCATCACGCTGGGTGAACTGCTATTTAATCATTGTTGCTCGTAACTGGTGCAGCACCTGTGGGTAATATATGTTTTCCTCGTAAGATATGTTAATTAGAGCGGGGAATATCCTGTATCCAATCATGTATATGCAGCCGACTTACGCTAACCATATTTGTTGTCATTAGTCTTGGAAACAAACCTAAAATATCTTACTTCGCATCGTCACCTCAAGCAAGCAATGGAGGGCTGGTGTCAATAGACACATGGTTCAGCACGTTGTGAGCAAGGTTTAAAATTCGTGAAAGGTCGGAAATCCTGGCCTACAGGCAAATCTAAACTGACACAAACATTGCGGCTGGTCACACATTTCCATATGTGCGTGGTTATATACTGGGTTGATAGAATAATCGTTATATAATTGTAATAATAATCAAGGGCCGGATAACTTTATGCCATATATATGCCCAGCAACATTCAATAAATGGTAATAGTGGGGGGGGGGGGTCCAGATTTTGGAGGTCACCTTGACCTTCAATTTGACCTTGACCTTTTTGAAAATCTCAGTTTTTGGGTTGGGTGGTTTATGCCATCCTTTTCTTGTGAAAATCGCCTCTTCTCACAGTTTTCTCAATACATTTATAGTTGGGAGGTGACCACGGTTCATTTGGGCCAAAACATATCTCAATTTTGATAAGATGGCCGCCAATATGGCCGCCGGAAGTTGAAAATATGACATTTTTTCACAAATATCTTCTAGTTCAATTCATGCTTGAGTAATGCAACTTTATTTTGTGTTTTGTATATTAACCGATCATTGGAGCAATTAAATATGCAATTATTGTGGTCCTAGCCCCTTCCGATCCCTCAAAAATTTTACAGGATGCGGTATAAAATTCCACAAAAAATCACAATTGAGATTCTAGTCATATTTCAACAAGAAATGAACAAAACTTTGTAATGTAAGTAAGGCATATCATCACCTATGAATATTCCAAATCACTGGAACCAAATTCTTACTTTGGCTCAAAATGGCTGCCAATATGGCTGCCAAAATATGGAAAATGGTAAATATTACACCAGCGTCTCCTGCAATCGTTTGCAAGTTGTGGTTGAGGTATAAAATTGGCAATTCTGCATTCTATACATTGAATACTAACATGTCTGATGCACCATGGTTAATTGTTACTATTGACACAACTGACATCGTCAAAACAATTGGACTTTTCTCTCAAAAACTTGACATAAATATTGGCAAAAATTCACGTTTCAGGTTTGGACCATTTTTTCAGGTAAAATGTAACTATCTCTGGATTGAATGGTGTTTATTGTTTTGGTCTATCTTAAATGTGTCTCACTATGGTGTTTATAGACTAAATTGCTCAAGATGGCTTCCAAAATGGCAACCAAATTTGTAAAATGTTAATTTTTTACATATATCCCGAACATTCTCTGCATTATCCGAAAATGTAGCAAAATGTGACTCACTCCGTTATTATACATGTTAGTTAATTAACTGACAACTAAATGTTCTATTCTGGTTGTCCCACTTCCGTATGTAATTTTGCCGAGCACCTCTTTTGTGATTTTGGCCATAGTTATTGAAAGGAAATGGGCAGAACTTTGAGACAGAATTGAGATGGACCATAATATTTGGCTATTCTGGTCCATTATGCTAAGAAAATGTCAACTGAATACAGTGTGGATGCCAAGATCGTAGCCAGGGAGTTACTCTATGATCATACGTGAGGAGAATATGTATACAGTGAGTTATGGTATGTCATGACTTATGTGAATAGGTATACAGTGAGTGACTATATGGTTATGAGTGGGTTGTCCATTGTAAGATGCATCTATGTATACAAGGAGATGTCATGGTCATGTGTGAGGTGAATCGGTATGCATGGAGTGACTGTATGGTGTATGATTGTGTATATCCAGTACGGGTGCACCAGGTGTGCCTGTATGGGCATTGGTGTGGTGTATGGATATAGCTACATGGTCATCTATGTGTTGATTATGTATATATGGAGTGACTGTAAAGGCATGGGTGGGATGTACATGTGTTGTCTGTGTGATCATGGATGGGTGTGTTGGTAAATAGGGTGTGATTTTATGGTTACAGGTAATGTGTATAGGTATACATGGAATGACTGTATGGTCATATGATTGAATATGATTACCTGGAGTAAGCTGGGTGGACATTATCGAGTGTGTGGGTATATAGGGAGTGTCCTTGTGGTAACGGGTGGGGCGCATATTTATATATTTCATGGATGTATTATCATTGGTGGGTGTATAGGGATTAGCTGTATTATCATGGATGACATGTATGATTATACAGTTAATTGCTGAATTGTCATGTGTGAGGTGTATAATTATGCAAGTATGGATTGTTTGAGTGGTTGTGTGTATATCTGGAAGGGCTGAATGGCCATTAGTGAGGTTTACTTGTATGCTTGGAGTGAATCTATGGTCTAGGGTGGGCTGTATATGTATATCGATTGGTTATATGACTATGTGTGTCGATATAGGTATACAGGTAGTGATTGTATGGTCAATGGTGAGATGAGTACATGTAGGTATACACGTAGTGACTGTATGATCATAAATATAATGGACATCTATACAGGGGGTGACTATTAAAATGGGCATGTGTCAGGCGTATGAGTATACCTGTTTGGTGACTCGTGGCGGTATGGGCATGTGTAGGCTATAACAGTATACACATGTGTTGCTTTATTGTCATGGGCAAGGGATACGTGTATATAGCAAGTGGCTATATGGCCATGGATAAAGTGCATATGCATACATGGAGTGACTATACTGACATGGTTGGGGTGTATTAGTATATCTTGAGTGATTATGCGGATACAGGGAGTGACATGGCCAATGTTGAGGTGAATATGTATGCAAGGATTGACCATGGTCGTGTATGAATGTTTTGAATAGGTACACACGGTGTGACTATATGGCCATAGGTCAGGTACCATTGGTGAAGGTATGTGTATGAAGCGAGTGGCTATATGGCCATTGGTGATGTGCATATGTATGCCCGGAGTGACTTTATGGTCATTGTTGATGTATATATTGATTTATTTGACCACGTGTTTGGAGAATAGGTATACAGGGGATGACCTTATGGCCAATGGTGAGCTGAATGGGTATACAAGGAATGACTATATGGTTATCGGTCATGTTTAGGAGTATCCCCGGTGTGCCTGTATCGTGACGCGTGGCTGTAATGTCACCCATGGTCATGGGTCAGGTGTATATTTATACAGTGGGTCACTATAATTTTATGTCTGTGGTGTTTATGTATATATGTAATGACTTGTGGTAATAGGTGGCCATCGTTTTCCGTGTTTAACGCCCCCCCCCCCCCCCATGTATATAAGCACCATCAAGATAGAGAACTCTCTGACATGACCTCTCCATTGATTAACATATCCTTGAGTTATTGTGCCACCCAAGGTACACATGTACAACCCACCCATTACCTCAGTCACTCCATATGTACATAAACACAACACAAATGACAACATAGTCACCCACTTTATACACGTACACCTGATCATACAGCCGTACTTGGTTATACCCGTACATACCACAAATGACGATACAGCCACGAGTCACCATGTATAACACCAGGTATACACATACACCCGACACATGGCCATATAATCACTCTATGTATACATATTCACTACATTCACGATCATACGGTCACACGATGTATACCTATTCACCTCACCATGGACTATACAGCCACTAGATGTATACCTATTTGCCATATCCATTACCATAGCGTGAATCCAGGTATACATATGCGCATCACCAATGGTGAGCCCTTCCAGATATACCAATACCCGCACATACGACCTCTCATAAGTTCCACACTTGCCATACTCATGATCATGCATCTACTCTCCACACACCTTCAATGATAACACATCCACAACATATATAAATATACAACCCACCGTTGCCAACAGGGCACTCCCCATATACCCACACATCATCCATGACCATACAATAACTCGCGGTATACATATTATACTCATCTACGATCATAGAGTAACTCCCTGGCTGTCATCTTGGCTTCCATCCTGTATCCAGTTGATAAATTTTTATCATAATGGGCCAGACTACCCACATCTCATGGTTCATCTCAGTTCCTTCTCAAAGTTCTGCCCATTTCCTTTCAATAATATGGCCATAATCACAAAAGAGGTTATCCGCAAAATTCCATACTGCAACTTTAAAATGAATTTGTCATGCCCCACACGGAACTGGGACAAACATAATAGAACGTAGTTGTCAGTTAATTAACTAACAGGTATAATAACCAAGTGAGTCACAATTTGCTACCTGTTGGGATAACTCAGAGAATAATTTTCTGGATATGTGTAAAACATTTACTTTTTACAAATTTGGTTGCCATTTTGGAAGCCATCTTGAGCAATTTAGTCTATAAACACCAGCGTGACACATTTAAGATAGGTCAAAACAATAAACACATTTGACACCAAAGGTTGTTGCATTTTATTTAAAAAAATGGTCGAACCCTGAAAAGTGATTTTTTGCCGATATTTATGTCAAGTTTGTGAGAGAAAAATCCAATATATCTGGTGATGTCAGTGGTGACAATAGTAACAATGAAATATGGTGTATCAGACATGTTAGTATTCAGTGTATAGAATACAGATTAGCCAATTTTATACATCAACCGCAACTTGTAAGCAATTGCATGACACCCTGGTGCAATATTTACAATTTTCCATATTTTGGCGGCCATTTTGACAGCCATTTTGAGCCAAGGTAAGATTTTTGGTTCCAGAGAGTTGGAATATTCATAGGTAATGATATGACTCACTTGAATTACAATGTTCCCTTTTCATTTCTAGTTGAAATATGACTAGAATCCCAATTGTGATTTTTTTGTAAAATTTTGTACCGCGTTCTGTAAAATCGAATTTTTGAGGGATTGGAAGGGGTTAGGACCCCAATAATTGCATATTTAATTGTTCAAATGATCAGTTAATATACAAAACACAAAATAAAGTTGCATTACTCAACCAGTTCCAAACAGCATGAATTGAACTAGAAGATATTTGTGAAAAAATGTCATATTTTCAACTTCCGGCGGCCATATTGGCGGCCATCTTATGAAAATTTAGATATGTTTTTGCCCAAATGAACCGTGGTCACCTCCCAACTATAAATGTATTGAGAAAACTGTGAGAAAAGGCGATTTTCACAAGAAAAGGATGGCATAAACCACCCAACCCAAAAACTGAGGTTTTCAAAAAGGTCAAGGTCAAATAGAAGGTCAAGGTGACCTCCAAAATCTGGAACCAGCCAGTTTAGTGATACTCACCAACCACTTAACAAATTCTGAAAGTTTGGCGCTTCTATCACAAAGTGGACGATTTTTATGTTTTCCTGTAATTATCCCTCCCCCCCCCCCCCCCCCCCCCCCCCCCACTATAAGAGTCCCGAAGCCCATGGCGCTGTTCATTCGTGAATTTCACATGCTATTTCCATTCTGGCATATATATAATCGTTTTGTTTTATATAAGTTGAGTCTATATTGTAGTGGGTATCTAACAGAATATTCAATTTCATCCTGCACCGTTTGAGGCAGAAGATCATTAACAAATGTCGGTGCTTTATTGTTGTTAATTACTCGTATCAAAGTACGTGCTTTTCTGGTATTTTCTTCTTTTTGATAAGCGTTGCAACCCAAGTTCACTTAGAATTTGATAATCGGGCACCGAACTCTGTGATTATAAATATATTCTACCGACATCAACGGTCCATCTTCTTTAAAAGTTTGTCGGGGGCGTTGTCCCAGACTACATCACCGCTTGACTTTAAACCATGACGGGCGACTTGCCATTCTGTTACAAATCTCCGTGATATGTGAGTCCCAGCTAAGATTAGATTGAATAGAGACCGCAAGATGTTTATGACTAGTGACTTGTTCTATTTTCAAATAAGGTATTGTTGTTGAGTGTTAGTTAAAACGCCAACGACTTGATTTTGGTTGCATTGCATGCCACCAACCATTGTCTCGACCACTCAGACACTCTATCGATATACCGCATACGTATAAAGATAAAAGTTAAAACTGAATATTTCGTACTGTCCCCATAACGAACCGGTATACAATTTACTAAAAGAACGGCGAAGCCCAGTATGCAGACGCAACACTATTTAGATATTTCGTTTATAATCATATTGTCCAATACAAAATATTCAGCGAGTTCTGCACTGACATAAAGTTTGCACTATCTACTTTGTATTCGACACTCTTCTGTTCAACATGGAGTATACTCTTTGCCGCTACTCAATTGGACTTATACATTCTAATGACTTCAAATATAATTACGCCACAGGGCGTGATCAGCTAGGCTTCGAAAAATAAGGCGACATTACTGAATTAGAAGTTAAACATTGTGCCATAATTTTTGAGTGGTGCAGTTTTCGAGCCTTGTGTCTAGAATCCATTCATATAGCACACACGATAGTTAGAATAAGAACATGTAAACAAAGCATTATGTGAATGGAGAATGTTAAACAGTTTCATTTTAATCGCGTGTCCAACTTAATCGTGGCGATCATTGGTACATTTAGTACTGCGATTTAGTTGACAACTCCGGTATGTTTTCTGTAATTAGAGACACTTGGCGGTTTGAATTATCTTAATATTGTTCTTGTCGCTTTCACACATTCGCTCCGATTCTGGGGGACAAACAGGTATATACTTTTATAGGGTCATATAATATAGAAACGTTTGGCCCCGACTTTTCTTCAACGCGAACAATAAATATGTGACCCCAGGAAAAGGTCTATTATTTCGTGAAACATTACAGAGTGTTCATGTCAATATATACTAGATATGAAACAAATATAGAGCATTTTATTACTGAAAACAGTTGATTATTCCGTATGACTTATATAGGTGGCTTTTTGAGAGTATGTATCGTGTCGAGTTGTAAAATGTCTCAAACGAAACCCCGAAAACATTTTATCATGTTCCATGTGTATAATGGCTGAGCAACATCGTTACTTCTGTACGTTCTAATTTTCGCCTCAGGATAAACTACTAAAATGTATCTTTCGTACCTTTTGTCTGCAGCTTAACAATAAAATATGTTCTATCATCTATGTTCGTTCCACTTGCATGTGTATGTGCAAATGAATTGCACGTATATGTATTGCATTTCTCTATCGAAATATATATGACCGCGATAAAGAAGTGGAATTACTAGATTCAATTTGAGGTATGAAGGACGTTTGTCCCATTGGCTTCGTGTACGAAAGTGTTTTCCAATGATTGCAATAAGAAATACATCAAGCAGCTAAGATAATATCGGTTTCCATTCGTTGGTATATCTTTTCGTGACAGACGTGGAGCGAATAGAGACCTTTCGCATCCTCACGTTTACGATTACGAATACGGATAGCTATTCGTAAGTCTATCCGTATGGCCAAAAAGTCCTTTCGCAAAACGACTACGCGTAAGAGTTTTAACGAACATGTACCATCATTATTTCGTACAACTTTTACAACTCAAAGCGTGTGTTTGGTATACAGTCCCTTAATACTTCACTTATCGTCTCATTTGCAACAATGCGATAATCATGACCTGTTTATTGTCAATAATTCGACCAGTCACAACGTACGACCCGGGATTCTCGTCATACATTGATTCTCGTCATACATTGATTGTGGCAATACAGGTATAAATGCCAGGTCATATGCGGTAGAAATTCTGTTCGTTGTTATCATGGAAGACCTGATATAGACGTTATGCTGATGGAGGATGAGGGGTTCCTGAATTTGGACCTCACATCAACCACGACGTCACCACTTAAAGACCCTTCCAGTCCGCAATTTTATTTCAATGCGATTTCGGCTTCACAGGCCTATCACCTCTTTGGGTTTAGGAAATCTGACATAAGGTCGATGTGCTCGCTGATGTGCATCACTTCTGATTTGGTACTACCATATCGAAACAGTCGACACGGTTGAAGCGATGTGCATCAGGTGGCGGCTTTTCTGTGTCAGATATTTGACAAACTGGCAAAATTTCGTTGAACAAAATGTTGACAAATAACAGGTTTTGGGCAATTTTATACTATAGTTGACTGTGGTTAGCGTTAATTTTTGGCAATTACTCGATTCTGATTACAGAAGCGGCATTTAAAAAAAAATGTTGTTGTTGGAATCTGATGATATGGGGACATCTAATCCGATTGAGTACCTTTAAATGCCGCATTTGTGATAGTTGTGTTTTTTAAATTTAAAATAAATGCAAAGAACAAACCTAACAGAGACTGCTGAGCTCTGGTGATGTCGGTGGGTGTGCCAAATGTTCCTTTAGTAACACCAAATCCATGTCAGCCGTGTATTTTTTGGCGACTGGCTTCATAGTGCACTTCTATTACTGCACAGTTTTGTGTCTCAGCCAGTGATGACTATCCGTTGTGAATAGCGATCATATTTCGCGGGAAGCTCGAGATTCACGACGACGAGTAGAGTGATTGCCAATCTTAACAGCACACCGAGGTCGTAGATGGTTTACATGATATACATATACAGTCTCGAACGGAGTAAAGTGATACATTGCAGAAAATAAATTTCAGGTGTTATTTGAGCTTATTAGAAACCATGAAATCGTAACCGTTATTGCGGTTAGTAAAATACGACAACGATTAGAAAGTACACAAATGTTGGTGACGTATTATACCCTATCCGTGTCCGTAATCGTAAACGTGAGTTTTGCGAAAGGTCTCTAATAACGAGTCATTGCGGCCATACAGAAAGTCATCAACCAAATACATGTATCATTTTTTACACTTCTTCCAATATCGGTCTAGCATTATTTCACCTTGATGTACACAACCTTAAAATCCTTAACATATCTTTATTCGAGGCAAATGAAACGATGATATCTATACTAATAAATGTAGCGGACAGAGCTGTATTTATCTGATGTATTAATCTGGCCCGTGACGACTGAACAAACCAGGTATACAGCGTGTATATAAGATGACGGAGATACAGGGACGGGCGTATTTTTGTCAACAACAATGTATCTCAAAACAGTTTACGAATGAACGAGCTTTAAGGTTTCAGACCAAGTTTAGGTGATCTTATTGAAGGCTCAAAGTCATTACCAATAAATAATAACATTGATATATTCGCAAGAGTACAGAAATATAATCTAACAAATTAGCAAAAAGAGTCGCGACTAATTGAGAGAAAAACTATATAAAGCAACAATGTGGCAACTCTTGTCATCTTGAACGGCTAGATTGGAGGGGGCTATAAGCACTGATGGGTGGACAGGCAGGAAGCTATATATATATCCATTAGAAATGGACTATCAAAATAACTCAATTAGATATTAATGACAAACCAGTTATCGTCCATGTGAATATCCGATGGGGAAACGACAAATATAAGCTTATACAGCTTACAGTCAGATCCCCTTCTCATCGCGTGCTGGGACACACGTGTTAACATTTTGTAATATATTTATTGTTAGTCAAATGTTATATGTATGCACAAACTTGATATTGCAAATAATATATTGTTTACACTGATGTGTCTCAAGTTGAGGGGTCCCAAAGTACAAGAGTCACAATGTCACAAGGTCGCGCAAAGAGTAAAATTTTAGATGGCTATATACCAGGGGTGCTATTCACCAAGCGAGACTATTTTATAAACCAGGTAGTTTATATGGTAGCGGCTGAACGCAAAGGTATCTTTGCTTTAGCGCAAACGACACACGCTGTCGATGGTGTGATTGATCCAATCTATCAGATTTGTCACCTGTCAATTGACGCCGTCTTACGACTAATTCATGAACACTCACCGGCCACAATCGGCATGTATAGCGGTATAATTTTTGGGTATAATTGTGTGGAGACTCATGCTTGCGTTTATATATCTGCAGAATGAGTTTCAATGATATTAATGAGGTTTTTTAATTAGCACAGTGTGAAAATGAAGAGCCAAGCAGATAACGTCTCAGAAGAATTTTGTTTGTGTTTTGGTTCTGTTTGGATATTTCCCTGCTATTTCCAAAGAAATTTCTTTCCATGCATCATTTTTCCGGCGCTGGTGAATGGTGCCGGTTTCTTTGTTCTTTAATATTTTGATTCTTCTCTCCACAATGCCCAAAAAAGTGTTACGCTCGTCGGCAGTGGGGGGGGGGGGGGGTCTGGAAAACAATTGCACATATAGGGCCCAAAAAGTTTTTTTCAGACCCCGAGGGACCCACCACCCCATTTATGAAAATTTGTTCCTCCAAATGTTAGGGACCCACCCCCTTTCTCATGTTTTTATAAAAATTTCAGAGTTTTTTAGCCGTTCTTCAATAACTGTGTTAACTGCCTTTCAATCCCATTCCACTATCCTTTTTTGGTGCAAAGTGTGTAAAATTAAGACTAGCAATAACATCTTTAATCGGTAAAGCACAGGTCAGAAAAACGAAAAATAAACTGTATTTCCAGGTGTTTCCTGGTGTTTCCAGTATCTAACAACAATAATAAAGCATTGTGTAGGTACACTGTATGTCACAAATTGCCCTAGACCGCATTATAGCCTTAATATATCGAGCGTGTTTAGTCTGACAGAGAACACTGGCCAGTGTAAATAGTGGTAAACAGGTCAGGTGTTCTACAATTATTTGTGCATGATCAAAGAACTCTTTAGTCTTATCCACCGGGGTGGGTGAGGAGGGGAATTGTTTTGGTTAGGTATACACATAGATATATGGTTATTATACCCCGATATTAGTCGGCGGGTATATAGTTGACGTCTCGAGCCGTCCGTGCGTCCGTCCGTACAAACATTTTGCATCATAACTCAATAGTCGATCGGTTGTCATGTTTTGATGTTCTATGACATGTGACGGACCAGAAATGGGGAACGAATATGCATAATATCACGGATTGCGAGTACCAATGCCTACCAGAGTTATCCATGGGCCCTGTTTATGAAATTCAATCCGTACAAAGTTTTTGCCATATAAGTTGAAGTGTCGGTTGTCGAATTTTGAAGTGGTTTAGTATGGTGATAGACCTGAATGATACGGCAAGGATGTATGCAGATATTACTGCATATCACAGGTTTTGCCTGTCGATGCATACCAGAGCTACCAACTTGGTTCCATCCGTAAACACATTTTGCATTATTATAACTCAACCATTTGTACGTATATTTGTGCACTAGAGTCTGCAGTATAGTCTCAGTCAGATTTTATTCTTGATTTTAGTTTGAACTTTGAAGACATTGAGGAATGTCATTTCTCAAAGCATCTGAATGCATCACATTATTTCAGTTCATCTATTTGTAAGCGATAACAGTATACAATTAGTATTGTAGTTTAGTCTTGTTGAGTAGTATTTAATTATATAAGCTTCAAGATGAAGTTCGTAAATTCAAGAGAATAGCGTCACCTTCAATTGGGATTGTCTGAACAATAAACAGTAACGGCCATTCATCATAACCAATTCAGTTTTATTTGGATAAGTGCTGCAAATTAACATTACTTGCAATCATAAAAAAGATGAAAAATAACCAGAAGGAATGAATTTGATTGCATTCCAGAACAAGACAGTATTTCAGACATTAGAAATTTATGAGATACCCTTTTCAATATCATGTTAAGCAACAATCGGGTCAATGATATCTAGTCATCATTGAGTATTCACCATGTAGTATTTGTGATACAGTTTTTTTTATTTTATAACTATTATTCGGGTAATACAACTGGGTAATACATTAATTTTTTGTACTAAATTACGGTTTTCCACTGAGAAGTGGGACGGGATCCTGTGAAATCCAGAATGTTGCTAAATCTGAGGCTAAATAGTCACTATAGCTGTCTATATAGCCATATGCCAACAAACATGATACTAACATGCTTACAAACAACATTACATGGTCAGTACTTGTAAATTGTTTGAAAAAAACCCATTTTGGAAAAAAAATTAAAAGCACGATTGTTTCGGCCTCTGGACCACCCACCCACCCCGGCCCTATATACGGATTTTTTTTGTAGACCCCCTCATGTCGTCGGTGGTATATTTTGCCCCACGTCCTTTTCCTCGGTTGCTCATTGTTGAAATGTGTACAAACGTGTACTGTTACACGCAGCATGTTTATGTGACCGGTGGTCAATCTATGATTGACGACAATCACCTTGATTGGATAATCCTATATGGCGCGGCGATGTCTTCCCATCGATATGTCCACCGATAGCTTCGCATTGAGCGTCGCCTCGTAAAACTACCTGGACTATATTATAAACTCAGCCGGTGAATAGCACCCCTGTGGTTTGAATTTAAAAAAAAATTAAATAGCTCCCATATGCAGGTGATCCTAAACATACCTGTACACTTTCAAAAACATTTCTCCAGTAATTGTCGGATGCATGCAAGATGTGCTTATATATTTAAATGTAAAATCCAAGATGGCTGCTGTTGGCCGTGTTTTTAACGAATTTTGGGAAGACATTGATGGCTCCAAGCTAGAGGCCACCCCCCCCCCCCCGAATATTAATGTGAAGTTTGGCGGAAATCGGATGAGGTATTTACTCATGCAAGGAGTAAAGCTCATTTTCAAAACTGAATCGACAAAACCCGTCGTATGTAAATATCGTTTCTCCCATGGTGGTTCATTGGCATACCAAGGATCATTCACACCCGTCCATCAATGGGATAAGGGTGGATAACTATATAACGAGTTGTGACAATACCGATTTCCCTTGTAGTTGGACTACTGAATTGCAGAATGTTCTGTGCTCGCCGAAATGACATAAAACCAACAGACCACAGAGGAGTGAGATGCCTTACAAATATAACATGAAATATGGGAAGTAAAATTCCAACAAATAGTTTGATTATCGGTAACTAATGTCGGATAATGAACATCACGAAAGACCATGAACTCACTTGATGTTGATGTGTTCCTACGGGAGTTTGACACGAGGATACTGGGAAAGGTCATTTTCCATTTCCTACATATTTATACGGCGTGATGATAAATATAATACGCAATTGACATGTTTTCGGTCTCACGCTGATAAAATTTCGTTAGAGTGGAAATTTTGAACACTTTCTCAATCCTCATATTTCGTGGGCGTATATTGTATTTACAACGCGGAGGCGGTTACTCGTTGTATACGTTTACAAATGTGATATTCTCATTTCGACGATTTGGTCCACATCAAACTGTCATGGATATATAGTTAACAGGGACGCCCGGTGTGTGGCCTATACTCCGTATGGTATAAATACTGCATGCGTATGTATGTCGTTAGATTCCCGACCATTGCGAATTTGTTTTCCACATCAGGGATAATCAGTTGTCTATCCATGTATATGTGCATATATACTGGGTATATGGGCGTATATTAGCAGTGAAGTTAAACCCATGTGCAGCATTTGGTCCAGCAATGGAATGGAGAATGTCGTGGTATAGACCATGAATGAAACATCGCGAAATATGTGTGCGACTGGGCTAACATGGAAGCTCAATATGACGCGAATGGCTTTATGCAAAGTTATTACATGCAGTTTGATTGACGTCCATTCACGACCTTAATTTGTATCTCATCCCAGTCTCATCTCATTACCCCCGTCTGCGACTCCGTGGTAGTCCGTTCACTTTCAAACAAACACAAAAGTTCTACATACAACTACGATGTCCCTAGCAGATCAATACCCCAACCGCATTACACGCACACAAAGCTTTAAGTCAATTGAACCATCAGTCCTTTTCTTTCTAGTTGGCAGCTAATCTAAGATAGTATATGTTTTGGCTCGCATTGAATCTATTTAAAGCGCCGTCTTTTATGATTCCCATTTGTTGCAGTCAGTTCACAGACATTTTATTATCAAGTCACTCGGGCCCATAGAACCCCGACTATCGATCATAAGCCAGTTTCAGCCCATATTGCTTTATAATGATCTTTTATATTGGGTCCGTTTTATTAAACAATATAGCAGCTTGATCGTACAGACTTTTGATGTGAGCTCAATATACCATTAATAATGTGAGCGTGCAATACACCATTAATATTTTTATGATATTCCAGTTATTAAGATTAATTTAAATATCGCATATATATAGTATTAGTATATATATATATATATATACATTTATAGTTTGTTAATGGGCACAACGCATATACGTATAATTATACAACGAAAGCTCGGTAGAGAGTTTGTAGATTGGAGATGAGGGCGAGATGGGGTGAAGACGATTCATTGAAATAAATCATTCTAACACGAAGGTAAGACGTAGATTACCATTTTAGTAATATAACGGCTCTATAAGATAGATGAGCTCATGGCGCAATTTATACATTTTGATCATGCCTACAACAATTGTAGTAGCAAGCGAGCCTGTACAGCTATATGTCGCCATGGACCAAGTATACACGGTTTATACATCGCCGTCCCATAAATGTCGAGCACCATTGATTCGTGTCATAAAAGTGTGTGTCATTTCTATTATACAACCACGTATAATAGCAATATATTGTATTATTATCCATCCCTCAACTAACACCATTTCCGATTGGGCAAAAGCCGCCACGTGACTGTCCTGGAAAAAGTCATATTGGACTCCCGAAAGTCATATTGGACTCCCGACTGTACAATATCACTTTTTAATTGGACTCCGTGACGTCACGAATTAACTCTATTGCGAAATGAATCGTGAAATTGTGATGCGCGCGCATCACTGATGGATTTTAGCAGACGTTTCACTTCCGCATTGAGTTTTTTTTTTCTCACTTCCGTGTTTACTTTTCCAAATCATGCTTTCTGATGATCTACAGGCTTTTATAGAGAATTAAGTGCCGACAAATACCAAAAATAACCACAAAAGTTTTATTCCCAAAATTTGGATAAACATACAGATGGATAATAAAAATGTCATAAAACAATGTTGTGTACAGTATGAGTTTTTCTTGTACTCGTCCAGGTTGTGGTGAAAAGTCATATTGGACTCGACACTGGCGTGTCTCGTCCAATATGACTTTTCACCACAACATGGACTCGTACAAGACAAGACAGTCAATGACTGTTGGGTCGCTCACCAGACTGCAATGACTGATAAGACTGGGACTCTGGAGACCACAACAGTCAGAACTTTTTATAATCACTTTAAAAGAAGTAGATCTAAACAGGATATGTGGCCAAATTACCAAATGTACACTACTAATCACCCCACCCCCATCAAGTCCCCTCCCGACTGGGCTCCAGACTCCCAAGTCTTAGGTTGGAATTACACAATTGATATCTCAAACTTTCCCAATTGTTGGAAATTTCCAATCTCACAAGCGCCTTTTTATAAAATAGACCTGATGGTCCTTGTGAAGGAAGCATATTAAGAAGGAAACTGTCCTATTTTTCCAGGTTACCCCATTACAAATATCTGTATTGCAGTCAAACAAGAACATTCCATGCTAAATAAGCCAACTAGTTCTTGGCTCTGCCATACATATTTTTAAAATTACTATGTTGTGAAATAGTTATGTGTCTGGTAATGCCCTTATACTTTGTGATGCCATTTTCACAAATCTGTCACCCAATGTAATTTCCTACCAAATATAAGCAAAATAGGCCATTTCATTCTTGCATAGAAGACGTATGATGAATTACTATGGAGAGAAAGAGTAATGTAGCTGGCCTTGCACCTACTTGACCTGGTGACCCTGATTAAACAAATCTGAATCACACATCACACCAAAGGAGCCTCGATATTAAATGTGAACTAAATGGAGCTGGTGGTTCAAAGAACACTTTTCAAGCTTGCCAAATATGTTCTGGTGAAGTGGTGGGTGTGGGAGAGTTAAATGTCCTGTTGAAAGATTTGAACAATACATATGATAGATTGATGTTGTAATTGGGAATTAATGACCTCTAGCAGATCTCCAGGAAATGTTTATAAAAATGTCAGACTTCACTTGCAATTTTTAATATTTTTTGGAGTTATGTCCCTGGCCCTGCCCACATTTGACCCAGTGACCTCATTTGAACAAATCTGAATGTGAGTCACCTAGGCAATATCCACACCAACTATGAACCCATACGGTCTTATGGCTCCAGAGGAGAAGTTTAAAGAATTGTTGACGGACGGACGAGGAGTGATGACTATAGCTCCACCAGAGACTTCGTCTCAGGTGAGCCAAAAAATTTGAAATTATAGAATGACTCCCCCCCCCCACTTTGGATCCCAAAATGCAACAGAATTCAAACTTTTTTAATGGAAGGGGAAGAACTCCATCTTTAATATATAGAGTTATTCCCCCTGCATTGAAAATAATTTAGCTTTTTATTGCAATCTAGATGACAAAACTCTTTGGCAACTCAATAAAAACAACATGTCCACAGTTTATTATACTGGATAAGTTGACAATACAATGTTTTGGAGCTTGCTATTTCAAATGGTATATAATATGCCATATATTTTATATAATGTAATCTGGGGGTTAAAAAATTAAGTAGTTTACTATTTTATATTCATTTTAGTCTATATAATTAATTTTGAGAAAACAAATTACATCTCATTGAACAAATCTGCTAATTCCACCCCCTCAACCCATGGGGACATCCCTGCAAGAATATGACATATGTGATATATTGGATGCTTGTCTACATTTGCCTTACAATATTTCCTTAACCTTGAAAGCCAGTGCAATCTCTTAGGTGAGGCTACCTATGGGACACTCACATATATAAGACAATGCACTGGCATGATACTAGTACTTTGTTATAAAATAATAAATATTGGACAAATATTAAAACTAGGAGCTCATTTCTCTTGATCAATGGTCTATTATTTTATATTCATTTTATTTTAGTATATGTAATTGATTTTGGAAAAAAATCTCAATGAACAAATCTGAGAAATTTGCCCCCTCCCCAAACATATGTGGGGACATCCCTGCGAGAATAGGAATTGTGTGATTTATTTGGATGTCTGACTATATTGGCCTAACAATATTTCCTTGATCTTGAACCCCAGTGTATTCTCTTATATATAGGTGAATACACTGGTGCATGGTCTTTATTGCTGTACCAGCATAGCTCTGGTAATGAAATGGTTAATACTAATACTATTATAAAATGTGTAAACTGTCAAACAGTTAGAGTTGTATTTGAGATTGCTGTAAACACATAGGATTAAATTTCATTCACACACCTCTTTTCTCTCTTAGCCTGATAAATGTGGATATTGAGATAAAAGTTAATTACTTTATAATGACTGGACACACAGCTGTGAGCACTGTGAGAATTAAGGCTGGTCAGTTCCTGGCATGTCATATAACTAAAGTGTAAGGCTTTTAATGGGGTGAAACTTGTGGGGATCTCTGGTGTGGGGTGGCATGGACATGCAGTGGTGGTGGTGGGGAGGTGGGGAGGGGGGGGGTTGGAGGCGGGGCAAGGGTTTAAAACAAGGATTTGAATTAACTTTTTTTTAAGAGTTATGTCCCTGGGCCCTGGCTCTGCCCCTATTTGACCCAGTGACCCCATTTGAACAAATCTGAACCCCAGTCACACAAGGACTCTCCATACCAAATGTAAGCTAAATCGGTCAAATGGTTCAAAAGAAGAAGTCATTCTAAGAATTACTATGGAGGAATAGAGTTATGGCCCTGGTTTCTCAACTAATTAACTTGGTGACCTCATTTTAACAAATCTGAATGTGAGTCAACTAGGGAACATCCACACCAAATGTGAATCCATACAGCCTTATAGTTCAGTAAAAGAAGTCGTTCTAAGAATTACTATGGAGGAATAGAGTTATGGCCCTGCTTTCACAACTATTTCACCCAGTGACCTCATTTGAACAAATCTGAATGTGATTCACCTAGGGAACATCCGCACCAAATATGAACACGTTAAGTCTTACGGTTCGGGACGAGAAGATGATTCTTGACGGACGGACGGACAGACGGACGGACGGACGGACGGACGGACGACGGACGAGGAGTGATGGCTATGGCTCCACCGGAGACTTCGTCTCAGGTGAGCTAAAAAAACACATACTGTACACAACATTGTATAATAACTTTATAACATTGGCTCACTTTAAATGGACATGGCTCACTCGACCCTCCAAATTATGCCATCGATATAGTGCTGAAATTCGTGTGTTGTCTTATATATAACGACAAATTTTAAATGGTTTCGTTTGTGCTGGTTCATTTTTTTAAATGGGGACTGTACCCTAATTCTGGCACAATTTCCTTTTATACTCAACAGAATATATGCAACAAATGAATGAATTTGAGCCGTGGATGAGTGCAAAATACACGCAACATGCTGGTAATTATAAAGCACATGAATTTATGACTGCAGTCATAAATTCATTTTCATTATAATTACCATGTTGTTTGCATCGTTTATATAGCACATGCGTGTATTTTGCACTCATCCGTGGCTCAAATTCATTCATTTGCTGCATATGTTCTGTTTTCCCATAAATTGCCCGATTTAGTATACAGTACCCATTTAGGTCAACGGTCACGTTAAAATGACCACTGTACAGATCATGGGAAGAGAATATAGAGCTTTCGTCGTTGTGAAACGTTTATGATACTTCATATGTTTGATGATTAAAACGAAGAGAAAGCTGCAGTGCACAGTTTGTTATGACTTCAATGCGTCTCTCTGGGCCATAATGTTCTCAGAAAGGTGGTGGTTCATGTATTTGTGAACCTATATTGATATCGGGAAAATTTCAAAAGCTGTATAATAGCATTATGTGTATGTTGGAGCGCAAACTGACATATGGCTTTAAGCGTAACTGAACTTCGTGATCTATATTAATTTAAATATATGATCAAATATATTTTAGTCTGTATAACACATCGAAGCCCGTTCATGTTATGCCGATGGCGAATTATTGGGCTAAAAGATATACGCGGACGCATTGAGCCTTGTTCTTCTGTCACAACCTACCAACAGAAACTAAAATATATAGATTGGCGCGAAATTGAAAACCATCTATAACTTTTGATGGAAATCAATACACATGACTATATTCGTGGCGGTTTAAAACCAGAAAATGTAGGGTAGCTTAATTTGTAACACCCGCTCCGTCAATTCAATTTAGAAATAGGCCATCGGCATGCAACGTCCATTCCTTGTTTATATTTATGTTCTGTGCGAAAACAAATCGAAACGACTGGAAAAATTGGCATGCTTTTCAGAGTATATACAAACGTAACACAGTAGTGATATTTATAAGACTGTCCAAGAAATGCCCTAAATTCTTATATAGGGATCAAGAACTAGAACTTGTCAAGGAATTTACTTATCTTGGTGTACAACTATTTTATAATGGACGATTTTGCCAGTTAATTTTGCGACCAGAGCCATGTATGGCCTATTCAAAACAAGGTCAGACGACTCAACCTCCCTATAGATTTGATGCTCAAATTGATCAAATGATGCTACCAATTATGTTATATGGAAGCGAAGTGTGGGGAAACAATACAAACGTTTGAAACTTTACACTTGAAATTTTGCAAAATTGTATCTACCGTATATGAAATCCAGCACGCCAAATTATATGGTATGTGGTATACTTGCATGGTAGAAATCCATAGAAATAACATACAGAACTAGCACAATAATACGTACACCTAATTGTATCAAGAACAAGAATTTGTTTCTGGTAATTGTGAATTTTGCAAATAGTTTCATTACATAAAAAGAACGCTCTTAAATCTTCTATTGGATCAAAATGGGAATCTCAGAGTGCATTCTCAAATATTGAATTGAAATATGCCAAAACGCTCCTTATAGAACGCTATTGGGTGAACTTTATACATCAATGTCATGCTCACAAGTCTTCTACAAGAACCTTATTCTACAGTCGCGTTAAACTGAATACGGTTTGTCCAAATATTTGCAGGTTTTACCTGCTCACTTATGTAAATATCTTCTAATGATGAGAACATCGAACGACGATACCTGCATGACTTGTAATATTTGTGGAAAAGATATTGGTGATGAACATCATTTTTAATTATCTGCAATGAACTAAAACAAATCTGCCAGAGATACGTCCACAAATATTACTGACAAAATCCCAACAGAAAAAAAGTGTCACGGTCTGCTATAAAGTCTTCATGAGCTTTCTATAAAAATGTTGCTTCTTTGTTAAGTATTTATGAACTACAACTGGTAATGTCGTGATATGGCCTTAGTTGCTGAAAGCGACATCAAACCCAAATCAATCAATCAATCATACTGGTAACGTATGGTGAGCCAACTGTAACAAATTTGACATATGCTATATACAGAAATTGTTATTCGCATTTGCTTTATTAGCCGACATTATACTTACCGTAAAAGAGACGATGGACCTGGATAATCAATTGCATTCGCCCATAACGAGGCGAGAGTGAATGGGGAGGGGTTGGAGTTTTTCTTTCACTCTTTGTGGTAAAATTTCAATTTAATTTCACAAATGCATTTCCTGTACCACTACAGCTGGTAATGTCGTGATATGGCCTTTAATAGTTGCTGAAAGCGACATTAAACCCAAATCAATCAATTAATCATACTGTATATGCATCTGTATACTACATATATATATACACACGAATTCGTGTGCACGGTTGAACGTGTACATAGTGCAAATATGCTTGTGCTTGTTTCGCTCTATTTAGTGACAGTGCAATAAACTTTAATTAATTCGTACAAAATCTAGGTCATTGTTATGTTATATCGACTATCTTTATCCACTATTCCAAATTACAGAGGTTGAAACGAGCCATGAAAAGATCCATGCCCGTTCGATAAGGACACATATTTCCGTTTTTTATTCAGAATTTTGAAGCTTTGAACATAGAACACAAAGTTGCTTTAAAAGAATTAAAATCACCCCAGCTAATTTTATCTTGCGAGTCTCTTGGGTCGCGTCATAAATTTTTCATCATGCTTGCACAAGCTATATGCACTCCGATTATCGATTAGGTTCGTGTGGGTGTGCAGCAACTCTCCTCACACATGCCCATGTGGTTGAACATTATGGTGAGATTATCAGGGACGTGACGACTGGGAGGGGGTTGGGTGTCTCATGCACCTTTGTCAAAATGTTGAATTGTTGGAAATTCAAAATCCATTTTTTTCTTCATATATTTGTTATATCTCACATATTCAATTTGTTCATGGAATAAAATTAATACTGTTTAAACTAATTCCATACCTGTCATAACATAAATTTCACATCAACAATAAGTTGAAATTGTTCTCGTGGTTTGATTTCCAACAATTTAGTAGTGGCGAATTTGCATATTTTCCTACTTTTGTTCAACAGTTTGGACTAAACTTGCCACCAGGAGGCGCGAAATTCCAACACTTGGAAAGCTTGAGGCCAGCCTAGAATACTAGATGCTAGGATTTATGCAATTTTCTGTTCAAAATGTGCATACATTCGGTCGAACCATAATCGGCCCGGTGTGTCGTGGTCACTTCCCAGTGGCGAGTCAATAATTGTTAATCAAACTGTTAATCAATTTAAGAAAAACAAATCGCAGGGGAATTTGCCTGGAGTTAGACCACTGTAGTAGTATTTTCAATTCATGACTCAATATTTTCTAACACTGAGCCCAGTGATTCTTGTTTTTCTCCCTATACCCCCCCCCCCCCCACCAACGCGTCGGTTACCAATCATCAAAGACTACCAGAATAACCTACAATCTAGGCATGTGATGTACTATAGTTGGGGAAAAAACCGAAGGGGTGCAAAATAATGGAAGTTATGCAAACTTGTTAGTTTTGTATAGTTCAATGGAGGTGCAGTTCCAAGTGGACACCCCTCCCCAACCGATACTCTTACAAATTTATACATATAAAATGCTGGCGTTTGGACTTTACACAAATCCTCAAGAGCGACGGATTCAAGTCCTGCAAATGTTTCACCGCCTGCACTTAATTTAGTTAAACGCTCTTTATGTTCACCATATCAAGTTTAAGCCAACAGGGAACGCTCTTTATTGTCACTCTGAAGTTGAAGTGATCCTTTCAATGAAGTGATACTTTCAATCACTTTGACATGTCAATGCAGGGCGTATCTAGTTCATGTACGGTTATGTAAAGCATGCATTTGTGAACACAGTCGTCATCCTTATATTGTTATTATAACGCGAAAATAGCTTTAATATGCATTTGGACCACAAAATTGTGTCTACTTCATCGTATGACATGTGTTTTCAACATTTTCTCAGCGAACCAAAGCGACATGGTATTTTACCGTATTTAATTAGACTTTGTATGATGTAACTGCACCCTTAATACACCTAACTCTTTAAATTCTCATAAAATATGCGTAAATCTAGTTGAATCGCCTTATTATTTCCAGTTATATAATTAGTTTTCTGTTCATGTTCATGTCCATATAAGAATATCATCGACCTATTTTTACCCCTGTAACCAGACCCGTGCACGTGTAAAATAAATTCAGGCTTAAAATCGCCACTGTGCTTTAAAGAGCATTTCTTGTTAGTCCCTCATGGCATGGTAATAATAACGAGCGCGTGTATCACTTATTTGCGGAGCAGAAAATAACTAATTCAATTCTATGGCGGTCAATCGTGATTGCTAATCATCTAAAAGAAATGCCAAATGTGGATCATCTTCAATTACAATTGAGAGCTTGCTCCCCAACACCAATATACATGTTATTATTCAACAAGTGAAAAGAGTATTTGCAATACATCCGATTTGACATAATATATACTGCTCTTTCGTGTTCCATACCGGGAAGCAATGGGATGTAATATACGAGCACGCAAACAAGGGATATGTTCATGGTTAGATATCAACATTAAAAATAAACAGTTTAGGCTCATTTCAGGATTTGACTTTTGTCAGACTCCTACAAATTTAACCACCATACATGATAAAGAGCGTTCATGGACTCTTCATTACCAACAATTATAAAAGAGCGTTTCTAATTCGAAGTGCATTTCTGCATATTCTAATCAGTATTTAACTATGCATAACTATTGGTTTGTCGTGATGCATGCATGTGCGTTACGATTGATGTTGATTGAATTAATCTTTTTATCTGTTTTTATTCGCCTTGTAAGAGGATACTTTTTTCAAGACTAATTGTGTGTCATATATGGTGGGACATCTTTAGCAATAGAGATAAATAAAACAGAATGAGTTGAATGTACGATTTTATCTCAACTGAGATCTTAAAATTGAACGTACAATTCAAGTTTCACCCACCTGACATGTGTCAATACGGACATACCCACACACGAAACGTACGTTAACATGTTTGTGGCATTTGTTCAATGTCCAGATAAGATGAACGAATTAATTCTTTCTTGGAATTAAATTGATAGGTATATACATTTAGTTGACAGTTATACACAATCTAAAGCGAAGATAAGATATCACCAGGGTGTAATGTGTATGTTTGCTTGTCACTTGTATATGAACTATATATGAAACTTCCGCGTTCTTTGCTAATGCATGCAGTACGGTATAACTGTAACATGTACTCAAAACCCATTCGTCGCACTTTGAATAATCAGGCAAACCTATATATCCAAACTAAATCTTATAACGGACACTTAAGTTATTCACTGCGGGTACTAACCCAGCATTCAAACGGGTGCCTTGAGGACGCCGGATTGCTGTCGAATATATTCTGCTATCGGATTGTCGTGGCTATATGCGTCGCTTAAGAATTCCGATTGTCTTGACGATACAGTACATACGACATGAATATTTAGACAAAAATAACAGACAAAAGCTGGGGGCTATATGTTGAAAACAAAATGTATTGATAATCCGCCGTGATAACGTCAACATTGGTTTATATGTACCACATCCACATCCAGACGCTGTACATTATTTATGAACGCTGCTTACAGGTCTAAGATTACTGTGTGAAATATTTTCGAAACTCAACTTGTTGAATATCTTCTGCGACTGAGGCTCACTGCGCGACTGCTGTGTTAATTTTCCTGACAGTCATAAATGAAAAAAAAAACTCACTGGGCAAATATTTCATTCTTTTATATTAAAATATCCGGGAAGACATTTCTTCTCGTGCGATTCACGTGTCGTCGATATGCAAACATTAGTAAATATCGTCAGATTTCTCTAATCCCACAAGAATGAAACTCGATATCGGATTTGACTTGACGGTAAATGTTTAGACCACCAGGGAGAATTTCGACAAGATCAATGCGTGTGTGATTCCTTGTCAGCGGTGGGCCAGACACAAGAGCTGCTCGATGAGAGATCGATGGAAGTTTGGAGTTTAACTTGAATAGAGTCTGTTGAGTTATCATATAAACTATTCAAGATATTATACCATGCAGGAACCGGTTGAGTTACACAAGCAGACACTGACAATTGAAATGAGCATGATGCACTAAGTTCATTTGCCAGCAACAGGACCGTCCATCACCACCTTTTTTCGAAAGGGCATATAAAAATAATTACTTCAGCTTAATAAGCTTGTAATATGACAGTAAGTTCATGGATGTGGTTCGATGGTCTTTGATGGTGCCTACCTTAGAATTTCTAACGTGCCCCTTATTTTCCAAAGCCCCATGCAACTCTATATATATATAGGAAACATGAATTCCATCCCATTGAGTTGGAATTCTCTAACTACTATCCCGAACTGTCCAACCGGTCGCCATGCATGCAAGAAATTGTATTTGTCAAAGAGTCTTGTATTCTTGGGTTTCCGTAGACCCCACACGCGGGGTGTATCACGCTGTGATATAGTTGCTATACCAAGACACGAAATCAGGTCACACGCATGTGGCCCGCTCGTATGGGAACATGAGGGGTGCTTTTTGTCGAGGCTGAAATTGTAATAATCGCCCAGTTTTGCATCCTACTGAATGTTCATCTCTGACTCAGAATCAGCTTCTTCTGTTCTTGTATTGTATATTTTTAGTCTGTTAGCGTTGATAGTTGATTTTGAATGGCAGACACTTTTATCTAATGGTTTTGCGGAATGTATTATTACTTTCACTGTTCTTCCCGTTTCATGTTTATGGATTCATATTGCATTAGATTGATACGTTCTCATTCCATGTGTATATTAATGTACATGTATTTAATTGCGTGTGAAGTGGTCAATTGTGTGAATGTTTGCATTCAGTGTGTATAGTCATGTTCATGTGAAGTGTGAATTAATATGTCGCATAAATGTGGACATACATGTATGCGGCCATTTGCCTGTAAGATGGTATGCCTGTTGGTTACATGTGTGTGGGCGTTTTGATCGGTCATACTCGTGTGAGGTAATTTTCATCAATATCAATTGTCACATTCTCGGTATTTATAAATTCTTTATGATTTGTGTCATTTGTATTCTCATATTGAAACAATAGCGATTTTGCTGTTTCAAACCGGTACGCATATGGGTACGTATACGGGTAGCTATCAGTGACGGTATACGTTTTGTAATCGCAAACTGATTCACGAATAGAATTGAGCACATCGACTGGTAACGTATGGTATGGTAACAAAATTGATATATGCTATATAGAGAAATTGTTATTCGCAGTTATACTTACCGTTATAGAGACGATGGACCTTTATAATCATTCATCAATAACGAGGCGACGACAGTGAATGGGAAGGGGTTGGTGTTTTTCTTTCACTCGTTGTGGCAAATTTTCAATTGGATTTCACAAATGCATTTCATAGTCCGATCGATTGATAACTAAAATAGTTGGAATTTTCTGACTGAGAAAATAGGTTATGATAGCTCTAATATATAATTAAAGTTCCCAACCAATATTCGGTGGAAAGTGTATTGTTTTTAGACCCACGTTCCAATAAAGTTCTAGGCCTACATGTAGTTTCAGTCCAATATAAGACCGCATTTGCCCCTAATATTAGTTGAAGAATATTTAGTCATATTAAGTGTTTGGTTGGAATTTTACAACAGATCGAAGATGGGAACATTTGTCCCAAGAATTGGGATTTTGGTCCGGATCTGAGCACGGAGGTAGGTTGAAAAGTTCAACTTGAAAACGACAAAGAGCGTTCAATGATATTCTATTTATTATATGGTTTGTATACAGAGCGTTTTCTTCACATCTATGTGAAACTTGTGAAACAAATGAAACTCGCTCAGACTATGATAATATGTTGCGCATAGTATAAGTTATATATATCGTTACTTAATGTCTTTATCAAACTATATTATCCCTACTACAATATTCATCATTATTGAGGTTCAAATGCGCCATGTCCGGTCAAATGCTAAAATCTATTAAAATGGGAAATTAGTCACCACCCACATACGATATTCTAACTAAACGGTTGCATCCAAAATGTACTACAGGTATAAGTATTGAATAATGGCTGAAAAATCTGTAAATATTTCAGCGAATAAATCCATCGAGACCGCAGGCCCGATCGTTCTACTCGCTGAAATAATGCACCGTCTAAATCCATTATCGCTCAAAACATGGCCTGGTCTAAACCGTCACATCTGATCAGAATGGATTAACCCCAAAGTGTATCAACACATCGAGATGTACCATGTGGGCGGTCATGTCCGCCCATTCATTGGCGTGACCTCTTAACACATTGTCAAGAGATGTATGGAGGCACAGACTCAGTATGGTGGTTCATTTTCTTTTCTTCAAATGTGCTTGCTTCAGCGAATACATTTTCATTTATTATCGAAATGGTCATGTATCGGTCGGATTGGCACATTTGAGATGTCTCTCAACTAAGATCAAGATAGACAAGCGGTCCCGGTTTTCGCCCGTGTGGGAACCGGACGCGGCGAACAAATGAGTGACGTCATGGTAATGTTTAAAAATGCATAATCCGAATTAACGCTCCCAAATTACTATTTATTTGGCTTCGGGGGTAAAAAAAATATTTTATTCCAGTCGAGGAAACCACCCATCAAAGCTCAAAACAAAATGTTGAAAAATAACACGTTTTGTGCCATGTTATACTATATAGCTGACTGTGTTCGCATCATTTTTGGGAAATTAATCGATTCTGATAACTGAAGCGGCATTTAAAAAAATGTTGTTGTTGGAATCTGATGATATGGGGACCATCGAATCGGATTGAGTACCTATAAATTACATGATGGACTAATGCCTATATATGTAAGGATCGAGATTGCATGCATCTAGAACAATTTATACTCAATCTCTTTACCATACTCTGGCATTACTGTATACACAGCTGTTATTGAAACGATTGGCTTTCCGTAGTTAGCTAAGTGATGGAAGCCGCCGCGAGAACGTGGCTAAAATGACAACTTTTATCACTGAGGTGTGTGGATGATAAAAGTTAATGCATAGCTGACAGCTATGTCGTATAATTCATGTACTTTTTGGTGAGAAAACCTTAGTGAAAGATTACCGGTCAATTGGACAAAGTTCCAAATCCCTGTCATTGCAAGTGACCGCGACGAAGTTCACCGATTTACCTGTTCCCGCCGGGCATCGCAGAGTCGCTATTAAATTGTTAAACAACCATGACGTTGAGCATCTGATCGCCTCATGAAACACGGGGTTTGTTTTAAAGAGTGCCTGGTTTTCCTTTTACTTGGTGTGCTTATATGCTTCCTATCAGAACCCATTTCCGGGCTGAATGAGGAAGCAAAGTGAATGCAATGCTGTGCAATTCTGACACTTGGCCAGTTATCCCCGAAAGGACACAATGCAGTGTTTACCACCACAATGTAATAAATATTGAAAGAGAAAAGGAACTTGTGTAAATCTGCTCACGTAACCCCTCCGTATTTATTTCCAGTGACATTGCAGCTATTTGAGAGAGAGAGAGAGAGAGAGAGAGAGAGAGAGAGAGAGAGAGAGAGAGAGAGAGAGAGAGAGAGAGAGAGAGAGAGAGAGAGAGAGATATATATATATATATATATATATATATATATATATATATTCAAACATTTATTACATGAAACACTGCATTGTGGTGTCCTTTCTGGGATAACTGGCCAAGTGTCAGAATTGCACAGCATTGCATTCATTTGCTTCCTCGTTCAGCCCGGAAATGGGTTCTGATAGGAAGCATATAAATATCGTGATGCACAGCGCATAAAGAAATCAATGTTTCATGGAAACTGGCTCAATTAATGCCGCGAGAGAGAGAGAGAGAGAGGGAGAGAGAGAGAGAGATATATATATATAGAGAGAGAGAGAGAGAGAGAGAGAGAGAGAGAGAGAGAGAGAGAGAGAGAGATAGAGAGAGGGAGAGAGAGAGAATACCAGACATGCTCTTGAAATATCAGACATGCTTTTGAACAAACCGATAGAAAACTTTCTTCTCCTGTGCGAAATGCGGCGGGATGATGTCTTTCTAATGGTCTTTCTAACTCGTTTTATATAACAAACGACCACATAGGAATCAACGGGGGTTTCATTACTTCGATCGATCAAAGGATTCGCATTCTCGTCGAACTACAATAGGCCATGTCATATAACCATAATGCATGTAATGATGGTGATGATGGCACGTACTGTGCTCATGTGAGTGTGGAACCATTTACACCACATGGGACATGTGCACCAAGTTCGTTGTCATCACTTCTCACTGCAACGAGAATTACGTAATATCCAACGATCATGTATCAATATTCATGTAAACAGTAAGTATCGTGTTCATATGTCAGTTCCCATTCTTTTCTTGTTTTGTCCAGAATTCTCCCCATCGCCCCTTCTCCCTATCTCTTGCTATATCACAGACACATATACTCGATCTCTATTTCGTGTTTTTCTCTCTCTCCCATTCTTAATCGCACTCCGTTCATCTGTATCTACCTTCATATTATTCCCACTATCTATAACTCGCACCGTCTCTCTCTCTCTCTCTCTCTCTCTCTCTCTCTCTCTCTCTCTCTCTCTCTCTCTCTCTCTCTCTCTCTCTCTCTCTCTCTCTATCTCTCACTCTAACTTACGTCAGTATAACCTTAATTAAACGAAAAGTTCGGGGAAACCTAACTACGTCGATGATAACGACATATACAGGGGGTCACCAGTTACAGGGGGTCGATGTCTTAGTTGGTACAGTAGGATGCATCAGTTTGACATGCCGCCCAGCGATAACAAAGCTGTTTCCATCCGGATAACTGCCGATATGTGATCCACGCACAGGGAAGGTAACATAATTCGTGTATATGGTCAAGTGTGACAGGTTCTTTCTGGTGGTCGATTGTTTCTACGTGCAGTGGGGTGATCTTCGGGTGACATTAAACATATGGGCGGCCTTTCCCCACCAGTAAAATTGACAACATCCTGATATTTCATAGCCGTTGAAAAGACAATAAACACAAATTAAAACTAGTAACAGTTAAATGACTTCCGGAACCAACATATCATCGTGCAAATAGGTTCATGTGGGAACGAAATAGTCACATAGGTTAATATTGAACTTATTTTGTTCTGAAATAAGCCCACATTCGACTTTTACCCGTTATTCCATTGAATGGCGCGGGCCGCAGTGAAAACACACTAAACAGAGCGTTCACCTGGTCAGTTGTGTTGATAAAAGCTTATTCGAATAGAAATTTAGATTCATATATCGCGTTACTGATTTGAATTCAGATTCAAATAATACCTATATGTGCTTATTTGTGTGTTTTGAAATACGTTGTATTTTCGGGAGAGCAGGCTGTTCCCTTTCCCAACATAACATCAAATACCTAAGATAAAATCAAATATGGCTAAATAAGCAGGGGCATCAATATCGCAGCGTTATAATAGGATCACGGGTAGTGCATAGGCCACTGAGTGATAAGCTATACCTCCCCCCGGCGTAACTTTTTAAAAGAGTTCGAACATGTCGGTTGAAGCTTTTCTGGCAATGGTATCTGTAATTGTATCGTTGCAAATAAACAAACTGACATGATAATTATGCCTAATTATGCACCAACCAACCGAAGGACAGAATAGATAACGAGAATTATGCATTTCAAAACTAAAGAGCTTCTTGTTTGATGCAATGGCTTTATAACGGAAATGAATGTTTGCATCCAGAAAAGAGTCATACTCTCAGATATACGTGAGCAAAAGATGCATTAAATGTAATAATATTGAAGAAAGAGAGATGAACTCCGGTATTGCCCTCCACGGATCACGAAATACATATCTTTGAATAACCCAATTCCAAGTTCACAGAAAAACAAGGCATCTCCGACAAAACTGTCCATCGATACAGATATGCCGTTACGCAATTTTGTCGCCGCAGATTATGGCTGATCGTGGAAATAATACCGTTCTTAGGAAACGTTGCATATCTGCGCAGTTTATTTTGGTCCCGCTCGTACTTCAATCTTGTGAGATTACTACTGTCGTGATAACGGTTATGGAGACCGAAGCTTCGGATCCTTCGCTGATCTGCTTACCAATAACATCGAGATCCGCCATCGATATGGAACTCTTTATGGATATATATAGCATCATTTATATGCAATTTCAATGCGATGCGGTCATGTCGCGGTCGTAATAGTGCCTTAGCAGTAACGCGATACAATAACAATCACAGGGCGCACGAAATAACAACGTAATTAGGATAATTGGAAGAACAAAAATAAGGCGGGACGATGTTTCTTCGTGATTCCATCCTCCATTCGATTTCATAAACTTGTGTCACATATGATAAAAACGGCGAGACAGTTTTTGACTTTGCAATATGACAGTATTGTTTCGAGCTTGGTGTTTTCATAGGCTGCATGATGTCTGATCGTCTTGTATGAGTGCATCAGGAAGACCACTGCATAGTTGACTGCATAGTTTATTCATTCTTTCAGCAGCCACATCAGGTGGTACAAAGATACGGCGTAATAAGTATACACATAACAAATTCCGACCATTAACCCATTGGGAACGTGAGCTCAGACATCTCGCTCTGTTGGTAAACAATACAACGTACTGAGACAATCTAGTGTGCTATGTTTGCGGCGTCATTTATCAGAATGAACTCCTGCATGCCATGTTCATATGCCAGTCACCAATTTATGTGTTCATTTGTGACAGACACTGGGAATCTATCATCGATCGTTATGGTGTCATAGCTACCTATTACTAAGTTCACTGTCAGAGGAGCAACTCGTTGCATTCAGTCCAGGAAACACGACTGTATGTATAGACCCAGATGTTCTACAGTTGTGTACGGGAATTATTCTCGACACAGCTATGTTCTTATTCCATATATGTAAACTTATTATTACGATGGAGCTCTTCAAACTGTTTATAAAGTGTATAGTTCATGTACCTATATTGTTCATATATCACTCTCCACAATGGAGTCATTAACGATATAGTGAGCTGTTACGCAACCTTGAGAACCCTTGAAAGAATTAATTTTGTTTATATACGTCCTATTTTAGAATATGCTTCTCCTGTTTGGGACAATTGTACTAATGGCGAAAGCAACTTGCTCGAAAAAGTGCAATATGAGGCAGGGAGAATAGTAACTGTAGCAACAAAAAGCTGCAGTAATGAAAACCTCATAAAGGAAACTGGATGGGAAAAATTGTCAGAACGTCGGAAAATCTCCAAATTATGCCAATTCTACAAAATGTTCTATAAAATGACACCCTCATATCTATATACATTAGTTCCGAGATCAACAGAGAATATACACCGATATCCACTGAGAAAGCATCACCTAACGAACCCTTCTCGTGATACTGCGTCATACGAAAAGTCCTTTCTTCCCTCAGCCGTTGAGATGTGGAACACACTCCCAGACAATTTGCGGAAGTGTGAAACATTGTGTGACTTTAAGTCGGCAATAGGAAGCACGGATAATAACCGTAGATAAATCAGATCAAGTCCTCATTGTGTGTGTGGAAGTGATGAAACGGCGAATCATTTCTTATTCCACTGCCCAGTATACAGTAGACAAAGAAACGAATGTCTTTCTGGTAGTTTGGAAAGAACAACCATTGAGAGCGCACTGATGAACGGCACGATTTCAAATAGTCTGAGCGAAAATATTTTTACATTTAAAACAGTCCAGAAATTCATAATCATGACAGAACGCTTTTCGAGCTAACATATATACAGATCATATGGCACTGCCCAATACTAATTACATTAAGTAAATATATAATATATTGAAATAGCTGATGACCGACACGACAGGTGACACACAAATGGTGTATATATGCTTGTGCGACAACTACACGACGAGACGCGACTCGAGTAATGCAAGCATAATATTGCTTGCTTTGTCGCACCATTTTATATTATGTCCACCTATGATAAGGTCACTTGTGGAGACGGCATATATAAGCCATATAGGCTTACAGCCGAATCCACTCCCATACACAAGGAACATGGTAACATGAATTACCAATATATTATATTGTAACAAATTATTATTGGGAATAAATATTATTAAACCAACTTGGTATTTATGTTTTGTCGAGGCAACGTATGCTTTATATGTATGTAACTTAACTTAACAGCATCGGCACACGGTATATAGTTTGACAAATATTATTTTTTAAAACAGAAGTATGGTGGATGTTGAAAACACAAAGTAACATACTTAATATCATTTGGAAGTGATTTATTTGGCGTAAACGGTGAAGATACACGACGCTAGTGTGTATCTTCGTTTACTCTCCGGGAGAACAGACGGTTGGCGTAATAATTTTGATAAACTTACAGGTTTTCCTCAGTAGTAATTTCAATTTATGAAGGCTGTAATCGCTTCTGCTGTAAATATGACATAAGTTATCTCGTTCTGATTTAAACTATGGGAACTATGGGCAGTCTATCGAATAGTGGACTTCACTACGGCATAATGATACAATACGGCAAATTCTGGGAATATTACTCCATAATCCAGGCTCCACCGGTAATGTATGATTTCGCGTTCTAAATCGAGCAAGATCAATTATAGATTTGTAATATTGGCTTCTCAAGCAACTTACAAATTTTGATTTGGTTTTTATAATAGCATATAATGATTTTTTTTCTAGACAATTGTAGTTCACACCGTGCAAGGTATGTATAAACTCTTCATTCAACAGCCTTATAATTTCGGTTTGGAGCATATTTATATCACATGTTTTCTGAGTTTTTCATGAGTAGCTTATGCCACAATTATCAAATAATTTCCTGACACCGAGGTTCCATGGTATCTTAATACCAATAGGTCTTAAGATAGCCAGTATATGGTTTAGAAAACTTAGACTTTCTGCCATGATCATGGAGCTCCAAAATTTAAGTATTTTCGTTTTAATATTGATATCGGTCTCACCATAGACCATATAATTTGTAGTTGATAAGTTTATGCATAACAGTAACTTACAATATTTAGGGTGAACCCGCTCAATGCTATTATTATTGTATATGCCCCATTTTTCACAACCATATGTAAGAATGGGAGCTATTTTTTATATCAAACAATTCGAACATGGTTTTAATCGATATGTCATTTTTCTGCCAACTTTATTGAGTTGATACGTGGCTGATATTGCTTGTTTGCAGATACTTTCTTTGGAATAGTTAAAAGAACCAGTTGTACTAAAATATACTCCTAGATAACAGAAATGCTCTACGAACAAGATTGTATCATCACAGATTGTACAATTTTATTTCTTAAATTTGATCAAGTCTTTTGTTCTATTTATATGACCTCTTATTTCAGATTGAATGTGTTATGAGAATGAATGGACGCTTTGCTTTTATTTTACTGATGTGAATATTGTCATCAAAAGGGTGAATTTAATTCGGTCCCTATATATCTCATCATCACAACTGGATGTTCACATAAACGTATGTGAGCTTGAGCTCCTTCAAGTTTTTCGGCTTCGTTATAAACTGATGGGGTCGTACTGGCGATTTTATTTAGTATCGTCACGTGTATGGGGCGAGCTATATCCTTTAGAGATCCGTTCCACTTCAACATCCCATAGCAAGTCCCAAAACGCACACACGCCAACACCCCCTCCCAAAAAAGAGAGCCTGTTCTGCCGTAAATAAGCTCATATAGAATTTATCTAAAACACACGAAATAAGTTTATATGAGGATTATTTGAATCTGAATTAAGCTCTATATGAACCCAAATTGGGACACGATCAAATGAGCTTATTTCAATTCAAAATAAGCTGATACAGGCTCTATTTAATATATTTTGTTCATCGACACGACGTACCAGATGAACGCTCTTTATACTGTGGTTTCACTGCGGCCCGCGCCATTTAACGGAATAACGGGTAAAAGTCATCATACAAGCTTATTTCAGAATCAAATAAGTTCAACGCGAACCCTTGTGAATATTTAGGTCCTGTGCACCTATTTGTACGAGGATGTGTTGAAAAAAGAACAAGAAATAATATAGGTTTAATGGATGGTATATTTCATGGTCCAGTATAGGATTGAATGATTTTAAATGATCAGCTTAATAACAGAGAACGAACTTGGTTATGTGAATACACAATGCGGGTCCGAAATTAACTGCATCCACTGATGTGCATGAATCTCTATATTACATCTCATTGTGTCGACACTATATATATATATATATGTTATAATGGCTCACCTGATTTCAAGTTGTCTTCTGTGTTGTAATGCTCTACCTGAAAAATAAAATAATCTCTTGAAAAAGTAATCCTAAATTCTGGAGTAGGTGATACAACACAAAAAGTAATAAGCATCTGCGTATAGCCCGACCATCTAGTATATGATAGATTTTGTATTGACATAGACAACGCCGAATTTTCTATACTCAATGTACTTAGTACGTCAGTCATTTTTGTACTCGTGTAAACTCAAGTACAAATTGTAAATATATGAAGTAGTATGTTTGTCTTCATCTATCGATACGATATGTAACTCAACAAATAATATATATATATATATATATATATATATATATACCTCACTAGATGGGAATTGAACTTTTAGTTTCACAGGTCAAGGTGTCGCCGTCGCTCTGTACAAACTGTTGTGAACTATGTTTACGACACCAACGAAACAGCGATTGGAAAACAACAAACTATGACCATACACAGTCATAAAATGTTGTGCAGCGAGAATTGGTTTGCTTACATTTATCCGTCTGATGTTGAGATCACTAGCCATACATATATATGGGGCCGCTTTCTTGAAACGCATGAGTGTTTTTATGCATGATGAAAAATACACCATAGCCGATGACACTCCACCAATTAGACGTGGAATGTGAATAAACGTATTCTAACTAAATATTTTGAAGCGAACTTTTGGAAGTAACGAATTTCACCATTAACATGAGTATTTATGAAGTGTGTTTGATTCCACCAAACCTCCATCGACGTATTGCTATACCCCTCATCCGACAGCATACCACACTATACCATATATAGTTGCATGATTGCATCATAGGTCCCACAAGCTTATAGAGCACGAATGACCTTCAAATTGAAACATTGATGCACTAAGGGCGGTGCCGGTATTTTCGCAGCATGAGGGATAAAAATTGCCTCCGGACTTTTAATCAATACGTGTATTTATACACCAATAATACCTACTACAGAAGGATTCTTAGCACAGCGTAAAATCAATTCGCCGTATGAGACCACAGTCCATTCACGACGCATCTCATTCAAAAATCTCATCCACTAGGTCAGATCTCGCCAACCTATGAATCAGATGAATTATTGAGTTTTCTGAAGTTTTTCATCATGGCAGGGTGTCTGACGATACGTGTTATTAACTTATTACGTATGGACACTCATGGAGTCAAACGGCTGCTGGTGAGAGCAATATCGAGGGCACTATTTTCTTGGTTTCCGCTTACAATTTTTCCGCTGTTTGTGTAAGTGCATGTAAATATGCGTGGTATTACGTTCGCTATGTCCCATGCTGATGTTGGTTACACGTGTAAATAACGTCATTTTAATAGAACACGTACATGAAGTTACATAATACATTACCAAGAGAAGGACGGAATATCTTCTGTTATTTCAAAAAGTTCATGCGACCTCCCCTCGTTCTATACCCCGACGAGTTTCAAAAGATCGATAACCCACAATAACGATACAATCATGCAAGAGTTATATATATAGTTTAATGAGAGCCTAATAGACCAGACTACCCAGTCGAGTTGGCTTGGAAAATGGTCGGATTGCAGATGAGTTTCCATACGGAATAATCCATACCAAAGTACATCTTTATTTGCAAAAGTGCGAGAATAAATCACAAGTATTGTTGTCGTATTATTATGTAGTTGAAACTCATTAACTCATTTGCAATTGCACCTTTTCTCAATTATACATGTACGCAATTAAAGGCAACTGGAAAATTCATATATTGTGTAATTCATATACTTTTCTCAAATTAAACCCTAAAATGGTCATACAAACCTATAACTAGGGATAGCATACCATTGGCACACTCAGGTTGGTCATGTAACATTGATTTAGTCTATTGTATACTGCAGCCTAAATGTTTTAGCAGCCACTGATATCTTGCTATTTGTTTTGAAAAATAAACATATAGCTGTGTGTAATGTGAACTCAATATCTGTCAGGAGCAATATGTGAAAGCTATATCCGAAACTTCGCACAGAATGTGCACCATGCTAACCATACTTACTTCGCTACTGAAACTGACTCAATCTCACTTACTCTATAATATCTTGATTTATCATTTATACTCGATGAAATTTCAATTAGTGTGTTGGAACATTACTCGTACAATTTCAAATAAGATTTTAATGAAGATATTTTGACGAACGGGGTCGGAATTGTCATACCACTTGATGGAAATCTAAGTTGTGTCCCAAGAATAATTGAGAACCTTTCTCGAAAAAAAAAAAACACGTGGCTGCTGTCACAAATATTGCTCCGGTCATCGCATATTTATTGTCATCGATCTGGTGCTTCTTGATGTATTTGAATTCATAAGATGTCTTCACTGAGTATACACATATAATGTTTTCAGTATAGATATAGTCAATGTGGGTTTTCTGTTCACCATGAGATACGACCATCTAATATACGTTATAGTAAGACATTTAGTATGGGGCCATTAAGGACACGACCTTAAGTTTATTATACCGTTAACATATTACGCAACAGATATTAAGTCTCGCGAGAACTCGGTCTTTGAAAGTCCAGTTAATGTTCAATAATGTTCTAGAAATTTGTATCTTTGTGGCGTCAATCTTTAGACAGAGATATTATATACAATATATCTGTATAATATATCTGCTTTAGATATGCCCGTTTTTTCATAAAGTTAATATATGGCAAGCCCAATGTCGTACCGTGTGGGATTGGTGTTTTACCATGTCACCATTTATTAAAACGTCAGGTTCCTTAGTAGATGTTCTACTATATAATGCATTATTTAACTTTATCAAGAAATGGCGTCTTCTGATTGGTTGAGAGTCGTGCCCCATATAGTAGTATAGTCAGTATTGTGTTAATTTAGCACGCTACTATACTTGTATATAGTATTGAACTAAATTACGGAAAATGTTATACCAAACTCGGATGCGAAAACCATATAACAGAGACCCCCCATCTCAAGAAAATAAATAGGGAAATGGAGCCATCAATGTATTAATGCATGTCCAGCTGAAACCAAAAATGTTTATGTGAGCACTGTTTTCACATGAAGCGCATCAATTAGAGGGAAACTGTTTAATTGGCTTGCTGTTCCATTCCTTGGTTTCGCGCATTCAAACTAAATAAATGTAATTCCGCATTGGGGAAACACAAGTCAAAAAACCTGCATATTTCGTTCATTTTATGGACGAAACGGGTGTGTTGCATCACTTGTCTATGGAACAATACCTGTAGAAGCCAGATTAAAAACTGAGCATGGCTATGCTTTCGTCTACATCTATAGCTTTGGTAAAATTTAAATTGACCCACTCCCGTTTGGTCAATTGTTCGAGTAGAAAACAGAAACAAATCCAATGAGGTATACTGAAATTTATATACGGAAATCGATTGCCTTCTCGTCACATATTGGGTTAAATTTGCTCGTACCCATCACGTTACATCAGAACTGCTGAGGTAATCAAATTCCCACCTACTTCTTGGCTGTTTCTTCAAATGACACGTTGATGCGTTTAGTTAATGCATTTTTTTCTCACGACGTGATAAATGTGTTAAGTCGCGGCTATAGATTGTCATGCACGACACCTATACCGTGGCGTGGTAAGTGTGCGCTTCTAATAATCTCGACAAGAAATACATTTCCATTACTGTCCATTATCACAGTATGATTAAGTTAAAGGTGTAAGCGGGACCATCTCTAGGATAGGATAGGATATTTTATTTGCAATACACATATCTATTACATAATAGTGGCGAACATTATGGAAAATTATGTCGTATATTGTGGGGGATGGCATAGTCTGGCAAGACTGTCTTCCTGCCATCCCCAGTATGGTGAATATAGAAACTAATAACAATAGTAAGATGGCTTCGGGTGAGCCGTGCACATATTGTGTATATGTAATTTATAAGTTTAGGGCTTAGTTAAAGAGTGTGTGAAATTGGATACTACCCGAGGGCTGTTCAATATCATGTGTATGGTTCAAATTCAGATGAGGTGGTAGTATTTTTGGCGGATGAGGATACAGGGACTACTGATTCGTTTGGTTGGTGTTGACGTTGAAACCGTCATGTGACACTTCGGGATACGATCTGGGGGCAGTCTGGGCATCCTCGATTTTTGCATTTGATATTGTTAGAATATGCGCTTATTATTTTTTCTGTGATGTGTTTTTTGAATACGTGCCTACTTTGAGTTTTAGTCATGGTGTTATCTAAATTGTTCCATGAAGTTGGGAATGCATGAAACGGTAGCTGTCCGGAAAATGTGGTTCTTGGGGTTTTGAGGAATAGTGGGCGCTGTTGTCTAGTATCGGGTCCGGCAATACGTTTAGTGAACATTTGCGAGAAAGATTCAGGTAAGCGGTTGTAATACCAATCATGCATAAATAGAGTAGTATGGACTTTGTGAAGGTCGTATACCTTTAAGATTTTCTCTTTTTTAAATAAAGGTTCGGTATGGCTCCTGTACTTTTTATTGCAATCAATTCGTATCGCTCTTTTTTGTAATAAAAAGACTCGTTTTACCTCGGGAACATGACCCCATAGTTGGATTCCGTATACCAAGTGACTTTGGATTAAGGCATAATATAACGTTTTAAGGGCACTGCCTGGGAAAAAGTGTTTGACTTTATTTATATGATATATGGCGTGCGCTAATTTGGAGCAGACTGATGATATATGTTTTTTAAATGATAGATTTTCATCTATGTGAATGCCTAAAAATTTAGTTGAGGTTTCGTGCTCACGATTTCCAATGCGTTTCAATTCTGTGTTATTTAAGAGAATTTTCATAGTGTTCCATTTGGTGTCGTTATTTTCCGGGTGCATGAGCATGTAATTGCTCTTTTCTGTATTTATAGAAAGCTTGTTGCAGCAACACCAAGTGTAGATATTACGTAGTTCATTGTTCACATAACTTTCAAGTTGGGTGCCGTTATCCCCGCTAGTCATTAAGGTGGTATCATCCGCATAAGACAATATATTCATGGTTGTCGCATTTGGCATATCGTTAGCGTAGATTAAAAAAATTATGGGGCCGAGTATGGAGCCTTGAGGGACTCCGCACGTTATGTCCATTAGTTTGGATTTATTTCCCTGAAGTTCAACATATTGTTGCCTGTTGTCTAGATAGCTTTGGAACCAAGACAGGGCAGTACCCCTTATCCCGTAATGATCTAATTTTGAAATTAATATATCATGATTTATAGTGTCAAATGCTTTAGAGAGGTCTAGGAATAGTGCTATTGTTGAATCCCTGGTTGTTTTATCATTGTTATTGGCTATTTGGTCGAGAAGATGTATGATTGGATGGAAAGTAGAGTGGTTAGGACGGAAGCCGTATTGGTGCTTGTACAATATATCGTGCTCGGTTAAAAAATCTACTAGGCGTTTTTGCATTATTCGTTCTAATAACTTGGAAAAAGTAGGTAGAATGCTGATTGGTCTATAGTCGGAAATTTCGTGTGCATTGTTATTTTTCGGGATTGGAACAACCTTTGCTATTTTCATTTTCTCTGGGACAATTCCTTGTTCAAATGAAAGGTTAAATATATGTTTCAATGCTGGAGCTATGGTTTTAATTGTTTCCTTCATGAGTTTAGTGGTTATCCCTTTAAAGTCCATACTAGATTTAGCTTTCATTGATAGGCAGGTTAGAATAATTTCTTGGATTGTGGTTGGGGTAACATCAAAGATGTCAAGGTCTTCTATTCTATTCCGGAGATAATCAGAAAAATCTGCGTTGTGTTCATTCACTACAAGTTGACTGGTTTTACGCCCGATACTCGAGAAGTACTCATTAAATTTGTCAGCAATAAGGCTGGGACAGGTAATTACAGTCTCGTTATCAAAAAGGACCTTAGTATGATTAACAGTGCCCCCTCCCATCTTCAGTGCACCCTTCAGTATAGTCCAGGTTTTCTTCAGATCGTTCTTGTTTTCATCAAGAATTCGTGAGTAATATAATTGTTTGCTCTTTCTGAGAAGTTTATTATATAATTGGCGATAATTTAAGTATGTATGTGTGGCTCGATCGGATGCTGATTTGAGTTTCTTGGTATATAATTCTTGCTTTACGATACTTGATTTAATCAAACCTCCTGTCATCCAGGGCTGGCGTTTTATAAATTTCTTGGGTATTTTGCTATTCTTGGGTGGAAATGCCAATTCGTATGCAGTCTCATAGATTTCAAGAAAATTATCATATGCACGATCAATTGAATTACATTCTAATACAGATTCAAATTTGCATGTTTGTAGAACAGATTTGAAGTTACTGATATTTTTAGCGCTAAAAGATCTTTGGGTGGTATTTGGGCCTGTGTCGAGGGTGTGAGATGCGTGTATTTGTTTATGCGTTTCGCTATAGAATATGCCGAAATGATCGGATACGTCACATGTAATTATGCCTGCGCTATGTCCATTGCGAATATTGTTTGTGTAAATGTTGTCGATTAGAGTAGCTGAGTGGTCTGTCATTCGAGTTGGCTTGGTAATCATGGGCACGAATCCTCTGGTGAATATATTGTTAATAAACTCATTTGTTTTGGAATGCGTGTTAAAATTAAGTAGGTATATATTGAAGTCCCCTGCTATGTATGACGTGTGATCTTTAATTTTTTCTAAAATACCATCGAATTTCGCCATGAATTTATCGATATCAGCTTTTGGTGCTGTATTAGGCCTGTAAACACAACCGATGATATGGGAGTTATGCTTTCCTGGGTTTATTTCTATAAATACAGTTTCAATTACATGCGGAATGAATTCAGTGAGATCTGGTCTAATTTTGTATGGAATGTTGTCTTTAACGAATAGACATACCCCTCCCCTGCCATCGTCGTCGTCTGACCGACATCTAAATTCCATGGGATGATAACCCGGTATTTGGTAATCGGATGATTGATAAATTTTAAACGTTTCTGTTAGGGCAATTATGTCAAATTCATCGGTGGATTTCAAGTCGCACAGAACGTTACACAGAGATTCGAAATTTGCATTTAAGCTTCTACAATTCAAGTTAAAAATAGAAATTTTTGTTTTCTTATTCAAGTAGTCATGGGCCTGTGTTGGGGAGAAATAATGACAATCATTATCTGGTAGAATGTTAGGCTCTAAATATGTATCCGCGTTATTTCCTTCTATATCGGCCCATTTCGCGGCGAAATCATAAGCGTCCGAGTCCCTGACCTCATCCAGAGTAACAACATTACTTGCTGACATTGGATTGGATTGTATGGGTTGTGAAAGTAGTGCCCTTTAGAGAGAAGGAATTGTTCATAGGAATATACACAATATGTACACAATCACCCTGGTCGTATGTGCATATATAACAATACGTATTTTTCATTTATCAATAATATGGTGATATATTTGGCGGGCCTGTAAGTCATTGTTGTGAGCTCACGGGAGAGGATTCTCTATATATGTTTTTGCTGTTATTCATCAAAATTGCGATTTCCCACATCAGGAAAAAAACGCTAAAGACATTACATTGGCGTAGTTGTTGGTATATTGCACCAGGATTTATTTCACAGCTCTATAAATCTAAGACGGAAGGCCATCGATAGATGCATGTCTGTGTTCAGCTATTGCATTCCATTATTTCATAATGACACTCTGGATCTGGTCTGATGTAATTTTGAAGTGAGTATGTGGTGTTGGAACTTGCGCATTTTAATGTTAATTTTAGTTATGCCATCAGGAACAACGCCGTTTGGCGGACTCGGGAGAGGTAGACACTATTTCCCCCACCTGATTTAGTATTATTATGGAGGACCACACCGTTAACACCGATTGCTAAGTACCACCAGCTAAGCCTAATTCCTTTTTCTCATAGGGAAAGAGGAATCTTTTTTCTAAATTATCCATGCATGCATACCACTTTCGCGGGTGTACACATATTTAGCTGCCATACATATTACATACCAGGCAACTTGATTTGCCAAAGCAACACGCCCACAAAGAGTCAAACAAAGATGAGTACCGAGGGGATAGAAGATCCCCCACTCTTCATGTATAATAACACAATTTGCACAATAGCTTTTAACATAGAGTCTTGGTTGACCAATATACGTTATGGCTTAAGTGAAATTGCACACACATTGGATAGAAGAGTCGATTGTGTGACATGTCAATGTTCTACAGTCCCCTCGATGTCTTGCTCAAATATTTTACTTATAATGTGTATATGTACTCAGGAAAAGATTGGATACTGATATTTTATTTCAGAATACAAAGAGAAATAGTACCGCATGGCCTGTTCTCCCGTAAATAAGCTCATATATAACTTATTTTAAACACACGAAATAAGCCTGTTAGGATTATTTGAATCTGAAATAAGCTCTATATGAACCCAAATGAGACACGATCAAAACAATCGTATATGAGCATATTTCAATTCGAAATATATAAAAATATACAAAAAGGTATAGTATGATCATCTGCTTAATGGGTAACAGATGGTGCACTATCAAACAATGGGCTACCAAATATAATATATCAGTAATGAGGATTAACACTAATAAAGTGGTTAGTTATTCTCAAGTAACACTGGTGGAATCAAAGAAAATGAGGATTTAATTTGGCCACAGTTATTCTGCTGACCGCTTTTAGTGACCAGGTTAACAATTTGTGACGTCGTGTTCGTGTTACGGCCTGTGTTATTTGGGGTATGAAACGGGTGACCCAGTTTGCAGTTGACCCATCATAGAATATCATTTAGTGTAACACAGACGGGCTATGCAGGCGGAATATGTAAATAGTTGTTAATACAACGGTTTAGCAAATCGCTACACAAATTCAGAGTCGATCAATCAGACAACTCTTTCTGAATATGTCACCCGTGAGATTGAAATAAATATTCTCGATGAACGACAATAAATTACCCCATAACACCAAAGGGTGGATATATGAAACTTTACTCAAATCGCCTGACGTAATACGATTCATTGAATCACCATTCACAATGTTCATGGGTTGTATTGAGAGTAATAATGATTTCAAATATATATAAAGAAATTTATGCACGTACATCGGAAGAGTTTCGCATGTATCATATTTATATATACACCATGTATTCATGTGGTGGCTTTCTGACCATAATAATATAATTTTGGAAATAATTGCCTGTAGCAAGTTTTCAGGAATGGATTAACTTCCTCTAACTAGAGTTACTTTAAATATTTTTTTTTAAATGAGAAACGTCAGCGATTTCGCATGATGATTAAGCTCGCCGAGTTGTGAGCAATAGATTTATAGCACTGTCTCTCGATACGATCTATAACTCGATGAGGCACCTACGTAATTGTTATGTTAAATTAATAAACATGTTTATGTTTTATTCAGCCGTGGATTTCACGTTATAATATGAAGTAGCATATCATTAACGTCTGTGTCATGGACACTAATATCTCATGAACTACACTTTATATATACATATTGTACATACTCAATTGATATTGACTATGACTATGGTTAATTATTCATAACTCAATCATATATTACATACAATTATCTATACAATGTAATACAGATTAACCAAGAGGGTTTGTCTATCTGTCGCTCCCGTTGAACCAGGGGCCTGTGTGTTGAAGAGTAATATAAATATATATGTAATAATAATTTGATCTAGGTTTTGTCTAACTATTGGTGTATATAAACGTTTGTTTCTATAAATAATAGTATAATTCGTTCGTCGTTCACCGCACGAAAGACACTAATATATCATGTACTACACTTTATAAATACATATTGCGTAATGTATACAATGTATACTTATTGTATATACTCACTTGATATTTACTTACACTGATATCTTAATCTAGTCCAAAGATACTTCCACAACGTATATAGTTCCAATGATGATGAATGACTTTCGCTCATAAATATAAAGAACTGATAACGCGGGCTGTATATAGCTCATTGTTCGTCCCGCCGTGTGTCGACGTAGTAATGTGTATATGTGTGAGATAAGAGCTAACGGGCACAAGTATGTTATAGTTTACAAACGAGCAGTATATACCGCCTGTTGACTTCGCGTATCAATTCTTAGGGAGTCAAAACGCGATGTGGTATCTTGATGAATCGCCTTGTGTTGCTGCATATAGCGGAACATTGGCATCATTCACACGCAATGTACGTTCATTCATCTGAAAGTTATTATTAGTAATTTATTAAACGGTTGGTATGAATGAAAGACCATCCTACAGGTCAACCAGGTATTTCCGACATATGTCAAATACCGATATGAAATTGCAATTGAATGTATCACGCCCCCGACCGGTCACCTTAGGCGGTTACGGAATCTGAAACTAATTGAATATGACTTTAGGGTTCAAACTCGGGTTTGCATATGTAACATGAGTAGTATTGGCCGCCACTATGGCCCACCCCTCGCTGTCGGCCACTCTGGCCCATGGACCAGAGTGGTTGACAGCGAGGGGTGGGCCAGAGAGGCCGCCCAGGGTCGGGCTCGTCGATCCCAAATTTCTGGGTCGGCCACTCTGGCCCAGAAAAAATCCAAACCCCTCGCTTTGGGCCACTCTGGCCCATGGGCACCGAGCGAGGGGGTGGGACCAGAGTGGCCAGCCCAGGGTCGGTCCAGAGGTTGTGTTAGATTCCAAAGAGTAAGGTGAGCGCTTCGAAGGGTTTTGACAGAAAAGAGCATAATTTACTGATGCTTCTATTTTTTCTCGGATTCTAATGGCAGTGTGGTAAGAGAAGGGCGTTCCCCTTCGCTGAACACACTGAACTTAGAATAATACCGAGCAAAAATCGAGGCATTAGTAAATTGTGCTACTTTATCATTGCATTTTTAACAAAATCGAAAGTCTTCGAATAAATTCGAAGACGCTAGCGTTGTAAAATATACTCGTATAAATTACCTTTCAGTGAAATATGTTATGAGATAATGGTAAAATGGTACAGATACAATTTTCCCCGAGTCAAATCGGTGTTTTATTCATAGAAATAGTTTTTTTTACAAAAAAAAAACACACTTGATTTGACGTTCGGGGAAGTTTGTGGAAAAATACAATGACGTCGTCAGCGACGCCCGCGCATCTCATATAATTGATCCTCAAAGATGTTACCGTTATTACATGCGTGAATTGTAACGTCATTAACGTTAGCGTTATTTTGAAACATGGATACAGTAACGGAATTTAAGTAAGACTATTGTGGTACAGTACGATCATGTTCCTGCAACAACGTAAATGTCGACTCCACTGTATGCAGGTAATGTGACACCACGGGTAGAACAGCAACGGGTACCAACGGTGTATCCGCGAACGGATCAACAACCAGTGTATATACCGCCGGTGAAAACACAACAAACGTTTCAACCTGTTATATACCAAGTTATCAACAGTTCACGATGGGAAGAACACACAAAGTTGCTACGGAATATTTGTCAGGAAATGAAGGACTTGCGAAAGCAGTTAACACAAAGACCGGCTGAATGAACAATCAACTTGAAACCTCACACGATTGACATACCAATTGAGGTACATGGTTTCCAGAAAGAATCTACGAAGCGATCAACATTTGGATCACTCGGGAAAGATTTAACAGTGATGAAGAAACAAAAGAAATGATTTTTATATTATTTTAAACGGCCCTTTTCAGGGCCACTTAAAATTCACGAAAGATACGCTCTGTATTATTATGCTACATGATAATCGCATTATAGATATGAACTATTCTTTGATGAATTTTGTGAACATTTTCTCCAAGCCAAGTTCATGATGAATGAACTTGGCTTGGAGAAATTATGTAAACATTCTCTCCCAGTTCAGGAAGAATGAACAAATCGTACAGTAGCAATGGTAGAGCGTATCTTTTGAAAACTTTGTGAGGCCCTGAAAGGGACCGTTTTGAATGGTTTCAAAAGAAACCGCACTGTGTATTTGGGTTTGAATAAACCTGGAAGTTATCTTGGAAACGTCGCAACCAAATGGCACAATTGCACGGCTGGCCTGGCTGTATCCCACAGAGCGGCAAGAACTCTGCAATCGTGGATCCATGGTGAACGTTCGGTGCGTTATTCAGTCGTCAGTGAAATGACGACGTGATGAAAAATCGAGTCGCTTTTATGCTCTGACACGGACGATGACTGCGCATGTCCGTGTCAAGAGCATAAAAGCGACGCAATTTTTCATCACGTCGTCATTTCACGATGAAGCGCATTGTGCCATATTCAGATAGCGAAAGCGAACGAGATAATAGAAAGAGAGTGCGACTGGATGATGATTGTAAATATTATACCATGAAAAATCTAACCGATAAATATTCGAGGAAATTTAAAACAACATCAAAGAAATACAACGTCACATTTCAAGAATTTCATCAACCATTTCAAACTCTTCACAGAATTTTCAAAGATCTGGTGAACAGTTTGAAAGATGAGTGTGACGCAGGACAAAAAGATCAAATGAGAATTTCCATCTTTCATCCAGGGCTAGATCTAGGGATTCACGTTTCGTTCACTGAAGAAAAAGACCTGACGGGTGAATTATTGCTTGACATCATAGAAAAAGTTGCACAATCGAACAAAAAATTCAAAATTCATGACGGACAGATGACATTTGATATCACTGTTACGCACATGCCTGCAGGGACCGCAAGACATACCTTACATTATGGAGCATTCGGTGAAAATAAATCAAATGAAAACAATGAAGAAAAGTATTCTTCTGATTCAGAACGCAGAAGATAACATGTGTTTAGCGAGGGCTGTCGTTGTTGGTATGTGTAATGCTGACAAAAAAGATACCACTGAATGGAAGCAACAATGGAAACGGATTACGAGACCAGCAAGAAATCCACAACTGGAAGCTGCAAAGTCATTGTTGGATAAAGTGGGGATATCACACATATCCACCAGACCACAGATGTCATATTCAACAGTACGAAAAGAAAGAAACACAGAGAGAAGTAAAGGTACCATTCATAGATACTAGTGTTCATATACCCAATTTTTGTGTTGCACAAACTGCTTGTGAAAATTGTATATGTAAACCCATTGATGAAATATGCAATTCATGTGATTCTGTATTGTCAAATAGAGAATATGTTTTTAAAGGTGAAAATGTATTGGAAAGATTTTGTAAATGGTTGTTTTACACCAACGACCATAAAGGCACAACATGTATTGCTCACAATGCAAGAGGCTACGATAGTCAGTTCCTCTTACATTACTTGGTGAACAATGGAAATTCAAAACCTAATGTTATTATGAATGGTAACAAAATACTGAGTGTACAATGTAATGGTGTTAGAGTAATCGATTCATTGAGTTTCATCCCAATGGCATTATCTAAATTTCCAAAAACATTCCAACTTGAAGAAATGGCTAAAGGTTATTTTCCACATTGGGCAAATACACAGGATTTTCAGAATTACGTAGGACCATATCTAGACAAAAAATACTATAAACCTGAAATCATGTCTGAGGAAAATAGGAATTCATTTCTGAAATGGTACGAAGCTAGGGGTGAGGATATTTTTGATTTCCAAAAAGAAATTCAAAAGTATTATAAATCAGATGTAGACATTTTAAGACGTGGATGTGGCAAATTCAGACTATGTGTAATGGAAACTGATCAAATAGATCCATTCCGGGAAGCAATAACATTAGCTCAAACCTGTAACCTTGCATGGAGAAAAAATTCATTACCAGAGAATTCTCTAGGTATAATTTCAGACGCTGGATATCCAGAAGCACGTAAATTTTCAATGAAAGCAATCCGATGGCTACAATATATTGCTACAAAACAAAATATAAACATAAGACATGCTTTAAATGGTGGTGAAGTTAAAATAGGCACACATTTTGTTGATGGTTATCATGCAGAATCAAACACAGTGTATGAAATGTATGGGTGTTTTTTTTCATGGCTGTCCCACTTGCTATCCAGATAGAAACCGCCGAAACCCATACAGTAATATAACAATGCATGAATTGTATGAAAAAACAATAAAAACGCAAACTGAAATCAAAAGCTTGGGAGGCAAATTAATATGCATCTGGGAACATGACCTGGACAATAAATGTAAAGAAGACAAAAATATAAAACAAACTATGGACCAATTATATTTACATCAAGACCCAATTAAACCAAGGGAAGCATTATTTGGTGGCAGGACTAATGCTCTAAAATTATATCATGAAATAGAACCAAAATCTAAACAGGAAATAAAATATATTGATATATGCAGTTTGTATCCTAGTGTGAATAAATATAGGGAGTACCCTCTTGGCCATCCTACAATTCTAAGTCAGGAACAAATAAGAGACATCAAATCTTACAAAGGACTCATTAAATGCAAAGTATCACCTCCAAATAAATTGTACATTCCAGTGCTACCGATCCACTGTAATAACAAAATGATATATACATTGTGTAAAACTTGTGCAGAAAATGAAAGTGGACAGTGTAGTCATAAAACTGTACAGCGTGCTTTAGTTGGAGTTTGGACGCATGTAGAATTATTCAAAGCAATAGAATTGGGTTACCAAATTCTGGAAGTGTATCAAGTTTGGCATTGGACTGAGTGGTCGGACAAAGTATACAGGGATTACATTGATAAATACCTCAAAATTAAACAAGAAGCAAGTGGATATCCAAATTCTGTTAAAAATGAAGAAGATAAAGATAAATACATTAAAGTTTATTATGAGGTTGAAGGGACAAAACTTGAAAAAGAAAAAATCGAAAAAAACCCAGGACTCCGCCAGTGCGCAAAATTAATGATAAATTGCATATGGGGAAAAAATGCACAAAATAATATTCTTACTAAAACTGATTATATCTCAGAACCATCCAGATATCTTGAACTACTAACTGATAAAAATATCACCGTCAAAGCAGTTGAAATTTTTGAACAGGATAAATTCATATTATTCAGCTATGAAAATAAAACCGATATTATAGAACCACATCCATCTGCCAATGTAGTTGTTGCATCATATGCACGCTTGGAGTTGTATATACAAGATAGGGTGTTGTATTTCGACACCGATAGCTGTATGTATATTTTCGATCCAGAAAAAGAAAATATCAAAACCGAAGACAGCTACCTTGGTAAATGGACTGATGAGCATCCGGATGCTAAAATCATGAAAATTGTAGGGTTAGGACCCAAAAATTATGGATATCAGTACGTGAAAGATGGTGTCATAAAATCTGTATGTAAGGTCAAGGGTATCACTCTGGATTATAAAACTAAACAGCAAATAAATTTTCATTCAATGGTTGAATGTGTTAACGACCGGTCAAATTTTCAATGTGTCATAAACTATCCATACAGAACTAAACGCACAAAGAACCGAGAAGTAATTAGTGAAGAGCAAATAAAAACATTCCGATCTGTGTACACCAAACGACTTGTTGTGGGTGAATACAACACAATTCCTTATGGATGGAATTGATGTGTTACCAGCAGAAATGCTTTTGAAAATTTATAATAACTTGATCGAAATGTCAAAAATGGATCAAGAAATCAAACGAGAACTTAAGCAAACTTGGTTTTTGAGGGAAAGTTAAATTATAGTGCAGACTTTGCTGAACAGACATTTCTCTGAGGGGCAGAGTCGACTGAGATGTTTGATTGAGAGATCAGAATTTGAAACTGATTTCTTAATGGATATATTGGATCAACTGTTTTCAGATTATTGGATATTTCATGGTGTTCCTAAAAACAAAATAAACGAAATTCGTGAATTAGTTAATTTTATTCGTTTTGCTGAATATCAAGACAGGATTATCAATGAAAAAACTTTGAAATTCGAAGAGGTGACGAGAATATATGGATACATTATTCTCCGAGAACCATGTACAATTTTCACTGATGAAAAGTTATTTGAAGAAAAAGTGTCTTTGGATTATATTGTAAAAACCACTAGACCTATTTCAGACTTAGATAATGAACTCATATGGACATTTGGAATAATCTGGAATTATGGTGACTCTTCAATAAAATCCGAACATCCTAATCAGTCTTACATGATCTGTCTCAGGGCAAAGATGGATGAATCATTGTTCAAACATCCATGTAACATTTTCATATCGGGGCCAAGTGGTTGTGGTAAAACAGATTTTGTTAAGAAATTAATCGAATATAAAGATGATTTGTTCAAACCTGTTCCATACAAAGTCGTTTGGTGTTACAAAGAATGGCAACATACCTATAGTCAGATGCAAGAATTTCACGATATTCAATTTACAAATGGAATACCGGATGATGACAATGAACTTGTCGATGACACAGACTTACCGCACCTCGTCGTTTTTGATGACATGTTAGGTGATAAAGATGAAGAAAAAATTATGTTGTGGTTTACAAGAAAAGGACATCACAGAAATACGTCTGTTATTTACATAACCCAAAACATGTTTCAGAAATCTAAAGCGAGTAGAAATTTGAGTTTGAATGCACATTACATTGTATTATTTCAAAGTGTGCGTGATAAAGGCCAAATAAAAAATCTTGCCTCTCAAATGCAAGTACCTCATTTAATGCAAGGATATGATGATGCAACTTCAACCAATCATGGTTCCTTACTACTCGATTTTCACCCAAAAACGGATAAATCGTTGAGACTTAGAACTGATATTTTCCATCGCTGGCTCACAAATGACGATCGAGGTGCGGTAATATATTCATCGGTATAAAGATAAGTGTATCAACCAGGGGGGGGGGGGTCGGAAAAAATTTCAGGCACGTATGGCATTTTTTCCCTTTCGATCATTTTTTGTAAACAGCTGTATATGAATTTCTGTGCATACTATTTATCATGGATGTTAACACGGACATGTAAATAGGAATGAGTCATTTTGAGGTCATTCGGCCAAAAAAACATGGCTGCCAGCGGCCATCTTGGATTTCAAAATTTGCAATAAAATACAACACGATAACTGCCTGCAGTCAGTTTACCAGTTAGAATTACATTATTTCTCTCATTCAAAGTGGTTTTGAAGCCCAACTCATTGCCAAAATTTTTGATAGTTGCGGAAAAAATTGCTTGTTGGTGGCTTTGACCACCCACCCACCCTGGAATGTTTTTTCACCCCCCCTGTATCAACATAATATTTCATTTCCAATCATGGAGTCGCATGAAGCAGTCTTGAGTGTATTTTCGACTATAGCTAAATTAATACTTGATGATCACTTAAAGCTTCCAAAGCAGACACGAACATTCCTGCAAAAACACAAAAAAAGAGCTGAAGAAAATAGCTGACAGTAGAACTCATATCGATTCAAAAAAGAAAATACTTTTAAAAACTTGTGGAGGTGGTTCTCTGAAGTCTTCTCAGACAAAAAGAAAATAAATCAATTGCACGAGTTAGATCAAATAGAGTAAATGCTACTCGAGTAAATTCTACGATTGCACAGCGAGCTAGTACAGTTAGAGTAAATTCTACAATTGCACAGCGAGCTACTCTAGCTAGAGTAAATTCTACTGGATTAAATTCTACATTTGCTAGATTTCAACAACTCAACGATAATGGTCCGCAACCAATTCCATTAGTTCAAGAAGCAGAACATTACCCATTGGTTCAACGATACTCAAAAATTATGAATCTTTCAAACCCATCAAAATTAGCTTTGATGGCATTTGATCGTAATTTTAATAAACGTAAAAGTAAAAAGTAATTCAGTCATTTGACATTCAACTGTTGAAGAATAAAGATGGCGAAAAAAACTCCACTGATTAAAAAATATGGTAGTTTTGTAATGGCTATGAATCATGCACCAACTCATTTTCGAAAAAAAATGATAAAAGTTGCACCAAAGAGAGTGATTGATTGCATGTCAGAATGCTGTAAAAATATTTTAAAAGGCAATGTAAAACTAACAGAAGCTCAGAAGCGCAAACTTCGTCCGAGGTGTAGACACCTCAGAGAACTTGCAAGTAAATCAACATCTTTGAAACGAAAAAAACTAATTTTAAACCAGAAAGGATGTTTTTTACCACTTCTTATGCTAGCACCGTTGCTTGGTAAAGCAGTCGCTGGAATACTTCACGGTTAAACATGAAGAAAATGGTCGCTGTTCGCTTCAAAATGTTGGATGACATTAAAAAATGGAGAATGAGTCTAACTAATCCGAAATTACCACTTAATCCTGAAATTACGAATGTTTCAAAACTAAGCAGAGAATTGAATTCAGTTTCTGATCAAAATTTGTCAGAATCTGAGAAGGTTCTATTATATGGTACAACTTTGCACAAATTGAAAACTTCTCAAAAATCAGTTAGAGCTATTTCAACCCCGAAAACAGAACAACCATTTAATCATCATCATAGGGATGTGCTAGAAAGTATTCCGTTAAAGATGAGAAAAAAAGCTGAACAACTTTTACAACTGATATCAAAACAACCGCAAATGAAGTTTGATGAACATGGGCAATTAACATATGGTGAAAAAGTTATTAGAGGATCAAATATTGTTGATCTCCTCAATGATATTGTACGACAAAGAAAAGGTTTCGAACCAACAGGTTGGCAAACCTTTTCACAAGGATTGAGCGAGCTTAATGTACCTCAAGATTTGGTAGGGAACAGAAACCGCTGGCTTTGGATTAAAAAACATTTGAAAGACGATTCAGATGATGATTTTGAAACTCCGGTACAAAGCATAAAACCAAAACGATTTGCTTCTCATCGATTCACACCAATGAAAGGTATAAAAGCAGATAAAATAGCAGATAGGTTGACACCAAAGGGTATTAAAACAGAAAAAACACAATGGGATCCATACTAGATGAACAGTTATCTAAAATTTTCTATAATCCGAAGAAAGTTGGAAGTTATGGGCGGTGTAAAGAAGCTTTTTGATGAAGCGAAAAAGCAAAATAAAAAAATAAAACTCATAGATGTGAAGAAATGGTTGCAAGGTCAGTCGACATATACTTTACACAAACCAATAATTCGAAAATTCCAACGTAGAAAGACTGTTGTAGCTGGAATTGATATTCAATGGCAGGCAGATTTAGCTGATCTTCAGAATTTGAAAAAAACATAATAATAATTACAGATATCTGTTGTGTGTGATAGTCAATTTTTCAAAAATTTGCGTGGGTACTGCCAATCCACGATAAATGTGGACAAACTTTGATCGAATTATTCAGGAAAATTTTGAAATCTTCAAAACGTAAACAAAATTCGTTTCAAGCTGATAAAGGTTCTGAATTCAAAAATGAAAAGTTTTTGAAATTTCTGCGATCAGAAAGCATTCATTTCTTCACAACTGAGAATCCAGAGACTAAAGCAAGTATTGTTGAGCGATTTCAAAGAACTTTAAAAACTGGTATGTGGAAGTATTTCACACACAATAAAACTTCAAGATATATTGATATTTTACAGCCCCTAGTCGATTCTTACAACAATAGTTATCACCGTAGCATAAAATCGAAACCGTCGGAAGTTACTTTGAAAACTGAAGCTGAAATTTCCAAAAATCTATATGGAACAGGGAATAAAAAGGAAAATCTACACTGAAAGTGGGTGACTTGGTTCGTATCAACAAAACCAAAAGAACATTTGAAAAGGGTTATTTACCAAACTTGACTCGTGAAATTTCAAAGTTGATAAAATTTGTAAAATTAATCCAATAACATACAAAGTTTCTGATCTTGATGGTGAAGAGATTGATGGATCATTCTACAAACATGAAATCCAGCATATAAAAGACAGTAAGGTGTATGAAATAGAATCAGTTATTGATAAAAGAACGAGAAGAGTGGTTGGTAAAACAGTAAAAGAAATTAAAGTTCATTGGCTTGGATTTCCATAAAAGTTTGACAGTTGGATCCCAGCTTCAAATTTAGTATAAAACAGAATATATCATGTCGCAAAATCATTCAGATACAATTAATCTCGATGAACCATCACAATTTAAGTTATGTGGTGAAAAAGTTGCTAAGAACCAAGTCACCTACTTCAATCAGATAATTATTATTTATATCATAATAATTACATCTATTGTACACATTAGTATCCAGAGCGCAAACAAAGAATTGTGGCTTATTCTTCTAAGTAGTTCTCTAGGTTATATTCTACCAACACCTGGACTGAAATTATTGAAAAATACAGAGAAAAAATGAATTAATTCTACATAACTCTCATGAGTGATAGTTCAATGTCACTTTACCCAGCCAACTCACAATGTTGTTTCACAGTGAAGTTACCAAAAACCATACATATTGATAAAGAGCTTTGTTTGGGAAGTTGCAATGGTTGAACTAATTGTACCATCAGAAACATACAACATTATTGGAGATGCTTGCATAATAAAAATAAAAACTTCTGTTCCACGAATTTTACAATACCTGCACAAGTTACCAATAAGTGATGTAGTAATTTCAAAACCAGAAAATGGTATGGAATTAAAAATACCAGAAGGAGCATATTCTGGTGCATCACATTTGACAGATACAATTCAAGGTGTAATTGATAGTACAGTAATCAGATTGATTCCAGAACTGGAATTCGAATTCGGATATTCCAAAGCACAACAATGAGTTAAACTTTCAACCAATAGTTACACCAAAGTAGGTCTTGTACTCCCCAGAGCTCTTTTGGATAAACTTGATTACAGAACAGATCAGAGACTGCTACATTTGCTATTCCTTCGATAACATTTCCATATGGAGTTGATTTAAATGCGGAGCATAATCAATTGTTTGTTTATTCTGATATCGTTGATTATACAATTCTTAGTGATGTTGAGGCACCGATATTACGAGTGACATCATTCGAGAGTAAAAGAATACATGAGGGTAAACATATTAAGCATGAATTCAAAAACTTACATTATGTACCAGTATCAAAGTCTAGCTTTGATACCATAAATGTTTATATAACTGGTGATACTGGCAAACCAATTCAGTTTATTGGTGGAAAGTCTATGGTAAAGTTGCATTTCCGACGCCGAAGTAATTTGTATTTATGATGATCCCCGTGTATAGAGGCGTACCTAGACAGTATGGAAATGGAATTGGTTCACTATTCAAATCTGCAATGAGAACAGTAGTACCGTTTCTAAAACCTATTGGTCAGATTGCTAAACAACAAGTATTCAAGCATGGACTTGCTGCAGTCGAAGATATCATTCATCGTGGTAAAAGTCCAAAAAATGTATTTTTGAAACAAGGTAAAGAAGCATTGAAATCTTTTGGAAGGGAAACAATAAAGAAAATATCAACACCAAATGGCATAAATAGATCATCGCGACCTTTGAAAAATCATTCTTCTCGCAAACGAGTTAGAAGTAAGTCCATTAAAACGCCTGTAAAGAAATCAAAACGATCTCTCGATATATTTGATTAATCATGATGATGCAAAATGGATCATGCGAATGCAGCAAGTCCGAGTTAGATGCTTCCGATGTTCCACCAACAATGACAACGATGTTGGAATCACAATGGATAGAACATCACCCGATTAGCTCTTTGAATAATTCCGCATCGTTAGAATTTGTAATTCCGCCTCAAACTGAAAAATGGACAGATGTAAATCAATCATATTTGTACCTGAAATTCAAAATCACAAAAGCAGATCGAACAAACTTGGTTGATAGTACTGATGAAATTGCGCGTCTTAACAACTTTTTCCATAGCATGTTCAGTAGTATCGATATTTACCTAAATAACAAACTTGTAACGGTGAACGGAGATACCTATCCTTATCGAGCCTACATGGAAAATCTCTTGGCTTATTCTGGTGAATGTAAAGAAAATCAACTTGCCGCACTAGAAATGTGGTATCCAGACACCGCTAAACAGTTCACCGAAAACACTAAAGCTGGTGGTAATGATGGATTGAAATCTCGCCAAGCAATCATAGCAGGTAGTAAAACGGTAGAATTGTGTGGTCGTTTACACACAGATATATTTCTACAAGAGAAATACTTACCAAATGGAATTGAGATAAGAATTCGTCTCAATAGAGCGAATCCAAAATTCTCTTTAATTGGTCAGGCCGACGGAAAAATAGTATTTGAAACGGCAGTTTTCAATGTTCGTACAATTACGCTGATGCCAGTAGTAGCAATAACTTGAACCAAACAATAATACAGAAAAATATGAAAATACCGATTAGAAGAGTTGAAGTAAAAACATTCACTATTGATCAAAAATTGAAGATCACCTTTTTCAAGGATAATTGCCAAAGAGACTTTTCATAGGCTTGGTATCAAACAAAGATATGAATGTCGATATTAAAACGAACCCATTTCATTTCCAACACTTCAATCTGAAAAAGTTTGAAGTTAGTCAGGACGGACATACCATCCATAACCGACCATTTGAACCAAACTTTGAATCAGAACAATGCCTAAGATCTTATTTATCACTGTATCAGTCTTCGGGTATGTTTGGACAAAACAAACCTTTGGTTTGAATCTCGAAAAATACATGAATGGTTATTGTTTCTGGGGTTACGACCTCACACCTGACCAAGGAGCAGAGGAAGGACATTTGCATCCTATAAAAACCGGTAACATAAGGTTAGAGCTTCAGTTTGCTGCAGCTCTAGCTTCAGTGATCAACGTGATAGTCTATGATGAGTTCGATAATCAAATTGAAATCAACAGTTGCGATAAATAATAACAGATTATTAAAAACATAGATGGATTGCATTTGGAGGAAAAATTGAGACTGCAAGTTGGAGGACTCGATTTCATTCCATATGTTTCTATCCTTGACAAAGTTCGGAAAATGTTTCGTTCATGAAATACAAAATCAAATTTCAAAAGAAGTGACACTCCATTGTGAAGGATATAAAATAGATCATCCAAGTCAGACACGACATTTACTTTGTCTTTGGACACCACCTATATAATGGGTAGATATGTTCATTGATATAGCACTAGTTAAATTGAACATCTACCGAGTTATGGAACAATGGTATCCAGAAATAGAATCATTTACACCCAAGAGAAATTTGAGGCATTCAAACTTTGGAAAGATATAAAGGAAGTTGTTCATGCAAACTGTAACCAATTTAATTCGGTTTTTGTTGACTTGTGTGAAAAAGTTAAAAATAATACTACGAAGATGAACACTAGCGAACTTCAGCATATACTAGACAAATCATCCTACCTCTGTTCATTGTATGGTGTGGTGTGTGCAAAAGATCAGTTACCACACGAGAAACCTCATCATATAAACGCATACATAGCAAATACACATACGTCAGAAAAACCAGGAGAACACTGGGTTGCAATTTTCTTCAATGGAAACATTTCAACATATTTCGATTCGTTTGGGATACCAGTTATTGATAAATATATCAAATCATTTATTCAAAGAAATTCGATCGAATGTAAAATAAACGTTGTGCGGTTTCAACATCACGGTACAAACGTGTGTGGTATCTACTGCATATTTGCTTTACATTTCTTGAAAAGCAGATATGGTATAAAAGTATTAGTTGAAATTAATTTTGATGGAAATGATAGAAAAGTATTTGATTGGTTTCATAGAAACTATGAGCCCTTACGAAAAGAATCAGAAATATTACCCAAAACATGTAGTTCACAAACTTGTAAGACTTACTGTGAATTTCATTATTGATAAAATGTGCTCATTACCAATTGTTTAAATATGTTAAAATCATAATCATTTGTAAATATGTTGATTGTTAATTAATGATGAAATGAGTTACCAAATGTAAATTATATTCATTGCATTACCAAGTATTGATTGTAAATATGATAATTTCATGATCAGTTGTAAATATGTTGATTCTTAATTCAAAAATAAAAGTTATGTTGTTGAAAAACAGTGTCTATTTTTAATGATCTTCTTCGGCAATGTCGATGAAGATCTTAATTCACCAAAAAAGAAACACATTTGAAATGACGTTCGGGAAAATTGGTAGAAAAACACAATGACGTCGCCAACGACGTCCGTGCGTTTTACATATAACAAAATCCCATTTAGAGCATATCATTTCTCCACGATGGAGTACGCTGTTACTGATCTTGGATCTTATGTCAGAGCCATCCGTGTATCGGCCCCGATGGACATTTCGGTGTGGGAGGCCCTTTCCTGGGCAGTGTGTGGTGGTACAGGTGAAAAGTTCTTTGAACTATTCACTTTTTTCTGCAACTTGGGCTCGCAATCCTACACTGTTCAGTGGACAGGAGGTAGAACACATCGAGTGGCTTGGGACAACAGATGTCTTACTTACGGTGGCGGCAACCCTTCTGCAGAGAATGCTCGTGTTTTGGAGAGAGAAAAAACAATACAGATTCAGCATATCCCCAGTGAGGAATGTGAGTATACCGAAAGGTACATTTCCATCTCTCATCGAGGGTTCGCTTGTGTTTCGGGAGTTGGGCCAAGAGGATGGATTTGAGTTCCTAAAGACCCCTTATCCACTTTTCTTGTGATCTGACGTAAAACGGTCCTTTTCAGGGCCACCCAAAACCTGCTATCAGATGGCTCTTGCATGCACATTTTCACAGCGCTACCGTCTTCGAATCTATTTGAAGACTTTCGCTTTTGTTAAAAATGCACTGGTAAAGCATCACAATTTACTAATGCTTCTATTTTTTGTTCGGTATTATTCTAAGTTCAGTGTGTTCAGCGAAGGGGAACGCCCTTCGCTTACCACACTGCCATTAGAATCCGAGAAAAAATAGAAACATCAGTAAATTATGCTCTTTTCTGTCAAAAAACATCATATTTCTCTGAATAAAAACACCGATTTGACTCGGGAAAATTTTTATATGTACCATTTTACCATTATCTGATAACATATTTCACTGAAAGGTAATTTCTTCGAGTACATTTTACAACGCTGGCGTCTTCGAATTTATTCGAAGACTTTCGATTTTGTTAAAAATGCACTGGTAAAGTAGCACAATTTACTAATGCCTCGATTTTTGCTCGGTATTATTCTAAGTTCAGTGTGTTCAGCGAAGGGGAACGCCCTTCGCTTACCACACTGCCATTAGAATCCGAGTAAAAATAGAAACATCAATAAATTATGCTCTTTTCTGTCAAAAAACATCACATTTCTCTGAATAAAAACACCGATTTGACTCGGGAAATTTTTTATATGTACCATTTTACCATTATCTGATAACATATTTCACTGAAAGGTAATTTCTCCGAGTACATTTTACAACGCTAAATTATGCTCTTTTCTGTCAAAACCCTTCCAAGTGCTCACCTTACTCTTTGGAATCTAACACAACCTCTGGACCGACCCTGGGCGGGCCACTCTGGTCTCACACCTCGCTCGGGGACACTCTGGCCATGGGCCAGAGTGGCCGACCCAGAAATTTTGGATCGACGAGCCCGATCTGGTCCAACCCCCTGGGCCAGAGTGGCCCACCCGGAAATTTTGGAACGACGAGCCCGACCCTGTGTTGCCTCTCTGGCCCACCCCCTCGCTGTCGGCCACTCTGGCACATGGGCCAGAGTGGCCGACAGCGAGGGGGTGGGCCAGAGTGGCGGCCAATACTACTAACATGTCGTTTACAGAATAATCAGTGGAAGAGTGTTAACTCCACTATATATAGTATTTGATTTTGTTTATGATAAGGTTTATAGTTCGTTTCAGCCGCAGCAATCTGTTGACGTTCATGGTACTATGTATACATCAGAAACAATATCATATGGGGTACCTCAAGAAGTATTTATTGGGACCATTACTCTTCTTATTGTACGCCGTAGCTTAGGTCAACTGTAGACTACTTCGCTATGCCAATAATTATACACTTAAAGTTTCGGGCAAGAGTCCTTAAGCCATAAACTTTCAACTCATGGCTGGTTGAAAACAAATTATCCCCACATTTATGGAAAACAATCAATTCTCCTTGCAACAAAGCCCAAATTAAAGAAAACAATCTGGACTATCAATATGTTTTAATGGCATTTGTATCAAATCAACATCCATGGTTTTATATTAAAGTCTCAGCGGAGATGCAATGGGCCAACATGTACTGAATTCTTATATCGTAAATCAGATTTCCTAAATTCCTGTAACGTCTCTCATTCAGTGTCAAACTTTTAGAAAAATTTGCTCTGACAAAAAGAACTAAGGAAAGGCTTCAAGCTGTTCGAACTCGGTCTATCGAGTTTATACTTAATCTAAACAATGTCAAAGCGGTTGGTTTCGATACATATTATAAACCAAACATGCTTCCCTAACCGTGATGAAAAACTGTATGATAATTCAACAACTTCTTACATTTCTCACATATTCACTCGTGTCAGTAACTATTTTCCATATGAACTTAGATCAGGACTTTTCAAATATCACTTGCCATCCGTGGGACCCTTTTGGGGACACAGTTTCCATATTACAGTAACTCAACTCCAATACACCAAAAGTAATCAATCGAAAAGAATGGAATATGGAGTTAAAGAAGAGATGTACATGCGAATAAGGAATGCAGAAGATACTCATTATAAGTATTAATATATGTTATTTTATAAATAATTGGTTTTAAACACAAACTAATCACACTCTCTGAGTTGTACAATGTCTAGCAAGGTTTGTCTCTCACGTGATCATGTTATTGACCACAATGGAAATACAGAGGATCTCCAACGAGTTATGTTGGGATCTAGGATCTTTTTAAACGAGTTTGATAAATTTGATTCATTGATTCACAACGATTAGACGAGTTGTGAATCAAAATTTCAAACGAGTTTCATAAAATCTTATATCCCAACATAACGAGTTGAAGATCGTGTATATCACATGAAAAAACTAGAGCTTTATGCCTTTTTTAACAAATAAAAATACTTAAAGGAAGATGTTACATGCATACATTTACAGCGTTGCCTGAGACGCTTCACAATCGTATACGACAATATTGTGCGCTCTGACTGGCGGTGGAAAATATAGTCCCCCAATTTGCCTCTTTGTGTTTGTGTCTATTTTCGTTAGTGCAGCGAAGTTGGCTAAAAATTTAACTTTAATGAACAAAGCAATCAGTTTGCATTGTCTGGTGTTGTCATGCGCAGCTTTTCGGAATAGTATTAATCGGCCTGAATCAATGTATAGTCGGTCAATTTGTTGGCGCGATGTCAAGGCCCAAGTGATGATATAATAGGGGTTTCATGTGATAAAAACTGATCTCGATCGGCTTTTCTGTATTCCACAGATGCCACCTGATCGCAAGATAGACCAATCACAACTTATTGTATGATTCTAACATCTTACTTTTTACATCAGCTTACTTGGGGGTGGGGCATTGGATTATAAGGTGTAATGACAGTATCTGCTTGTATTTAGGAATTCCACCGACCATGCATATGGTGGTAGTGTATATGTTAATGGCCGAGTACTGTCATATTACATTATGGGTTATGATAATTGATATATACCCATGCATATACGTCATAGTCACAGCCTGGGCTTTCATTCCTTTTTTCCTTTAATTTTTAATATATAACATATATAATAAATATATAATATAGTATATTGTACTTATATATATTGTACTAAATTGCCACAAACTCTATCATGTATATATCAGGTGTCATCGAATAAAATATCCATCTATCTAGCTGTCGTCTACCATGGCGACGCTCGTTCCATTCCCGATAAGTACCGAATTGTGATCAAAACGAAGGGAAAGTACTCTGATTCGTGTATCTGGCATATCGACTAACGGCGTCAGGTCCTAACTATAAACAGACATGCATTATAGTGATTTCGAGATAAAACATATGAATCATCTGTGTGGTCTTTCCTCCACTGATACAACTAACCACGTCGACTGAAACGACGATAGAGCCAAACAAACAAAACCAACCCATCCTTAGCAGAATCCCAAATACGTTATGTATCTGAAAACAGTAAAATCGCTGCAAAAATGCAATGTTTGAAGACATTAACTGTTTCAGTCTGGTCGTTGAAGCACAATTTGTTGATAACATGTTTTGATGTAAATTTGTTGTCAGGCAGAATGTGGGGAACAACATATCTAAAATCTGTTTTGGGGGAAATTTTCTAGGGCTCTTTGAAAAAAGGTCTTATTGGTGGCGTTTATTTCAAAATGTTCCGTTCCAAATGGAATATACAACTCAATGGCATTTCAATATAAGTTACAAATATGGCAGAAACATGCAACAACAAGAAATTAAGGCATTAGAATCCATGTAAAAAAGGAAGAGCACGCAGTCACGACCTGCAATACTCAGAAATCTATGTGTTGACTTATATGAACGTCAATATTTAATTAACTTAAATATTTATTACAAGTATAGCCAACAAGACAGTCAATGATTGTGGGGTCGCTCACCTGACTGCAATGACTGGGAAGACTGGGATTCTGAAGACTACAACAGTCAGTACTTGTCAAAATCACTTAAAACAAGTACTTCTACACAGGGACATAGCTAGAGCAAGGAGATAAATCTAATAACATATATATTAAATAGCTAGTTAAATCTAATAACATATATAATAGCTAGTTAAATCTAATAACATATATAATCGCTAGTTAAATATAATAACATATATAATTAAAGTTATGTTTTTTATTCAAAATGGTTAAATGTTCAAAATGCGATGTCATAAACCTCTTATGATCAATGGGCATGAGGAGAAGTTGTTTTAAGAATTACTATCGCAGGAAAGATTAATGTCCATGGCTCCGCCCTTAATTGACCCAGTGACACAATTTTAACAAATTTGAATCCCATTCACACAAGGAACCTCCAAACAAAATATAAGCTAAAACGGCATAATCGATCTTGAGAAGAAGTTATTTTCAGAATGGCTAGAGTTATGTTCCAGACCCCGCCCATATTTGACTTGGTGACCCCATTTGAACAAATCTGAATCACAGTCACCAAGCTATTATCACCACCAAATATGAGCCCATTCAGTTTTGCAGTTTTGGAGAAAATGTTTTAAGAATTACTATGGAGGGAGAAAGTTATGTCCCTGGCTCGGCCCCAAATCTGAATCCCAGTCACCCAAAACCTCCATACCAAATAGAAGGTAAATAGGCCTGATCATCCTGGTGGTTCTTGAGGGGGTGGGGGGGGGGTGGTTATGACCTTTAAAGCTTCACACCTATTTGGCCTGTGACCTCATTTGAACAAATCTGTATGAGTCACACAGGGAACATCCACACCAGATATGAACCCAATCTGTTTTATGGATCTGGAAAAGACGACAATTGTTGATGGATGGACAGAAGGACACCATGACAGATGGACGGACAGATGGAAACCACAACAGACAAATTCAACCCAGTGTACCACTCATTTTCTTTGCAAAATCATGGTATGAGTTCACCAGAGTGGGGGGGGGGTGTAACAAAATAATATCAGAGCAGCACATGTTATTCAATTTTATTTTAATGACATCATATGAGATTAAATCTCAATTAATGACATGTGTAGGCTAGCTGGCCAAAGCTAATGTCATTGACTGCATCATATGGTGGGAGAAGTATGTTGGGCGGAGGTGGGGGGGGGGGGTCTGCTCCAAGTTGGATGGGTGCAGGAAAGGTTAAGTTTAATGAGTCTCCGTGATTTCATTAAAGATTTCATAACTTTAAGTTTCATAACTCTGCAGATGTTATAATGACTTCAATTTTTCAAAGTTTTTTGAACTTGTTTAAAAAAAAAAATTTAAATCTCAATTGAAAATATTTAATAACATTCAAAATATTTAAAAAAAAAAAATCAAACATTTTTTTTGTTAATTGAGCAAGGAGTTCAATCTAACAATTTAACAAGAGTTATGGCCCTGAAACTATTTGGCTTGGTGACCTCATTTGATCAAATCTGAATGTGAGTCGCCAAGTAACATCCACACCAGATATGACCCCATTCGGTCTTATGGTTCCGGAGATGATTCTTGACGGATGGATGGACGTCCCGACGGACGGACGACGGACGAGGAGTGATGAATATAGCTCCACCGGAGACTTCGTCTCATGTGAGCTAATTACGTACACGAAAGTTGCTAGCTGGTGATAGGGGATGGGGTATACCTCTGAATTTTCCTATTGCACCCACATCTTGAAATCACCCTTTCGTGTCTCCAAATTTTTTGACTGGCCCATGCCATTCTCCGATGAGTGAAGACTTCGGTTTGCCCCTTATCACAGTTTGGGTCTTTTGTGTGTTGTCACACTGCTATCGGAAAATAAGATGATACAATACGTACTTATCTAATAACATATGACATCTAACAGCTGATTACACCAAGCTATAAAATCATTTCCATTACAAGGACAATTTGAACCGATCTGTTATTGCATAATTCCGCTTGCATGTAGGAAATCATAGCTGTGCTGAGTTCGTTTGTCCCTTAAACGGTAACGACGGGGAGGCTCAGGTCAATCCATATCACTCCATGTCAAAGACTGAACAAAGACCGATTGTGGGAGCATTATGTGTTGAGTGACGGATTGTTCCTGACACCACTAATTAGTACGCTGATGGAATACTTAGGACCATGTATCGCCTCGCAATTGATCGAGACAGAATTTCTGCTTCAATTATGGTACAGTCTGATCGGAAGCATGCGTGAACGTTTCTCAAACTTGCGTGGCCCATTTTAACCTCCAAATTATGTCTACACAATATTTAAGGAGGGGTGTGATATGTCGACATAATATGTAAGGAGGGATGTGATATGTCAATACAATATGTAAGGTTAGATATGATAGGTCATTAGGTCGACACAATATGTAAGAAGGGATAGGATAGGTCGACACAATGTGAAATGAGGAGTAGGATAGGTCGACACAATATTAAATGAGGAATAGGATAGGTCGACACAATATGGAAGCATTGATAGGGTAGGTTTACACAATATGAACTGAGGAATAGGATCGGTCGACATAATATGGAAGGAGGAAAATATGATAGGTCGACAAAATATAGAATGATGAATATGATAGGTCGACACAATATGGAAGGAGGATTATGATAGGTCGCACAATATGTAAGGAGATATAGGATATGTCGGCACAATATGGAAGGAGGGATAGGACAGGTCGATACAATATGTAAGGGTAGATAGGATAGGTCTACACAATATGTAAGGAGATAGGATCGGTCGACACATTATGTAAGGAGAGATAGCATGGGTCGTTTCAATATGGAAGGAGGAATAATAGGATAGGACGACAAAAATGTAAGGAGGACTAGGATATGTCTTATACAATATGTAAGGAGAGATTGGATACGTCGATACAATATGGAAGGAGGGATATGATACGTCGACACAATGTGAAATGAGTAGTAGGATAGGTCGACACAACATTAAATGAGGAATAGGATAGGTCGACACAATATGGAAGCATTGATAGGGTAGGTTTACACAATATGAACTGAGGAATAGGATAGGTCGACACAATATGAAAGAAGAGATAGGATCGGTCGACATAATATGGAAGGAGGAAAATATGATAGGTCGACAAAATATAGAATGATGAATATGATAGGTCGACCCAATATGGAAGGAGGATTATGATAGGTCGCACAATATGTAAGGAGATATAGGATATGTCGGCACAATATGGAAGGAGGGATAGGACAGGTCGATACAATATGTAAGGGTAGATAGGATAGGTCTACACAATATGTAAGGAGAGATAGGATCGGTCGACACATTATGTAAGGAGAGATAGCATGGGTCGTTTCAATATGGAATGAGGAATAATAGGATAGGACGACAAAAATGTAAGGAGGACCAGGATATGTCTTATACAATATGTAAGGAGAGATTGGATACGTCGATACAATATGGAAGGAGGGATATGATACGTCCACACAATATGGAAGGAGGAATATGATAGGTCGGCTATGTAATGAGCAATATGATAGGTCGAAGCAATATGTAATGAGCAATAGGATAGGTCGAAGCAATATGTAAGGAGGAATAGGATAGGTCGGCACAATATGTAATGAGGAGTAGGATAGGTCGGCACAATATGTAAGGAGGAATAGGATAGGTAGATAAATATGGTAGGAGGGAACAATTTGGAAGGAATGATATGATAGGTCGACACAAAAAGGAGGGATAGGATATATCGACACAAATGTGAGGAGTGATAGGATACGTGGACATACATGTAAGGAAGGATAGGATAGGTCAATACAATATGTAAGGATAGATATGATAGGTCGGTATATTATGCAAAGAGGGATAGGATAGGTCGACACAATATGGAAGGAGGGATAGGATTGGTCGATACAATATGTAACGATAGATATGATAGGTCGGCATACTATGGAAAGAGGGATAGGATAGGTCGACACAATATGGACGGAGGGATAGGATTGGTCGATACAATATGTAAGGAGGAATAGTATTGTCGACAAAATATGGAAGGGGTAATAGGATATGTCGACACAATATTATGGAGGATTATAGGTCGATACAATATGGAAGGAGGGATAGGATAGGTCGACACAATATGGAAGTAGGGATAGGATAGGTCGACACAATATGGAAGTAGGGATAGGACAGGTCGACCCAATATGGAAGTAGGGATAGGACAGGTCGACCCAATATGGAAGTCCTATGGTAGGTTGTATATGGAAGGAGGGATAGGACAGGTCGACCCAATATGGAAGGAGGGATAGGATAGGTCGACACAATATGGAAGTCCTATGGGAGGTTATATATGGAAGGAGGGATAGGACAGGTCGACCCAATATGGAAGTCCTATGGTAGGTTGTATATGGAAGGAGGGATAGGACAGGTCGACCCAATATGGAAGTCCTATGGTCGGTTGTATATGGAAGGAGGGATAGGATAGGTCGACAAAATATGGAAGTCCTATGGTAGGTTCAGTTGACCCGGCTCATTCACTCGGTTAGTCGTGCACGCCTCTTCACATTTTATCATATAAAATCTGTGGAATTTTTTTTTCGGACGATTGTAGTTTTGTTTTCAGTTTTATTAATGTCTAATGTTTCTGTCGTCTCATGCATCATTGATTTTCGTATTGATGATTTTTGAATGTTGAATATTGTACTGTTTCACCTGTCTCATTGTGGGGAGGTACCAGGACTCTGGTATATGCAGTGGATAAACGGTTCACCGCTTGAGCTGGATACCAGTCTTTGGTCCGATCATAATTCAACGGGTAGTTTGCGGCTGGGTAGTTGCATGTGTCATTTACTTTGTCAACTCAAACTAAACAAACAACGTATTGGATGATGACTTGGTTCTTAGTTTTGATCCGAATGTCAAGAAAAATGCTGTTTTTATTGACAAGACGCTGCAAACAATCGCTCGGCAATTGAAATATGTCAAACCAACCAGGACTGGGTCAGTAATTGGCTCTCTCCTGCTTAAATGTTCAAAGGAACTTAAATCTGACGCTCTTCTTCGGTCAAGATCTCTTGCACAATCGCCTGATTGGTTACTCATCACAAGACATCGAATGGCAACAGGACTGTGTGGAGAACCCGCGATATTTCTGATGGTCTGTGTCTGAGATTCTGGCTGAACTGGCACCACAGAATTTCATAGAATTCCAAAAACAATTGATGGTAAGAAAGTACTATTAAAATGCCGCAAAAAATATATACTTCGACCCAAAACATGAATTGTCGATTATGAAAGCAGCTATGTAGTGTGCCATTAAAACATTGATGCTAACATTTTTTGATGACACAAACTGTATGACTTTGTGGTAACCCTATTGTAATATATTACATCAACAACTCGTATGTGTAATTAATTTCGGTCGAGCTCAAAATGTCGCTTCAATAATATAGACTTGCCCGATACACATAGAATGTCAAACGCCAGGCAGAGTTATCTGAACTTATCTCCCATCGCTCCGCTGAGATACCACTGCCATAATGACATTAATTTGTAAGGAATTCTTACGTGTTTTTAGTTCTTATGTTTTAGGATTAAAATTGTCTATGTCCGGCTCAGTTCATATTGTTCTTATCAATACCGAAAGAATTAACATTATTGCAGACTTTAAACAAAATTTGGTGGTCAAAACAAGATAATAGGTGACTAAATAGTAGTAAATACAGTTCCGCGACGATATGTAAAAATAGATTTATCGTCTGCAAAGTACACTAATTGTGGCAGTGATATATCGCAGCGATAGCGTAGATGGCGCTGTATTGAGTTTGATAGAATGTTAGTCAAAGGGATTGCTATTTATTACAGATTCTCGCAGATATGTTCCATAACGCTGCGATATTTCCCGCCTGTCGTGCGAACTGGCCTTCAGCCACCCACAGCCAATCGATCGCCATGCACATGCGATCTGTTGTAGAAGCGGGTTATCATGGTACATCTCCATTTATTCCGCATACAACGCGCACCGTATGTATGGTACCGAGTGACTCCAGCAACATACAAAATCAAGTATAATTCAATGTAACTCCATAGCCGGTGAGTGATCACACGGTAATATGCAGGACTTTTATCGATACCGGACTTAAGTACTAAGCATGCAGCAGCATTATATATTCTTAGAATAGCCCTGTATCCAGAATATAAATTTAAGTGCAGTTGTTCAAGACAGTCATCCTGGCAACTGCAAGAAAAAAACATCTCTATGCTGGACACACCATATCTACTATCTACATATTAAATTGTCTATGTTTTGGAATATGAAAAATTCGGGAAAATCAATAAAAATGGCTCTGACCATGTGTCGTGTGTGTCGTTTCTATATGGACAGTTTAGTTTCTCAGAATCATGGAGAATGAATTATAACCGAAAGTCATCAGTAAACATAAATGTAAGGAAAGCTTACATTCTAAGCTTGTATTATGTACGTGGTGGTAGTGGTCATAATCGTGTAGCGAGGAAATAACTCTTCCTTGTAGTTTGCCATCCTGGTTGATAATATACACGAATGCACCCAACAGCATGGGTAAATTGCCCATGGTATAATCCATGGGCAATTTACCCACACTGAGAAAAAAACAGCTAGTTTTTTTCTCACACTGTAATGTAGTAGCCACAATAATCTGAAGATTCCCCATCAAATTTGACACAATGAAACTACCAAGGAACATTCCTATACCAGAACATTATTTGATCGTAACAATGAACTCCTTAATAAGAGGTATTGTGGTCGTCAGATATCGACTTACTTTCAAAAGAAGAAGTTTTAACAGGTTTTGAATCTTTCTCAAACGAGCAATGGTCACCTCAGATAAAGAGCTTCCAGGCTATCACGTTTCAAAATCGGTAGGTAATAAAGAACGTACTCAAATATTATCTTCGTTTTCAACGTTAATCTGTTGGATACATTTGCTGATTTTTGTGATGCTTGTTCCATACGATGATCATTGAATTTTTCCTTTGCCTCGTAAACTGAAAATGTACCGGACATTTAAAATAATTTGGTAATACACCGAACCGTGCATCTGACACATTAAACTTAAAGCAACATGGCTGTTACAAGTCATATATTATTACCTGGTTAGCCGAAACAAGCGCCCCGCCAGGATACCCAGAGTCACCGCACCAAATTTGGTTGAAATCGGTCCAGGGGGTCTGCATGGGAGAAAATCCGAAGATACAGACAAACAGATCCTACTCTTTGATATTTTCTCCAAGACCCCTGGACCGATTGCAACCAAATTTAGTTTGGTTACTCAGGGTACCCTGTCGGAGATTATAACGGCGTTAGATTTTAAAATCTTAATTTAAAATAATTTAATTAAATAAATAAAACAATATGAATCTATGTGAATCTTTAGGTCCAATATGAACTTATTTATACGAGGATGTGTTGCAGCACCAGATGTACGCTCTTTATAATGTGTTTTCACTGTGATCCGCGCCATCCAACGGAATAACAGGTATAAGTCAATTATTTGCTTATTCCGACGTCAATATTTACATCCAATGTGAACATATTTGCACGAAGAAATATTGACGAAGCATATCTAATAAAAGAGTAGGATATGTCTGTATATCTGTATGTCTGTCTAATCGGATTTTTCTCCCACGCCACTGGACCGATTTCAACCAAATTTGGTGTGGTAACTCGGGGTACCCAGGCGGAGGTTATAACGATGTTAGTTTAAACAATAATTAAATCAATAAAAAAGAGCTCAATCTAGAAAAATATATATATACATTTTTTGTTTATATTTAATTTCAACTAAACATAAAATTAGTTTTAATCGAATATTTAAAAGATCAAAATATTCTTTAAGCACACAAAGGGGTCGCCGCTGAATAAAGGCTCTGTATAACATCACAATGACGCAAGCCACTTTGTGCAGGGGCCCCAGGCCCCTCCGATGCTTAATAAAGGCTCTCTGTCTCAGCTAGTATATAGATAACGTTGGCTATATATGTTCACGTTTTGGGCATCGCAATTGGACGGTAAATATGTAAACTGCAGTCCTTTGTTCGCACTTTGCATGTATCGGCAAGTGATGAATTGCCATTTCTGACATAAAACAATGCGATGTCGCAATTTTTATCACCAACTTTCTATCTTACCAGTATGAATGCAACTAGTCTAAAAGCAAATTTCTGTCTGCAATGCCATATACCAAGATATTATGATTAGTCCTATAATCCATTTCACAATTCATGATTTGTAAAAGTTTACGTGCAGACAAAGTGTGGGCGGGCCGGATTATGCATATACTCAACCGCATGACTGCTTGGTGAAATTAAATGTAAACACGCTTGGTATATTTGAATTCAATGTTTGCACGTGAGGCATATATAATCACTGGACTCTACCAATTGTTCATATTTATCATTTGTATCAAATGATTGGTATACATTTTTGGTTTAATCTCATTCAGCATAACCAGACTTGCATTTGGCGTATTCAGCAGTCAATTTAGAAATGAAATGAAACCAGTCATTGTTTCGGCCAATTTGGCCGGTTACTTCATGTGACTTTTTCATCTGACGTGTGTGTCGGAATAATGATATGGAGGATTTATGTAAATGTTAGCCCAAACTACATTTCCAAGTAACGATGGTTTTGTTGTTTATTTTGAGGAATAATACCGCGTCAGATGAATTCAGCCCAAATATGTTAACAGTTGTCGTGTAAAACATTCGGCAGTAAGTTAGCGTTATTTAGTATTTGTGGATGTCCTTCAACATGGGGAAAATAGACTACTGCGCTTGAACGAGCATGTGAATTGTCGTTTTTAATGTATAGCAACTTTATAATCAATAACAGAGGCATTCTCTGTCAAATAAGGTCGCTCTATTTACGATACCAATTGGGGAACTTTGTGAATTAAATTACGCGTAAACTTAACCTGCTGCAAATAGAAAAGGTGTCGGAATCGGTGTACTCGCCTCATGGCTAACTCGCCCCAATCGGCGAGTGCCAACTCAGAATAAAAGGCCAACTCGGAATAAAAGATGCATACGGGGTGTTATATGGCGTTTGGTCCGTTGTTTCTCAATGAATATTATTGAAATTTGGTGTATATGTCCGGGCTGGGACATGGAATACAACAACGTTTGAATTGTTTTTAAATTTACAAATTTGTTGATTTTATTCATTTTGTTTTCGTTCTGAAACACACTATAAAGTGTATATAATATAATAACGAACACGAGGCATACATAATTTATAAACTATTAACAAAAGATATCAAATTCAATACATGACAAAGATGACTCAGTGGAGTTTATAAAGTGAACATAAAAACATTGAGGTAAGAATCTTTTTAAGGAATGCAACTTTATTTAATGATAATAAACACATAAATTAAAATAACAAACATGAGACATACATGATTTATAAACTGTTAACAAAAGATATCAAACTCAATACATGACAAAGATGACTCAGTGAAGTTTATAAAGTGAACATAAAAATATTAAGGTAAAAATCTTTTTAAGCATTACTAAACCGTTTAGCACAGTCCACTTCACTCATCCGATCATCACTAAACTTGATATTTATCTTGATATGACTCAGTGGAGTTTATAAAGTGAACATAAAAACATTGAGGTAAGAATCTTTTTAAGGAATGCAACTTTATTTAATGATAATAAACACATAAATTAAAATAACAAACATGAGACATACATGATTTATAAACTGTTAACAAAAGATATCAAACTCAATACATGACAAAGATGACTCAGTGAAGTTTATAAAGTGAACATAAAAATATTAAGGTAAAAATCTTTTTAAGCATTACTAAACCGTTTAGCACAGTCCACTTCACTCATCCGATCATCACTAAACTTGATATTTATCTTGATATTGATCTATCAGATGAGAGCTATCAAATATTTTTTTTATTTTATAGGAAAAAATGGTCGCCAGCGGCCATATTACATTTACGTTATATGTTATCGCGTCATGTCGATAGTATTAGTTAGAAATTTCACCTTTCCAGATTATTCCCCTCTTCGGATAGAGTGTCACTGAAACTTTATTTTGTCAGACTGTCTGTATAGTCACTGATTATATATGGCAATAATCTGTAATAAGATGTAGCACTATTTTATTTTATATTTACATGCAGTGCTGTTTTTATACAACAATTCTAATCCCCCCTAGATCATCATGTGATCGACCATACATCGCGCGAGGACCTGGTTGAATTAAGGGGGGTTTTATGGATAACTTCTGTCCTCAAGCTAGATTATACTTATGACATTTAATGGCATGTTTCTAACGTGGAGGGTTAGATATGCTTGAGACACCAACACTCTTCAATTCACACCAAGTTATCAGCTGTCATATTCGGATATTAGAACCGATAGCCATGATATATGGTTTATTTTGTGTATACTAGTAATATTGTTATTTTCAGTACCTTTATATAACAGTACTGTGTATAACAATGCATATAAATTAATCCATGTATACATGTATATTGATTCAACGGATTCAGTGGTTTTGTCCATAAGTCTATCAAATATGCGGGGAAAACATGGCCACAAGCAGTACACCCTGTTAAATTTCGAATTTGAATCAATTGGCGCACCCTGCAGCCAGCCATGTTTTGTTCTCAAGCTGTCCTTGTGAAGACATCACTGCCAGCGGTGATCTGGAATTTTACTATTTTTATGGCTAAATAATTTGGTTGATCCTACAGACGACACCCCTTGTCCGATCGTCACCAGATTCCACAATGATCTTCTGGATAACCAGGGTGAGAGTAATCTAATTTTCCCGAATTTCGTTAAAAAACATTACCACAGGCAGCAATTTGGTATCTTACTGTTTGATCCTCTTTTGCGTGACTGAATTGTTTAGCAACTGTACAGTCATATCCCTCATCTGATAGTCACCACACTTTATATTGATCTTCGGGCTGACAACTAGATGGGAGCTATCGAATGCTTTGAATTTTTTTGGAAAACATTGTCGCCAGCAGTCATCTTCTATTTTGGTTTTTATATACATGTATATCTCTTCATTCGGATAGTCAGTATTACGTAGGTACTTCAACTTTCCGCATTCCTGTCATCATTTGAAATATAAAAATTTACCTGATACCATGCACCCTTCAAAATTTGTTTCGTCGTATCTATTTTAATGACCCGTATGGTAATATTGATACAGATATATTTGTCAAACATTTCTTTGTACAATATACAGGTATTTAGTTTGTAACTAAATCTAGAAATATATAATAGTAGCTGGTGGACCCTACTTCGTCCGGGATGTTCCCCTCTGATTTTCGGAGAATTGCGCGATTTAACCTTGAATTGACCATTTTAAAGGTGAACGTCATGTCGGGTCACGATTTGACCCGTCCAAAACACTCCCCGGACAAAAGTCACGACAAAAATACCCGTCGAAATCCGCCCGGCTTTACCCGATTTGACCTTGAATTGACAATTTTGAATGTCAAGATCAGGTCAGGGTCATAATTTGACCCACCCGAAACACTCCTGGGACAAAAGTAACAGTAGGTATTATATTTCGTTGAAATACTTCCGTTTTACCAGATTTGACCTTGAATTGATCTTTTTGAATGTCAAAGTCAGGTCGGGATCAAGATTTGACCCGTCCAAATAGTCCAGAAACATGCCTACATCAGCACGTTCGAGAACATGGTCCCACGTGAAATTGGACCCGTCCATATTGCTCCCGGGATCGAAGTAGTCCTACACACAATTTTTTAGTCGGATCGGTCAAGGTCCAGAAACATGCCTATGAGCGAGGTCAAGTTGACACGTTAAATACCAAATCCGAGTCGGATCAGTCGAGCAGTGTTAGAGTCTATAACACATACACACATGCATTCATGCATACATACATACAGACAGGTGTTCCAAAATGTATAATCGATAGCTACAACAATTCTATGGTAGATAGTTCACGGCCGACCTGATGCATGCATCTTAGTTTTCTTGTATTATTATTATGTCCATATTACTGTGACCCAATATAGTGTATTAGAAGATTATTAAACGAGACAATTGTGAACGATCTTTATCCACGATAGATAACTCAATAGCGAAAATACAAAACAAATAAAACTACGGAAACCCGTAATAACACAAATAACCAAATACTATAACATCCCCTGGGTTTACAGAAATTATGATTCCTGCAATAAGTTTGTGATGTAATCAGAGAGCTTTTTGGGCATCTGTCGCATACGGCCTGGTCGTCTTTCTGTGGATACCAGGTCAGATTGTGGACTTTGTGTGACTGATTTATGACTGCACACAGGTGGTGTTTCCACATGGCTTGTAGTGCTGCGTTCCACATACATATCGCGATCACTATCGACATCAGTTTGTGGTTCCTTGGGATTTGGATCACCGGCTTGTGGTTCCTTAAGATGTGGGTCTCCTTGGCCACATTTAGACAACTGTACTCGGTTTCGTCTTAGAATTTCACCATCTCGTCCTTTCACCTCATAGGACCGTTCGTCCAACCTGGAGGTCACAGTAGCCTTTTTCCATGTTTTGTCCCCAACCTTATATGGTTTCATGCGAATAACATCACCCTCGTTCAGAGGTTTTAATGGGCGTGCAATCGATCGGATTGTAGTAACGCGCTTGATTTTCTTGATTTTTCGCGATCTGCTTTGAGTCAGACTGACAGTCCATGGCTGGTTGAAGTAGTGCATTAGTTGTAGGAATAACAGTCTTTGTAAGTCTGAACATACTTCTCTGCACTGGACTGGTGTCCATACCCTTACTTGGATTGTTACGTATATTCAACAATGCCAAGTATTGATCTTCACCAGCGTCCCTGCATTTTTTTAGCATTCGCTTGGCAACTTTTACAGAAGATTCGACCTTGCCATTCGACTGATGAAAGTGAGGTGAGGATGGATTGTGTTCAAATCCCCACTTTTTGCGAAATTTTTGAAATTCCGAACCAAGAAATTGACTAGCGCTATCTGTAACAACAGTATCAGGTATGCCATTTCGACAGAAATGAGCTTTCAGCTTATGGATGATTGTCGTTGCCTGGGTACTGGGAAGAAAATCTATTTCCCAGAAATTGGATCTATAGTCTGTTGTGATCAGGTAGTCTTTGTTCTGATCTGTCATGACGTCGACCCCAACTTTCTGCCAAGGTCTCGGAGGAATATCGTGTGAAATTAGTAGCTCCTTGCACTGTGCTGTTTCATATGTCCTGCACACATCACACATTTGAATCCAGGACTTTAACTCGGCATTCATACCTGGCCAATATAGCGATTCTCGAGCTCGTCGAAGGCAACTTTCAATGCCAGTGTGACCAATATGGAGGTCTTGTTTCATGTCCTGGCGCATGTCTTTGGGAACAACAACGCGGTCACCATGAAACACAAGTCCATCTGCTATGGCGAGTTCATCTCTGATGTGAAAATACGGTAACGTGTCATCTGGAACCTCTGCTTTAGTTACAGGCCAGCCACTCTGAATTACCGTTTTGAGAGTTTGAAGAGATGAGTCACTTGCCGTTGCTGCTTGAAGTTGAAGAATCCGATCTTCATTCAATGAAAGAAGCTGAACCGCATTTACATTCTCAATTTCAGAAAGTTTGTCATCGGAAGAATGCGCGCCATTTTTTCCCCAGGTATCCACTGGATAGTGAAGTCGTATGCAAGCGCACGAAGGAGCATTCCTTGCAGACGCTTTGGTGCTCGGTTTAAGTCCTTTTTACTGATGGACTGAAGCGCTTGATGGTCCGAATACACTGTTACTGCACGTCCATACGTAAACTGGTGCCATTTCTCCAGCGCCCACACAACGGCTAGCATTTCACGCTCTAACGGACAATATCGTGTTTCAGCATCTTGCAACACTCTGCTAGCGAAAGCAATTGGTTTGTCATTTTGTAACAGCGTTGCACCAAGCGAACACAAGGATGAGTCACATTGAATAGAAACCGGCTGTTGGTTGTCGAAATAGCCTAGAACTGGTGCCTTTGTCAAAGAGTTTTTTAGCTGTTTGAATGCAGCTTCTTGCAAATGACCCCATGTCCATTCGACGTCCTTCCTGATGAGTTGAGAAATAGGCATCATTGTATCAGTCAACTTCGGCAAGAACCGAGAAAGGTAATTCACAGTTCCAATTAACATTTGAACTTCTTCTCTGTTCTGTGTGGGTTCCAAATTTGTGATCGCTTCCACTTTCTCTGTGTCAACTTTCAACCCTTGTGAACTCACAATATGGCCCACGAACTTTATCTCAGACAGTCCAAATCTGCATTTTGAAATATTGAACTTGATACCATGTTCCGACGCACGCTGTAGCAACTGTCTCAATCGGTCATCGTGTTCTTGATCACTAGCTCCATGACAGATGACGTCATCGGCATTACAGCTGACACCTTCAAGCCCCTCAAGAGCTTGGTGCAGTCGTTTCTGGAAGATCTCGCTTGACACGTTTAAACCGAAAGGCATTCTGAGCCAACGATATCTGGCAAATGGCGTATTAAATGTTGTCAGATGACTGGATTCCTCGTCAAGAACACAATGTAGGTATCCGTCCCTAAGATCCAGGATGGAAAATTTGGTTGACAGCGCAAGCGATGGGAGGATGTCATCGAGTACAGGTAGCCGATAGTGTTCTCTTTTAAGTGCGAGATTAAGTGACCTCGGATCAAGACAAATCCTTATGTCCCCATTCCGTTTTGTTGCCACTGCCATTTGGCTAACCCACTCTGTCGGGCGATCGACTTTTGCAATAATGTTAGCATGTTCCATGTGGTCTAGTTTGTGTTTCACATCCTGTTTCATTGCCTCCGGGATAGTACGGGGAGCCTTAACGGAGGGAGAGATACTTCCGTCAACTGTCAAATGTACTAGTCCTCCTGGAAGTGTGCCTACTTCCATATCATCGAACACCTTTGGAAACAAATCAGTCCAATTTTTTTGCTTGTGTCACAGCGTTGATTGGTATCTTCATATTGTGATAGTTAATGTTTATTAGTTTCATTTTCTCTGCCGCGTTTCGACTTAGCAATGGCGTAAGATTTTGGTCGACAACTACAAAATGCACCTTGTATTCACGATTGTTTGCTGGATTCAACACTTTGATTTTCGAGCGTCCTAATGCAGAAACAGTTGATCCATTCCACATACGTAGTTGAACATTTTCAGGTTGAATTTACTTATCTTTTGTAAATGATCGTGGCAGTACATTCACGGATGCACCACAATCAACTTGAAATTTCACCAGCTTGTCATTTAGCAGAATTTCACAATATACCGGTTCAACAGAATTAACATTATAAGCAATTTCAACCGCATAAATGCTGTCGCAATCAGAATCAGCACCACCATTTTGCTGTACAGCATGCACTTGTTTCCTGCACTCAGATGAAGAACTGAAGTGGTTTTTTCTATGGCACGCATTGCACGTTTTACCCCATGCAGGACACAACTCTTTCTGGAACACATGAGTTTTGTTGCAAAACTTACATCGCTTGGCAGTGTTGTGAATTGGAGATTGATTTTGAGATTTGCGTTGTTTATAGTTGAACTGATTTGTAACTTTGTTGACTTCAGATGGTACGCAGTTAGAGTTTGACACTGCCTTTATTTGGAGTTGGGCCGCTTCCACTCCTCTGCAAATGTCAATGCAATGTTTTAGGTCAAGCGTTTGCTGTGAGATTAGCTTTTCTCTTGTTTTATCATCACGGACACCGAGGATGATACGGTCCATGATAAGTCTCTCAGACATGCATTTACAGAACCCACATGTTTTTGAAAGATTTCGCAGGATCGAAACATACCGATCAACTGATTCTCCGCTATTTTGATTGCGTTGGTTGAAGCAGAACCTTTCAAAGAATTCTTTTGTGACACCAATGAAGTGCTCGTCAAACTTTGTTATGACTGTATCAGGATCATCTTTATTCTCAGTATCACCAAATGTCAAAGAGTTATATGTTCGCAGGGCCTCCTTTCCAATACAATGGAGAAGGAGGGCTGTTTGAAACTTCGGTTCTTTATTTTGAAGACCGGATATGATCAGATAGTTCGCCCACATTTGCTTCCATAGTTTCCAGTTATCCACGACATTATCATCAAGTTCCAACTGCGTAGGAGGAGATACATTCGGACACGAAAAGCTCGTTGGAGGAGCAGCATTTGGAACTACGTCGTTCTCGTCAGGCATCGTAGAGGTCAAGGTCAGATGGAAATTCCACGAAGGCTATGTCAAGGTCACGCAGAATTTTCACACGAAAATTGGCTATTGGATTGTATATTCAAGTCACTTTCACTCGACAATCGCTCTGTCTCTCACTTATGGATAATATAGGCGATTATTGGGTACCGCTGCCACCATGTATTATTATTATGTCCATATTACTGTGACCCAATTTAGTGTATTAGAAGATTATTAAACGAGACAATTGTGAACGATCTTTATCCACGATAGATAACTCAATAGCGAAAATACAAAACAAATAAAACTACGGAAACCCGTAATAACACAAATAACCAAATACTATAACAGTCATAGACTATAAAGTTACGTTCACAGCCTTCCCTTGAGAACATCCTAGTTCCAGAGCATATAGATATACCAAATAGGTCACTCCTAGTAAGGGACAATATCAGTCACATCCATTGATAGGTCTCGACGCAGCTCGAATTATGCAAAATATCATGTATTTGACTCTCTGTTCGGTTTGAACGTATTCTCTTTGGTATTTCTATTGGTATTTGAGGATAAATATGTATGAAAAAATGCAATATGAAGTTGAAATTCAGTTATGCCAACGGTATCTATGCACTCACCACCAGTATAAAAATTCTAACGTTTTTGCAGACCCTCCCTGACCTAAGAGCACATTGTACCGTGCGTCGAACTGAATAAACAAACATGCATCTATTGTGTGTATTAGTCTCGAATATATATCCACACAGAGCAAGTGTTTGAACCAGAATAACCGCGCTATATGAACTAATGCACCGATAAGATTGATTCAGAAACACCTCCAGCTCACTTGTCATAAATGTAAATATATCAAGTCACTAGACTTGGTACAGGATGTCGTCATTTAGAGTCATTATCATCGTCGTTATTGGGATACGTACGATTCTGCAGATCATCGGAATCGGCCTCATTAGCTCAACATATGTCAATATCTCAGGAAAATCAACACGAGCCGATACACTAAATGTGTCTGAGACTGTGTGCGTAGAGAGTCAAGGCTAATATACGGAGCTAATCTGCTAAATCCGGAATATCGCCCCACTGGCGTGTTACAAAAATAAACTCTGGTGAGCCACGACCGCGGAGGATGGCAATGTTTAGAAGACAAGTTCGAATGTGTACCATTACATCATTATGTACATTTGTTAGTTTAATTGTACCAATTATATTTCTATATTATTATAATATATAAATTCTGCACTACGTGAATAACACCAGATGTTGCTGGTGTATAGTTTATGTCTTTATGAATTATCTGTGTTAACCAAGCAGGGCGTATTAAACCGACTCTGCCACATAATATAGAGGGAATACATAACAACATATATTGGTGTACTGGTGTTAATTGCGCGAATTGCTTTCTGTTTCTTGTATGTAATTTGCTTGATCGCTTATAAATATTAATTCACTTACATTTATCTATTATATGTCTCAAATACTGTATGTAAATTTGTATCGGTTATTGTCATTAAACAAATAAAAACAAACATGCTCTATCAGGTACCATTTTCCATGACAACATTATAATACTGAAGAAAAAGTCTATGTAGCACGCAAGAAACGGTATGTGAACATGACTAAATTTGAATATTTACATACGGCAACTATACAATTATCGTCGTTTGTAACAGGGAATAAACTACTTGTGGACCATAGCATAAATGGCCAGTAAACCATGGAAGAAACCACGTGTGAATATCACAAGAGTGGTCTGGAACAATGCAAGTCTTTGCACGGGACCCACTTGTCCGGATGGAAGATTCGGCATGTGAACCAATGCTGAAATGGCATAAACATTGTGGGAGAAAAGGAATTTGAACATTGGAACATTATACTTGTATTATAAAAATATCGCCAATACGCGTACGGGAATGCGACGACAGCAGTGAACATTGAACATTATACGACGCTTTTAAGATAACAGTGTTTGTAAGCTACAGTTTAAAATCTGTTATCGTGGCTCTGATTTATCCAGATGTAATGGTTGTGCGCAGTTTCTTGATGAAACACACATATATGTGGTGTATCAATTCTGTCTTTTAGACATGGACGGATGAAAAATGGAGGGAGTTTTATCCAATCCACACTATCTCACATGTTGCCATTGTTTGTTCGTGTATCTTTAAACAAGACAGCAAATAACCGTGGAGTCGTTCACCCAACTGTAAAGACTGAGCAGACTGGGACTCTGGAGACTACAATAGTCAATATACCTGTCAAATCACGTTAAAACAAGTAGTTATAAACAGGAATATAGAGGGTCTTCGTTCAGCGGTAGGGGATATCCACTTTGGAATTTACAATTACACATCACTGATCCACCATAACTCATAGCCCGTACCCTCCCAACTGTACCAAATTATTTTACAACTGTTATTTCAAGCTATCCAACTGTTGGACATCCAACCTGACATCACCCATAAATGTAGTCATTTTCAAATATGGACATGTGTTGGTCTAAAAAAAATTCATTGAATACCAAAGTTGGTGGTAAAAACCAGAACCCCCTCCCCCATGTGCCCCAACGTATTAAAGTGGTTCTACACTCAGCTTATATAAATCAACCCATGTGGTTAACGGTATATATATATATTTATAAGATTATAAAAACCTAACTGATAATATATCAAAATTATTACATGTAACATAGGAATATATATACCAGTACCAAAATTGAATTCAACAGCATAGATGGGATGGATGGGGGAGTGCTAAATCTCCTAGCCCTGCCCCTATTTGAACCAAATGTAAATACCAATCCGAGATCCGTTGATCTAGTATTTTCAAAAGGTATATTTTAGGACTTGTAGTGAATTAATTTTCCTCAAAGTTATTTCCAAATTTAGCGAAGGGTTATCAGCATGTAAGCAATGATAAATGTTCTTTGAAATTAACAGCATAATAGATTAGACAAATCATTAGCAAAGATGAAAAACAGCTAAAAGCATTATATACATAATATTTTAACACCTCCCACCTATACAACTGATAATTTATCAAAACTAAAGCTCAAATAATTTGTCTTAAAAGGGGGTTAAAGTATTTAGGATTGGTGGAGGTAGTATTAAACAAATCCATATAATAGATTTATAATATATGGTTACATATACCATGGTCCTTCTAAAGCAAATGATAAATGTTCAACACATGTGAAGTAATTTAACTTGAAATTATTGACATAAATAAACATTCTCCCCCAGTTGCTGCTATTTGTTTATCAAACAGTGTCAGATATGATCAGATGTCATGTGTAATTATCATTCACATGGGGAGCATGGAATGCGGTACTGGAGAAGAAGATGTGTATCTATGGAAGGTACCGTTATGTCCCAGTCCCTGTGTTCCGACCCTATTTGACCTGGTCATTTGAACAATTCTGAATCCCAGTTACACAAGGACCCTACATACCAAATACAAGCTAAATGGGACTGACGGTTCTTGTGAAGTAATTGTCTTGGAACAACACATGTGAAGTAATTTAACTTGAAATTATTGACACAAATAAACATTCTCCCCCAGTTGCTGCTATTTATTTATCAAACAGTGTCAGATATGATCAGATGTCATGTGTAATTATCATTCTCATGGGGAGCATGGAATGCGGTAGTGGAGAAGAAGATGTGTAGATGTGTATCTATGGAGGGAACAGTTATGTCCCAGTCCCTGTGTTCCGACCCTATTTGACCTGGTCATTTGAACAATTCTGAATCCCAGTTACACAAGGACCCTACATACCAAATACAAGCTAAATGGGACTGATGGTTCTTGAGAAGATGTTTGAGAATTACTATAAAAAGAAAGAGTTGTGTCCCTGTCTGACCTGGTGACCACATTTGAACAAATCTGAATCTTAGTCACATAGGGACTATCCCCACCAAATATCACCATATTCGGTTTTGTGGTTATGGAGAAAAAGAAAATTGTTGATGTACGGAAGGACGAGGAGTGATGACTATAGTTCCACCGGAGACTCTTAGGTGAGCTAAAAATGAACGTGATTACATTGGGAAACTGCTTGCTGAACTGAAGACAGTTCATCACCATTCCTCTGTGCACCACCCCTGATGCGAAAATAGTTGCGACAGAACGCACCGAGTACCTGTATTCAGTGCGTTGCGTATATACGTTCACTTGAACTAAATAGTAACAGCGCAGTTTTTATAGCACACAACGGTATCCAACTTCGCTGACCCATTGATTATTATGGAACTGGTGGAGTGGGAGGAGGCAAGAAGTGATCAGCATTAGACTTCCTGATCTAATTAAAACCTTTAGAGAGTACATTCCGTGGATAATTAGCCAGGCCTCCCCAGAGGGCTAAAGCGGAATGATCCAGTCTACAACTCAATCAGTCCAGAATACTATAGTGTGTGGATATACGATGCTTCTCAAGTTCCTAGAGCACAGGTTAATCCCATGAAAACAATGTGGTCCGACGGACAATGGCGGGATCAATGGAGTTGCGTGTTATCCCGACCGATGAACGACAGTCTGCGTTAGAACGTTCACTTCTATAGTTTGTGTAATACATTCACGCAAGGTCAAATTGAGCAGCATCGGACAACGACGCGGGTACCTGACGTCGCGAATCATACAGCAGACATCATTCTGACGTCAATATCGAATGCTTGTGTATACAGAAGCCAAGCTATGTCATTTGGGGATATCTGAATAAGAAAACAGATAGTTTTAGCCCAACTCAAGTTTGAGATATTGCATGGGTTGGTGTTGTTTTCCGTCCATCCGTGCGTCAACAATTTCCATTGGCACATCCTACATACCACATCCCTTATCCGATCATCACCAAACTTCATATGGATCTTCGGGGTGACATCTTGATGGAAGCCATCGCTCCCCCCCCCCCCGAAATTCGTTAAAAACATGGTCGTCTTGTATTTCACATTTGAATCCATCGGCACACCCTGCAACCCACATTTATTGGAGAAATGTTTGAAATGAAAATAATTTCATTTACACATTACAATCCTTTGCTGATTGTTTTTGAGTTTCCTTATTTATGATTCTATTGACTGCTCAGCATAAAATTATTAAATACTCCCCAAGATGAGTTACAGTATCATTGACATTTTCATTGTAGCTATTGTTGAACAGGAACGACTCAACTTCAGTGACAAAATGGTTAGCACACCAAGCATTCTATTGTGCCATCATATGAGGTGTAACCATTCTCGCTAGTAATACAGTGTATTTGCAGGTGTACGTAGGACCAGGAGTGGCAACACAAATGGAAAATTATGCTTGGAAATGTATAGTGATCTTCGTCGACAACCCCCCCCCCCCCCCCCCCCCCCCCCCCCGCTTGGCACAATGACCTTCCATCATCTGGAGAATATGATGGCGTTATGCTCCTTTTCTATAACTTGCATTCACTCCTTGCAACAGGACCTGTGCGTTGCGGTCACTCTGTGTATAACGGTTCACCGGTGGGAAGCATAGTACTTCATCGCTCCCAGTTATATGTAAATTTGACCAAGACAGACAAGCGGATGGGGGTGGCATTAAAGCCATGTGAGATGATGATAATTTGTTTATATGTACACCGATTAGCTTGGAATTTTAATATAGAAGACTGTTCTATTTATTGAAAAATGTGGCCGATGTGCAAATAAAACATGTGTATCTGTTTTTGAATTTACGATTGCTATTTGCTCAAATTGAACATCCAAACTATGCTCAAACACTACGGCCGATCACAATCAAGTCCAGACCACTTGCATCGATACGATACGACACGATACGATTTATTTGCATAAACACCAATAAAGGCAGTATGCTAACAATACAATTCATAATAAAACAATAAACAATTAATAAACAATTACATGTGAACATGGCATGTCTGGCTATATGTATTTTTATTGTGTGATGGCAAACATAATATTCATTCAGAGCGCTTATCAAAGAAGCGCCGGACCACGTTGCTGATTTTGCTGCTTATTTCAGGGTTAACATTTGCCATTACAAGATTAAATTTCTGATCGTTTGACATACTTGTAAAATAGCTGCGATATCTACCAACAATTTGGAAAATTCATCTCTGAGATCGCAATAGTGTGGACATTCCATAATGAAATGATACTCATTTTCTATATCAGAACCGGTCCTGCATTTAAGGCACAGTCTCTTCCCCTCCTTAATTATAGGCTGATGATGTCTACCGTTTTCAATAGCGAGTTTGTGATCACTAACACGGAAATTTGTAAAACTGATCCTATCTTTTAAAGATGTTGTGTTTATTAAGTAAGTATCTAAGACATAATCATTTTTAAACAATCTATATGTTCTGAGTTTATTTCTATGGCCATATCGTTTAGAGTCATCAGATATAGATCTCTTGAATTACTTCACATGTTCTTCCTGGAGCTTACACTTGAGATTTCTAATGATACTATATGTTTGGTTATTTAATGGAAACTGTATATTTTTACAGCCAAATGCGTTTATAGTCCTGAATAAAAAGTTGCATTTAGCTTTCCTCATAACATGTTCAGATACGACTGATGCCATTAGTTTGTTTTTAGATACATTTGATAATTTTGCACCATAGTTAGCCATTCTGCATAATGTTACGACGGAACATGGATATCTACCGAGCTCTGCTCTGACTGCATGATTTGGAGCGTACTTACCTACTCCCAATATATGCTTACAATAAGTAGTGTGTAACTTTTCGCAACTCAAACTATACCGGTTACTTCGTGACGTGCCACATCCCCATACTTCACATCCGTATAATATGGTTGGTTTGATCAATCTGTCAAATAATTTCAACAAGATATTCACTGAAGGAAATGCTGTTGCCCTGAATGCATTCAAAAGTGAATACATAGCTTTCTGACCTTTTTTGAAAAAGAGCCTCTTGTGCTTTGGAAAACTTCCCATCATCTGAAAATTTTATTCCCAGATATGTATAATCTTTAACGTTCTCAATTTGACTACTATTTATATTGAATACTGGAGAGTTAGTGAGATACTTAAATCCGAAAACAACACATTTAGTTTTCTCCACGTTAAGTCTGAATTTGTTCTGATAAGTATATTCCTCAAGCTTGTCAAGACATCTCTGTAAGCCCACCTGGCTTTCCGACACCAGAGCCAAATCGTCAGCAAAGAGCAAATGGTTTAATTTGTAATTTGGAAGAGTGATGGCTTCACAATTGTCGTCAAGTATGTTCTTAATATCCTCGATGAAATTTTTAAAGAGGTTTGGAGATAAAGTGTACCCTTGTAGTACGCCTACTTTAGAGAGACATTGGGGCCCTAATCCTATGCTTGTTTTTGTAACATAGTAACTCGAATGATACATTGATCTAATGAGGTCAAAGATTTGTCCAGATATGCCTATTTTTTTCCATTTTGAGCATTAGAAGCGACATATCAACAGAGTCAAGTTGTAGAAAAAGAGCATAACGCCATCATATTCTCCACGTAGACATGATGGTATATCATTGTGCCAAGCGGGGGGGGGTGTTGGCGAAGATCAATATACATTTCCAAGCATATTTTCCCATTTGTGTTGCTATTGCCGGTCCTAGGTATACCTGCAAATACACTTACTAGCGAGAATGGATACACCTCATAAAATGGCACAATTAATCATTTTCAATCGTTACAAATATATGTATATATTCAATGCATTCGCTGATGAAAAACGATCTGTTTCGTACATAAATGAAGGAATTACACACGGGACATTGATAGCATTGGGAATTGGTACCATTGCCTAATCTAGGCATACTTATCCATGCATGTTTAGCTGCATGGGAAAGGAATAATGGATATTAATTGCAAGCAATAACATTTATTGCAAAACATAATGTGTAAAAGACTCTATTTAAAAATAAAGAAATATAAACTTGCTATATGATGATGAATACTGATATATACAATTTGCCATTTAAAATCCTTAAAGTCCCATGCACTAACACTTCACGACTGTGTTCGGTGATAAAATGGTCAAGTCAACTTGTAACTATGCACCATCGTATCGACAAAATTATAATCTACATACAAATATATAACTCTCAACTATAAACCGTTCATTCATTGCAACACAGAAGCAAATTGTTGCAAATTTTCACAGCCGGTGTATACGTCATACAATTTGGGGTGACAGATTGAATTCGATCAAATGTCAGTGAGACTTTTAAAAGAACAGAACAGTAATGATCGGGGTCACGCGACACATGCAGGCTCGTTCCGCATCACCTACGGACAAAGAGCCGAATTGCCTGTTCACAAGTATAATATATTGAGGGATTTTAGTAACACAATTTGTGCACATTTTCACGTTGACAAAATTTCGAAACCTGACATCCATTTTGTTCTATCGTTATCACTCCTTGCACCCGGATATGAACGTTGCGGTGGCGTTGTGTACAGCGGCACACCGACTGGAAAACAGCTTCCACCATCACTCCCGGTTACCATGAGTTTTTTTCCATAAACAAGTTGTTTTCGAGAAAGCTATGTTTGTTATGTTAACACCGATGATGTGCACAACGAATGAAGAAATCCTTAATTGATGCAAATAATGTTATAGATTTCTGTGACAATCGTTTAAATCTGACGCGAAATGCGGGCTTGTCCCAAATATTATAAAATTTAATCAAGTTCCGCATATGCAATGCATGCAAGTTTGATTGTGAGCGAAGTTCGACATCCATCAATAGCATGGGTTATCTTCGAAATGTCAACTGTTCAATTGTTTTCGATATCAGTGGGTTTTCTGTTTTCATACAGCAAGCTCTGTTTACGCTACGCTCATATCATTTTTTGTTCGCTACGAGCATCGCATAACAAGTTCGAAGAGTGCTATAAACGTACCCAAACTACAACCGAGTATATCGACGGAAATTCAATGTTCGAACACTTGATCCAAACATATTGCGTACGTTTCTCATCAGTCAGAGAGCTTGGATGTCAAACTTCGCCCACAATCAAACTTGCATGCAATGCATATATGCGGAACTTGTTTAAATTTTATAATAATTGGGACAAGCTCGCATTTCGTGTCCGAAATTTCAAAGAATACACGTTTGTCAAAGAAATCTATAACATTTATTGCATCAATGATTGCTTCATTAGTTCCGCCTATCATCGGTGTTAACATAGAAAAAGACAGCGTTCTCGAAAACAACTTGTTTATGGAATAAACTTACGCTAACCGGCAGCGCTGATGAAAGCTGTTTCCCCACCGGTGAGCCGCTATACAAACGTCCACCGCAACGCAATGGGTGATATCAAAGTGGTCGACATTTGTTCAGTTGTACATATTCCTTATTTAGTCGCTAGGATATGTGTTGCATAGGTAGTGTAATATTTCCTAATAACGTAGGAACCAAGTCGGAGACAGAAACGATACACTGGGCTCATGTATAGTGATTGTGTCCTTTACAATACGGATCGTTGCACCTCGCTCCTTAATTGTATACATACAGATAAGTTCTGGATAGGTTGAGACGGGGAACGCGTTTTCATTAAAAAAAATAATATTATGAGTCCCCTGACTGCCAAATGACCTAGGAAATTCGATATATCTGGACTAAACGTCCCGCAATGCAAAGATACATTGTACTAGGAACAAATGGCCACAGGTGCTTCAGAAGAACAATACTATATTTGTTCATAGACGATAATGGTTCATTGATGATTCTTTCAGAAGAGACGTACAGTACTCAACCAGTGTGTCGAAGGTTGCATTAAAAGAATTTAATGGGAACAAAAGAACGACCTTCTTGGAAATTGCTGATAATTGTTACGAATCATTTAATGGAAGTAGGCCACACAGTCAATCGCCGTGACCTACATTATTCTGTGTTACATAGACCATAGTGATTTATCATTTATCCTAACAAATTTCCAGGGATGAACCAGCTGGTGATTCAAAAGCACATGCACACATAATTTAGATATACATTGAAGCGCATGCAACACACGATGGCTGTTGTCAAACTGTGTTAACTGTTCGATAAAACTGCTTGAACATATATGACTAGAAGTTAAACGGACATGGATGTCCGAGCAAACTCATCGATATAGCGTGAAACAAGTGTTTTGTTTCTTATATTTTTCAGTAAATTTGAGATAGTTTCGTTTCTGTTGCCGGTTATTTTTTTTTTAATTGTGCACTTGTTCTTCGTGAAGTAACTGATTTTGGCCAATTCAGTATAACCAGACGCTGACCGTCAAGATGGATTCTTCACTTCACTCTAAGATCCAGAACGGACAATTTATCGCAAATGCCAGTCTTAAGAATGCACTGTCGGCAGTACTCAGGATATCGCCATAATCCACCCGATGTTATATATCTACATTTTGGTTAGCTATCATATGCATGTATAATGCGTCTAACTATATTAACTCTTTTTTTTTTTATTGAAATCAAAAACAAGTTGACGAATGACATGGTATAAAACAAAATAATGTCAAATCGTGCGAGGTTTCTGTATGAAAATGAGTGAGATACAGACAGACAGATAAAGAGGGAGGGATAGAGAGAGAGTGGGGGGGGAGATATTTAGTTAGATAGTTAAGCCAAACAAATATAAGGAGAGGAAGAGAGAACGTTACATGAATCGAATGTGAATGGAGTGAAGTATGCAGGTAATAAAGCAGTAAGAATTAGAGGAGTTAATTTTATGCTGAGAAGTCAATAGAATGATAAATAATAAGGCAAGTCAAAAGTGTTAGTGAAGGGGTTGAATTGTGTACATGATATTTCTCCAATAAATGTGGGCTGCACGGTTTGACGATGGATTCAAACGTGAAATCCAAAATGGCTGCTTTCCGTGTGGTAAATATACGATACGGTGCGAAGTATGTTACATTCCGACAAGCTAAACGTGACGCCTGATGATATTAAGTATAATAATGTAACGTCACAATAGGATTGAAATCAAAGACCAAGTTTCGCCATCGATATGGTGAAGTCCGCCACGCCATGGACGCAGAACGTCAACGCATTCAATGGTTTATCATGCACCAGAAGTGTAGTAACAAATTTGTTGTGATAGTTCATTTATTCGTCTTTATATTTCGTTAAATAGATCAGATGCAGGTTTTGGTACGCTGTATTATGTTTTATCGACACCATACGAATCCATATCCCCTTGTGGCTCATATTGGGTCGGTGTCAATCGAGGTGACTCTAATATCCCCTTGATCTGCTGTTGTAGATATCCATTCCCTCTGGTCAAGCTACTGAACGAGCATGGTACATGATTGTTCAAAACAGATAGTATCTTATCGTATTGAATTGTATATACGTAACTGGAACCATCTGTATTTAGTATCGCTTGTGTATATATCTGAAAGGATTGTAAAGTAACGATACGTTAGCCCGTAGCCCGTAGCTGACTGGCCGTTATGGTGTTCAAATTGTCCCATTTATGCATGTATATATACGCGTGGGTCTAGTTGCATTCCCAATCAATGTCGAATACATCGCTTTACTTGCAGAACGCGGCATAACCTCCAGAAGAAATAGCATGATCGGGTTCTGTAGCGGGTGAACCTTCTATCGTTGTCCAATGTACATGCGTTTATCGGCGACTGTATATTGAATATATCTACGTGAGTGCAAAATGGCATGTATTTAAATGCAAGTTCTCCAAAATCGAATTTTACGTGGCCTACAAATCGTTTTAACTCTTTCGCTGCCACCCGCCACCACAGACGTACCCCCCCCCCCCCCCCCCAGTGCCACGCATCCTGTACATATATCCATGTATTTCAGGTATATATGGGTAATACATTATATCTCAAGCATTTTCTAATATAATTAGTTGAAACTTCACATGTATATAGACATAGGTATACCCTGTCGAATGCCGCCGTGGACACGCCCACCAAAGTCACGTGACATTGGCGGCCATCTTGGATTAGTGGCTATTTGCCTGTATATGTACAGTTTGTGTGGGTATGAATGGGTGTGTTGTTTGTTTTCTAATTTTCAACCCAATTATACGATGTCCAACAGTAAGGTACACGGGAGTAACCTATATGAACCCACTTTGGACATAAAATAGGTCACGTGACCTTGGCGTCCATCGTGGATTTATGCAATTTGCCACCTATTTGTAGCAAAATGAGATACAATGGCGCACTTTGTTGAGTTCGTGCTTTTGTTGCTTGAATATTCCCTGATAGGTACAATTCCAAATATACATGTAGATATATATAATATAACCATACCCACATGTATATATACCTTCAGGGGGGACATATGACCCTGCTCCGCCCCTTATAAGTCACGTGATCGTGACGGCCATCTTGAATTTCAGGAAAATTGGGTTTTACGATGATTTATGTGAATTATATGGGTCACACGGGCATACGCATGGTCAATTCACCGGCATTATTAATTTAGTTGCCTGTTATCACGACTGGAAAACGACACAATAGACAAGGGTTGTTCAAAACCAGTAAAGGTGTATTATAAATAATAGGTATAAGTATCTTATGCGCCGTAGGCGCCCCTCGATCATTAGAGTATAGAGGTTAGTTACCCACCCACCACCCCATCCCGCCACCCATAGTATCTTATGCGCCACAGGCGCCCCTATAGAGGCTACTGCCCACATAAATAATACGTATAAGTATCTTATGCGCCGCAGGCGGCAGGCGCCCCTCGATCATTAGAGTATAGAGGTTAGTTACCCACCCACCACCCCATCCCGCCACCCATAGTATCTTATGCGCCGCAGTCGCCCCTATAATAGAGACTACTGCCCACACAAATAATAGGTATAAGTAACTTATGCGCCACAGGCGCCCCTCGATCATTAGAGTATGGAGGTAATAACAATAACTTCTTCAGTCCTGAGTCTTTTGCGAGCAGCCATTTTCGACTGATAACCACGTGCTAATAACAATGACGCAATATTCCGGCTCTGACTGTACCTCCATAACGTCAGAAATAGCATGATCTTGAGGACATTGTCGCTTTAAATTGTTCGCGCGCAACAGTACTACAGATAAATACATTGTACACTGTCAAACATGCCGGAAAGAATATAGTTATATCCCATACATTAGACTACATACCAAATTCGCAAAAATGCGCGATTGGCAGCGTCTACGAAGTTCGCATTTATGCGCGTTTGGCAGCGAAAGAGTTAATGCATGTCAGAGATGTAGACTCGTTCCAATCGCCGCGACAAGGCTAAACGCTACGGCAAGTGTCGACAGAAGCGTTACGTCGCGGAGCTGCACATAGTATCTGAGAGGAACGGCTCAACCACACAGTATAATGAGATTAAATAGTAGATATCTCATATATATTTTGAAGACCTCTGTCTGTATGTTTGTTTGTCTGTCTGTCTGTCTGTCTGTCTGTCATTAATACAAATCTACGATTCTCGACCGATCGGGACGAAACTTGGTACGTGTGTGTAGTTTGACCAGGCGGTGAACGTTGTCGTATTGGCGAGCCCGTGCGGCGCCCGCTTCGCGCATGCGCAGACGAGATCTCGGAAACGGGTGGAGCTATCGACTTGAAATTTGCTATGTGAATGTATCTTGCCCCGGATACGAATTTTATCGGGTCGCCGAGCCCGTGCGATACCAGCTTCGCGCATGCGCAGACGAGATCTCGGAAACGAGTGGAGCTATCGACTTGAAATTTGCTATGTGAATGTATCTTGCCCCGGATACGAATTTTATCGGGTCGCCGAGTCCGTGCGACGCCAGCTTCGCGCATGCGCAGACCAGATCTCGGAAACGGGTAGAGCTATCGACTTGAAATTTTGTTTTTGAATAGCCCGGACAACGTCGGGCTCATCGGCTAGTACTATATATAGGGCAAAGGTTCGACTTTTCAAGATATCAAGAAATTGTGGAACCCAACAATCATCTCCACAAAGCTCGGGCGACAAAAGAAATTGACTGTTGGGTTGCGTCAAGTTCTACGTCAGTCCCCCAGAATTTACCCACGAGAGGCGAAGTTGGCAGAAGATAGGACTATTTAAATGAACACTGACTCAAATCCGGTTAAGAAAACGCGAGCTGGTGGTGATCATGGTGCCATTTCCTGGTGAGAACGCATGTCAATATTGTATTGGATTGTACAACATATGTACATGTGCTTTAATTAGTTTATAATTACAACTACATTCGATTTCACTGAAATGCGTTTATTTGATTGGTCGACAGATTAGCGCGTGACCTGATCTAGCACTGTATAGACGATTCAGTGAACGAGTCACCTCGCGAGTGACACTTAAAAAAATGGATGAGTCTAAAGTTGGCTAGACACTAGTTATATGAGGCCTCATGCTGCACGCCGTCGTGGGAGACGAATACAGTCCATCCGCCATTATTACATCATATGTCATTATAATGCCCGACTATTTTTAATATGCATCGTGACGTAATATTTTCCAACTGGAAATCTTGGAAAGCCCTGCTTTGCAAGTGACTGTAATCAATGTAATGTGGGCTGCATGTGTGCTCCATTTTGGAAAGTAACAATAAATAAGCATACACAGAACTATATGAAACATTTGAGTAACAAGATAATCCATATCCATACAATCACTGTTAAGATGTCGGGTAATTTCAGTAGTGGTTTATTGCTCTCGTATACCGCGCGACGGTAACATAATATTTATGATAGCAAAAGCGTAATGTTCTCAGCATTATTGGAATGGGGATTACATTTTAATGTTGTTGAAACTGACAGTCGCAAGTCACATGACATGACGTCGTGCCTAAGAATAGCGTAGGCGGAATTCCGCCTGTTACAATGGTGGTCCTGACAGGACTCGGTCGGGAACGTTACGTCACAGAGTAGTGGGCGGAGTAGACTGAGCCAACGACGGCAATAGCCCTCCCTACGGACCATCGCCATTTTAAAGAAGATGACGTCCATCCAAATTTAAATATGACGACGGAGAGTTCACAGCAGCACGGGGATACCCATCAAAACATAGTACTTTGCCGTGTGTGTTCTGCACAGATAGTTTACATATTTAAAATATAGCTTTGCAAAGACGAAGTATGATATCAAACGAATACGTTCTGATCATTTATTCGCCCTAGAGATCGGCATAATCTAGTGAAACTTGTATCTTTGAAAACAACACACAAATCACGTCAGTGAATCAGCTTGCACTGCATGGTCTATATTAGTCCTGGTCAGAATTTTTCCCGAAAATCCAAGATAGCGCAGGTTCATACCGGTCCATAAATTATGATAACGACAACCAATTAAGAAGAGCGATGGCAAGGTTTATAGTCAAGCACCAGTCAATGACGGTCTCTCATGTTGATAAACATAGAAGAGCGTCGGAACGTCACAGAGCCACCGTTTACTGGACACTGGCGCTATGAGGCTATCATTACACTATGCACGCCGTCATGATATCGCCCAATGGAAAATCGTTTCAATTTATTTTCTTGGATGGATTCACACAAATTTGCAAATAAAGTTACTTCCTTGTAATTATAAGCAATCAGCGCCGTTGTTCGATGGATTTATGAGCCTATAGTAGTGTCAATTGACGAACAATATACAAAGTATAATCCCGCGAATTCGCGGATTATACAGTATATGTCATTCGTCATTCGTCCACTAACATTTTTATATGCTCATAGATACATCGAATACGAAGTCGATTGCATATACTAGTATATGAACAGAACAAGGAGAATGGCATATAGACGGGTGCTATAATCATTTGACTCTTCAATATATTTGATTAGGTATAACGTTTGGCAAGATGAGAGAAGGATAATAATATATACAGTGGTGAGTCATTCGAGTGATATAAGAAAACCATAGGAAACCACACCACATATATATTGCATGTATAGGAGCGCGGTGTAGAAGCGCGGTGTTGGAATTACAGAAAAGGCGGTCTGCACCATATCGATGGCGAAACTTGGTCTTTAATTTCAATTCCTATTGTGATTGAACGCGAAATGCAAATGTTTGGACAGTCCATGTATTTACATAGTGATGATCACACCACACATATGTACTCATATGGCTATTTTTGGTTGGTAATTATACTGCTAAAATCTATTTATACTTAAAGTCGTTAATCTTTGAGTGTTTAATATGTATCGATATGTAGGACACTGTGTGACCCCGTATATACCATCGCCAGGAAAAGCATATGACCCGGTGTACATGTATTGTCGTGGACAATGTTCGCTGCGATTACATCCTAATTTCTTCCACAAACGATATATTTGAATAAGCTTCACATGCAGTGATGTATAAGTATAGGTTATAACCCCCTTGGGTATCTGTACAAGAAATATAGACCAAGCCGCGAAGCGGCGCGGTCTATATTTCTTGTACAGATACCCAAGGGGGTTATGACATATTTATAAAACGGTTCACACCCAAGGCAAACACAATTGAGCCACATTCTATTCGACGATTACCTATCAATTACCATTCAATTAAAAGTTAATTGAATGGATTGTGGTGTTACATATTCCTGTTGAATAATTAGTCAAATGTTCGTTGACAATCGGCTCACTTGGGTCTGCATTATATATCAGCATTGATAAATCATTTTGTGTCCGAATTTGAGAACGTTTTATACTGATAACGTGTTTCTTGATAAAACAGATTCTTCGTTGTGACAATAAACTGTTTCAGCTGTTTAAGTTATTTTTCGCCTTGTTGTCATAATGGAATTATCGTTCAGAACACAGGAGACAATGTGCCGGTATAGTGTTCGGACTCCGAGGTGAAACTATTCCACATTAATTGCATGAAGTTTGTTTGATGAAATATCACCGGCATTCATAACAAAAGACGTAAGCAAACCTGTGTATAGTGCCTGTATTTTCCGCGCACATGCATGTATATGAGAACAGTTGTGAAATTTTCTCAATGTATCATTATGAAGATCATTATGTGATTATTGTGGATTATACATTCGAAACAGGTTTGGATCTCGTTCAGTTTACTTCCAATCGCCCGCCCCTCTCGATAGACAAAAACATATTCAACCAAAAGTGTTGGGGCCCCAACCCATGCAGACCACCCCTATATGTCCGCTAACAATGGAATGATCCGTGTTTTAACTTCCCAAGTGACTGGTGCGATCATTATCATGGCGCATTGTTAGAATTTCACACCTACCGGTCCGATCTTCTTTCAGCTTACTATCCAATTAATGTCAATTTCTGTGTGATATTTAGCTCAAGTCTGTATTTTGGCCCCGTTGAAATACAGATTCATACAAGAAATATTGTTCATGAATTGGAGCAATTTGATTGGCCGAGGGGTGTGAGCCGGTTTATAATATATAATATTTAACTCATGCCATGTTACAATTCAAACCTGGTTTGTGATTTTATATTATACCGTCTACGTTTTAGAAGTCACACGAGCCTTGATATGGCCCTTTATAAACCGGTTCATATCCCACGGCTAATCAAATTGCTCCGATTCATGAACAATATTTCTTGTATGAATCTGTGCTTCGACGGGGCCAAAATATAGACTTGAGCTAAATATCACACAGAAATTGACATTAATTGGATAGTAAGCTGAAAGGCGATCGGAGCGGAAGGTGTGAACTTGTAACAATACGCCATACATGATAACGATCGCACCAGTCACTCGGGAAGTTAAAACACGGATAATAACGGTATCATTAGTAGTGGCCATATATAGAGGGGTGGTCTTCATGGGTCGGGCCCCAGCACTTTCGATTGAATATTGTTTGGTTTGTCGGGAGGGGCGGGGTGATTGGAAGTAAACTGAACGAAATCCAAACCTGTTTGGAATGTATAATCCACAATAATCACGTAATGATCTTTGGAATGAGAACATTCCACAAACTGTTCACATATACACGCATGTATGTGGCAAATCCGGGCAATATACACAGGTTTGGTTAAGACTTTTGTCATGAATGCCGGTGATATTTCATCACACAATTAAACTAAGTGCAATTTGGAATAGTTTCACTTCGGAGTCGAACACTTCGGGAATATTGCCTCCAGACCTGTATTCTGAACTTTAATTCCATTATGACAACAAGACGAAAAATTACCTTAACACCAGAAGCAGTTTATTATCACAAGGTAGAATCTGTTTTATCCAGAAACACGTCGTCAGTATAAAAACGTTTTCAAATTCGGAGACAAAATGGTTTATCATCACTGATAAATAATGCTGACGCAAGTGATCCGATTGTCAACGACCGTTTGACTAATTGTTCAACAGGAGTATGTAACACCACAAATAATTTAATTAACATTTTATTGAATGGTAATTGATGGGTAATCACCGTATTGAATGTGGCCCAATACCCCTTTCCTCTGAACGGGTGTGAATCGGATTTTAAATATGCTATAACCCGCTTGGGTACATGTACAAGAAATACAGACCGCGACGTTAACCGCCTTGGTCAATATTTCCTGTACAGATACCCAAGCAGGTTATAACATATACTTATAGCATAGCCACACTGGTCCACAACAGACAACACAACATGTGCATACGTCTGGAAAAGACCAAACAGCAGCCAACGTCCTCCACAAAGCTACATTTAGAAATCAAGAGTACAGTTGTGTAGTCAGTCCATATAATCGCATGATCAATACTCTGGAAAATTCGAGCTTCGTAAGTTCAATGAACATGTAGCATTTACATCATACATTATTGCACCATGAATGAGTTGTAGGAGTCAAGGGCGATAATCGATTGACTGGATGTGAAAATGGTGCCCACGTACTAATCGAACTCTCGCGCATTCGTTAACAGTGGAGTATACACAGTTTGTTTTAACCCTTCTATGACTGGAGCTTCGGAAATTATGTAAAAAAAAACCTTGTGCCAATGCATTCTCTTATATATGCGAGTTTCCCAAGAGAATACATTGGCTTAATATTAACCTCTACCTTGCAAGCCTCTGCATTCTCTTATATATGCGACGCTCCATATGTGAGACTCGCATATATAAGAGAATGTACGGGCACATGATATATAATGCTGCTCCAGCCCAGCTCCCACGAAAGTGTTAGCGTATGTTATATTTGTCTGGTGCCTAAGTAACCATTGATTATATAGAAAGAACTAAATATGTAGAATTACGTCCCTTTGTTTTTTACACGGTATATAACGAGCAATCAAGTTCTGGCGTTGGCCTTTAATATTTCAAATAAATTAACAAATTCAAGAAATATAATACTCATGGCATGTAAAAATGTGGCTGTTTCCTAGCCTGATAATGAGTTCGTGTCATAACAATGGCGGGAGATTGTTTCTGGGTATTGCCTTTTGAATTTCGTGCAAAAAGTGGGTAGTGTGGAAAACGTATGTTTAACAGTTGAAAAAGTACTCTTTTGTGAAAAAAAATGTCTGAAGGGTTGGTCTTCACGACCTTATGACGAACTTATGAGTCATGCACGTCGAAATTCGAGAATGTAACGTGGGCGTGGCCAAACGTAACACTGAGGCCCATGGAAAACATTTAGTTACTTCTAACCCATTGACGGAACTTTCCCGATGGTCGATGAATGTCGGTAACCGCTGATATATTTGTTTCGGTATTAAATTGTACACGTATTGCACTGATACAGCTGATTCCAAACCATACATGTGTATTGTTTATGGTTGGTGTCGGTCCAATATGTGGAGTTGTGTTTTTTATTTTCTTTAGTAACGTGTATGATAGTCATTACATGCACTCACGTATTGCGAACGCTGCACCTCATGTAAAATTCAAGTTTCTTACTCGATGCCGGAATCGCTAAGTACCATAAATAGGATAGAACATTAATATCAACGTCCGTCCTATATTAATCTATCATTACGGAATCCCGATAAGACACGATGGGACGGTTGTAACGTGGCGAGACCACATCGCGCGGCTTGAAACAGATTAATGATAACACAATGAGATCTCACTATGTTCATACAATCGGGTATTACTGCCAGGATATTGACCAGTTCGCATTTTATATTACCCATAATGTAGTTTATCTCTTCGCAAATTGACGCATGCTGTGTGCTAGTTTGTGTTCATATATCACACATTTGTTTTCGCTCGGTGATATTGTGACTATATGTACATGTACTAAACGGTTGATATTGGTTTTTTTTTACGTGACTAACTGACTTAATTGTGTGCATGCGCTGAGCCACCACCAGTCGAGCCCCCGTGCATAGAAGGCAACGAATGTTCTCACTTTCAAATAGTCAGGTAAACTCGTATATCAGGGCTTGTGCACTCACTGCACTGTCTGCTTATATTTCACATTCTACATACTTTTGCCCCACGAAATGCTCAACGATCGCCAGATCAATGTGTCGATATGGGCTGACAGCATGTTGCTTTAAAAGTTTAAGACAAAAGGGGATTAAGATGCTCGATTAAGATATTTCACGTTAGCACCACCTCTTGGAGCCCCTCCTGACTTGTGCCGCAAACTGATACCGACAGCTCAGGGATATATAATTTGCGGACAATAGGAAATACACGTTGCTAATGTGCACGTGCCACCTGTATGTATTTGAATATTGTCATATTGCACACATACTCGTCTGCCCCACATGTCTACACGTATAGCATCATTAATATCTTTTCGCTATTTATTTGAATCATGCATGGGTAGGCCTATGTGCTTTATATGTTGTGGCATCACTCATGCATGAGAGGGATTAGGCACTGAGACAATGCACATGATAACAAAGAAAGATTCATCAAAGTTAACACAGAGAGCGATTTATCACGCACATATGATTGAATAAGTGTGTATAGTCAGTATAGTAACAATGCGACATGCATGTTTGTATACTCTCATGAGCTAACTTGTGCTTCGCCCTCATCAGACCCTACTGACAGTCACTATACCAAATTTAACACCAGATATATACTAGAGCAAGGTCCACCACATTGAGATTGTCCTTACTCACTCGTCGTGCATGCACGCGCAAACATATACACAATAGAAGCCATTTTTTGTTAAACATTAAACTATTAAATATCAAATATTTCCATTACGCCATGAATGATCTGTGAAACCGATAAGGCGGTATATAGCGGGAAACAGCCTAACCTTCCTATATATATGCCACGCCCGCACAATAAATATGACTGACCTTTGAATTGTTTTGTATGCATTACTAATACAATTATATTGTAAATATTTATTCTGTAAATAAAACATCAAAATCTAATCTAAATCGGCAGACATAAAAATTAAATATAAATCGTACATGCGTGATCCACACTTAGAATATGAAATGAATAACACTGGGTGGTGCAAATATTCCTTATATATTAATTGTATGTTCATCAACTGCGATGAAATAGCTCACATTATTGACACTACTTAAATTAGAACCCTTACGATCATCAAATAGGAACTCACATGCATGTGGCTCCATCTATATACACCAACACGCTGTATACCTCGCTGATATATACGCATCTGCGTGAAGGTATTTTCAGTAGCTTCATGTAAAAGACTCGATAAATTATATGCATAATCCCTACAGAACGGGCGAACAATTAGAAATATGTACCCTCCAGAACGGGCGAATAATTAGAAGTATGTACCCAACAGAACGGGCGAATAATTAGAAACCTCAGATAACCAGGTTGTTTGAGATTTTCTTACAGTATACATTATATAACTTATACAAAAGGCTTGCATTTTCGCTTCCTTTCTATCTTCTGTTTTCGAATAAAAAAGAGTACGGTAACTGCACGAACGCATATGTATATAATGTGTTATTGGATCTATAGATACTTATGAATACTGTGTAACACTATGTATGCTCTTCGGTAATGGAGGTAATAAACACATATATTACACCAGAGTTGATCAATTGTGTTGTTGCAATTTCTCATACAAATCGCCGTTATTTCGTCAAAGTACATTCTTTATAGAATTATCAGATTAAATATGCATGATACTCAATCGAAACCACGCGTGCCTCCTGCGGCCAATATCCATGTAATCGTGAACCCCGATTACAAATATTTTGGTAGTCAAACTTGTGCGTATTAGTGACAATTTCATATAAAATACTACCACGGTAATACATACAGTATGCCACCATGCACACAATAGTAAAAAAAAAGAAAAGAAAAAAAAGCCGAACTACTAATATAGTATATAATAAGACTTTCCAAAATAGTTGAAATTTATTATGTTTGCATAACGATCTTTATTGTTACCATATCAGCAAACAACTGTTACCTGTTTTTTTTTATATAATTTATTTCACTTCAATAAGTCGTTCCGGTAAATATGTAGTGCGCATACATGTGTTTCATGTGTTGGTCGACCTATATTTTGACCCCCGGAACGTAATAAACCGGAGCATATATAATATAGGGCCAAATATAGGTTTTAAGATAAACCCTGTAAAGTTATATCCAAATGAACCGCATTGCCGGCGTCTAAATTGCATCAAAGTATGTACCAACCGATTTATTCTTACCAGTGGAGTATATGATGTGAAATATGTGGCTTATCTAGATATATAAAAGAGTATAGGATCTCTCTGTCTGTTTGTCCGTCTGTCCGGATTTTTCCCCCAGATTTCTGGCCCGATTTCAACTAAATTTGGTGCGGTGACTCGGAGTATCCGGGCGAAGGTTATCACAGCGTTAGTTCTTTTCAAAAACATTTATTTGAAACAATTTAATTAAATAATTGTTTTTTTAATATTGTTTTTAAATAAGCTCACTATGGGCCTCTTTCAAAATCAACTGAGTCCAATGTGAACATATGTAAATAGTTAGGTCCAATGTGAACCTATTTGCACGAGGAAATGTTGCAGCACCAAATATATGCTCTTGATATGTCGTCTGTGAGCTTCCATGACCTCGTATCGGCAGTTTTGGCGGGAATTTTTTATTGCAGATTCGGAATCCGGGTCTGATTACACCTGGGTAATTATCCTTGTGACGCTCATGGCAATGAGAAATCCGATGTTTTGCCTCGTGACCCCTCCGATACGAGGTTGTGTCCACTTAGAATTTTTCCCACGCTCGTGTTTTTTTTATACGAGGTTTTGAATCTATTTATAGATTTTAAACTAGAGAAACAAAGAACAGGTACGAGGTATTAATTCTGCGTGTACTAATTAGAAAATGTCGTACCGGATTTTGTTTAAATGCCTTGTCCATTACAATTGGATCTAAAACATCCAATGGTGGTGTGACTATTTCAACTTTATGAAGTTGTTTGTCTCGCCTGTAAAATTGACAAAATTGCCGATACGAGGTCTTCGAAGTTCACCGACGATATGTGTTTTCACTGCAAATGGCCCGCACCATCCAACATAAAAACTGGTATAAGTCACTATGGGCTTATTCCAGAATCAAATAAGTCCAATCTGAACAATGTCAACATTTAGGTCCAATGTGAACCTATCTGCACGAGGATATATTGAAGTAGCATAATGCATATTATCTCTATATATAAAAGAATAGGATCTGTCAGGGGCCGCAGCCTGCTTTGTGCATGCGGGGGCCGGAGACCCCTCCGACGCTGAATAGAGGTTCACAAAGGGAGCCTATTTCATCTAGTATTGTATAAACTCACGAATCACGCAACGGAGTCTGTATGCAGCAGTCAGTCAGTGACCAGATTGCTTGTTGATTCTAAACAATGGTTAGTGCACGGATTCTCTATTAAGATAAAGCTCGTTGTTGTACGCGTATAGGCCAACTGCATGTCAAGTTAAAAAAGATACACGCATCTGGAATTCATCTCGTTTCCTGAGTTTACTCCTCCACATCAAGGATACTATATAATGGGTATGTAATATCTACTTGAACTACAAATATGAGAAGTGTGAAACACATTGTGTCAAAACACATTTGCACTGTTAAGTGTACAAGAGAACCATCACTCCATACATTGCATTAATATGACCTTTAATCCATGGTGCACGATAAATCCGCGTGCTACAAACTTCGGCATCAAGCGAAGAAAGAAGATATGTCTCATGGTGGAGTTTTAATCAGTCAGTGGTCGTGTATAACACCCTTTATATATCTGTGTAAAGTGCCGTACTCGAGGATGTGACAAGTTATCTATGTTATCCAGTGCATGTGTAACGCGACATCTCTACATGCACGGAATCTGTAATACGCTTCCGCAGCTCGATATCATTCGCAGCGCCACCACGGATTCCGAGCCGTGAGTCTCATTAGGCCAGAAAATAATGACTGTAATTTTCCTGAATAGTAGTAGTGCAATGGAATTCCTTTGTTGAGAGGAGAAAGCTGATTACACGGAAAAGCACTGACATGACTATTGAAAGCATTCGGTTCTGCTGTTGTTGGTGTTTCTTCGCATCAACACAGTGAAGTTACTGGGCAAGGGGCATCGTTCTTAGAAGTCAACCTTAGAAATTCCAAAATTCCATATTCACACAAAAGTCATTCGGGTCCGAATCGGCATCTCCAGTTTAGACCTATAGTTTAAACTACTAGTTTAAACTGGTTATTAGAAACCAAGTTTTTCTCCACCGCTGGGACGACATATATTTGGTCGATTGCGCTACATGTGGGCCACATTTGTCCAATTGCAAGGATAGGAGGCGTGGTCTGTCTGCTTATTATCGCCACTTGTCAATGCATTGTCCGGTCACGCGACCTGTTGTCGCTATCTAATCTCCTATATAACCAGGCGAATATCCCGTGCGCTTTGAGAAATCACGACGAATGCACGGTCTGTTGCATAGCGGTTAGATATGATCTAATATCATGGACGAACATGACTTATGGAACTCAAAAATATCTCTTGAGTGCATGGGTGGGGCCCCCCACAAATACCCCATATAAACACCACCACCCCGGGGGAACCATCCGGACGGGTGAAAATGGGGTATGGACCATTTTCGAGAACGGGAAGGATTTCGGCGAATTTGACGGCATGACGGCCCGCCCAATATACGCGATAGAAACATCACCCCGGATAACTGGGGTATGGACCACTTTCGAGAACGATAAGGATTTAGGCTAATTAATTTGGCAGCAGGAGTGGGTGGCCCGATCAAAATACACCACAGAACACCCCCATACCCACCCATCACCGGGGGGGGGGTGCCACCGAGGAGGTGGAAATTGGGTACGCCCAAATATCGAATAGAAACACCCAAGCCCTCACCCCCGGGGAAGGGTACCTCAAATAACCCCTATAACCCCAAGAACTTCTGATAAAGTGTGGTTCAACTCGCACATCCGTTTTGAGATACGAAAACGTGACAGAGCTAGGAAAAAAGCCATAAAATCAGAAAACCCTGAAATCTGGAGAAAATACAAAAATATAAGAAACAAAGTCAATAACATGAAGAAGCACGCGAAAATGAAATTTGAAGTAAACATTGAAGAACGAATAAGAGAAGCATCCAACCCGCGAGACTTTTGGCGAATAATACATTACCTGCTAAACAAGAAACGAAAAAAATTTATCCCACCCCCACTATACAGCTCATCCGGTACTATCTCTACCAACAATAAGACATATGCAATCGATGATAGTGATAAAGCTAAAATTTTAAACGACATCTTCATTGCGAATTGTACCATTAATGATGCTAATCATAAAACTGCCCAATTTTCCTAAACGCACCGCAAACACCATGCCTGATTTGGTCTTCACCGAAACCGAGGTTGAAACAGCCATCAAATCTTTTAAACTTAACAAAGCCCACGGGCACGATGGGATTAGCGTTAGAATGCTCCACGAAAAAGCTAAATCGATAGCCCACCCACTGGTCCTTCTATTCAGGAAATCTATCAATACAGAGAAATTCCCAAAGTCCTGGAAATCAGCAAACGTGCTCCCGATTTAAAAAAAAAAAGATCCAGCTGACGCCAAAAATTATCGACCAATATCCCTTCTATCATGTGTATCTAAAATATTTGCGAAAGTGGTTCTGAAACAGATAAGTAATTTTTTCATCGAAAATGAACTCTTGTATTTCCATCAATCCGGATGTCTCTCAGGTTATAGTACAACATACTAACTATTAGACCTATACCACAACTTGTGCCAAACCCTCGATAAATGACTATTTACATGTTCTATATTCTGTGATATATCCAAAGCTTTTGAAAGGGTTTGGCACAGGGGACTGATACATAAATTGAAATCTTATGGATTAAAAGGAACGACTTTAAATTGGATAGAAGATTACCTAGATAACCGGACGCAAAGAGTCATAGTCAATGACATATTTTCAAAATATGAGGTCATCCCAGCAGGAGTGCCCCAGGGTTTATCCTGGGACTGTTCCTTGTCTATATAAATGATTTAGCCGACGGCATTGAATCGGTAACGAGAATGTACGCTGTTGACACTTGCCTCACGAACAGCCACTTTGATCTTAATATACTTGAACATACATGTACTATGAACAGCGACTTAGACAAAATTACAGCGTGGTCCAAAAACTGGCTGGTCAGCTTTAATCCAATTAATCCAGTTGGAATGTCCTTCTCATTAGTTACTCCATCTACACAGAATCCGAACCTCAATTTCGTGGGAAATTCAATCGACTTTGTGGACAAGCATAAACATTTAGGTCTGGAACTCCATTCAAATCTCAAATGGAACGCCCACATTGAAGGCTCTGTCAAAAAGATTGCCTCGCGCCTATCTCAACTCCGTCGGATCAAATATCAACTAAACAGGAAAACCATCGAAATTATCTACAAAACATACATTTTACCACTATTTGATTATTCAGATGCCGTTTGGGACAATGCCTCTAATTATACGTTAGAACAGCTTGACCGGCTTCACATCGATGCCGGCCGGATAGTCAGTGGTATCACCCGTTCTGCTTCGGACAACACGGTATTACAGGAAGTTGGATGGCCTTTACTCAATAAAAGGCGTCAAATACATAAATTGCAGGCACTCTATAAAATAGTTAACAATTTAGCACCGTCATATCTATCCACTATACTTCCCCCCAGATCGCATGAAGTTGCAGACTATAATTGGAGACGCCCCAGTACATTTTATTCATATTACTGCAATACTGAACACTTCAAACAGTAATTTTTCACAAAGATGGTCATGGAATGGAATAAACTTCCCAAGTTAATCACTAACGCTGATCAATCTTCTACCTTTAAAACCAACTTGCAACATATAGATCCCACGCCCAGCCCCCCTCGACATTTCTACGTTGGACTCAGAAAATACAATATTTTTCACTGTCGCCTACGTAATTTGTGTAGTGAACTCCGATCGGATATGTTCAACAACTATATCGCTGACAGCCCCGCATGTTCGTGTGGAAACCGATATGAAGACGCATATCATTATTTCTTCATGTGCCCATTGTACCAAAGAGAGCGCTCAGAGTTTTCTGAGAAACTAGTCCGGGGAAATCGCATAATAAGCATCATTGCAGAACTCATGTGTGGAATACCTCATATCTAGTCCCAAAAAAAATATGAGACTATTTTACATCACACATCAATATATTGCGGCGACTAAGCGTTTCGACCCCTAAAAGATTATACATTATATGTATGTATGTGTATATGTATGTGTGTGCATATATGTGTGTATATGTGTATGTATGTACACTTATATACATATGTATATTACTTTTGAATACACTTAAAGGTGCTTCCGAAATTTCATTTTTTTTATGTGGCAGTTATCTCACAAATTGACCAACCTCCCCCACAAACATGCACGTTCTTATTAATTATCAGTACTGTCTTCCAGAGCGCTACAAAAAAACCAAAACCGAGTACATGACTGTCTATTATTATTTGTTTCTAACCTCCGAACATACACCAATATATTATATTAGCACTCGTTTATCGTGCCAAATATTCATAATGTAGCCACATTGTTTTAAACACAAATCTCCACAACCTCTGGAAGGCAATACAAATTATATATCTCAAAACTAATCATCATGTAAATACGTTTATACCGTCATCATGGTTACATGTATGTTATTATTGTATCGGGAGAGGGGCTTCATAAGTTGTAAAAACTTGTGCCCCAATCCCTTTTGTATATTATACAAATAAAATATATTTAAAGTAAAAAAAAAAACCTATAAACACCCCACCCCTCACATCCGGGCGGGGATGGGTGGGATACCACCCGAGGGGTGAAGATGGGACATGAACCATGTTCGAGAACGGTAAGGATTTCGGCCAATTTGACGACAGGGTGTGTGGCCCGCTCCTATAAACACCATACCCTCATCCCTGGAGGGTACCACCCTGATGGGGTTAAAATGGGGTATGGAGCATTTTATTCATTATTCGCAAAAACATGCCTCTGTCGGTCAATATTACGGCATGTGTAGGTGGCCCGCCCCAAATAACCCATAGAACCACCCCTACCCCTCACCCGGGTGTATGGAGTGGGGTATGGACCGTTATCGAGAGCGGTAAGGATTTCGGCCAATATGACGGCATTGGTGGGCGGCCCGCCCTCAAATATAGTCCACAGAAACACGGGTGGTTCTACCCGAGCGGGTGAAAATGGGGTATGGACCCCGGGGTGCGGGTTGGGGTGTTTCTATGGGGGGCATTTGGGATGTGCCACCTACCGTTCTCGAAAATGGTCCATACCCCATGTCACCCCCCTCGGGGTGGTACCCCCGGGTGAGGGTGTTTCTAGGGGGCAGTTGGAGTGGGCTACCCACTCCTGACGTAAAATTAACCGAAATCCTTACCGTTCTCGAAAATGGTCCATACCCCATTTTAACCTCCTGGGGTTGTTCCCCCAGGATTGAGTGGTGGGCTGTTTCTATGGGACATTTGAGCGGGCCACCCATCCATGTCGTCAAATTGGCCATAATCCTTACCGGTCTCGAAAATGGTCCATATCCCATGTTCACCCCCTGGGTGGTACCCCCTCCCGGATGTGAGGTGTGGGGTGTTTCTATGGGTTATTTTGGGGGGGGGGGGGCACACACCCATACCATAAAATTGGCCGAAATCCTTACAGTTCTCCAAAATAGTCCATACTCCATTCCCCCTCAGGGTGGCCGTTACCCTCCCTCGGGTGAGGGATGGGGTGTCTCTGGTAGGTGTTTGGGCGGGCCACCAACCCATGCGCCAAATTGACCGAAAGAGACCTTTTTGTGAATAAGGAATCAGTTTCAAAAGTCATGTTCGTGTCTAGCGTGTCAAACTAATCAGTTCGATCCCTCCGTTATCTCAGTCGCCAAAGCGACATCCAAACGAGCGAATTGCAAATAGATATATATAGCAAGGCACATATTTTGTTAGAATTTATCTCATAAGTACCGACATCGCCTCCCCGAATTCCACGAAGACTCTCCTGCATGTACATTGAGTGACAAACGCCCGCGCATAAACGCCCCCCCCCCCAATTCAAAATAAACACTCCAATATACGCGAAGAAACAACATCAATACTGGGCGAAAAAAATCGACCGAATAATTAAACCCAAAAATCTAGGATTTAGTCAAACCTGGGGTAGGGCGGTTTAACTTTGATGTTTTTTCAAAGTATATTTAAAGGTATATTTTCGAGATGAGACGTATGGTACGTATAAATCATATATACCGAAGCTTATACTGATAATATTATAGCCAATTCACTACAAACAATTAGTAATATTACCATAACTTTAACACGTCAATAAAACCTAGTTTTTAATTGAGATCTAATTCCACAAACTAAAACTGAGTTTATCACAAAACTGGGTTTAACTACACTAAACCCCAGTTTTACTCCCATAAAACCTAGTTTAAACTAGGAAAACCAAGTTTTACACCTTCTTAAACCTAGTTTAAACTGGAGTTAAACCTGGTCTAGGACAAAACCTAGTCTAAACCAGAGATGCCGATTCGGACCTCGGCGTTTGGAAAATATCAACCTAAAGCTCCCCCATAAAGTTGGAATTGTACAACTGATATAGGCGGATTCAGTCTAATATTTCGCGGAAAGTGGGAAAACATTCGACTCACTGTATAATGTCTAAAGAGGTATACATTGAACGGAAAAGTGGTTGGGACTATCGGAAAAATCAAACCTGTTATGCAGTCTAAAAGTTCTCACTGCTGTTTCGGGCAATGACGGGCATGAAATTGTCCAACTGCTGAAACATTTGACATTATGCTGAAACATTCATTCAAAACGCCACACCTGACACCAAGTCCCTTCCGCCATGCAGCTATGGGTATGTCCGGCCATTTTCAGTTTTAGTGGAAACAAACATAGTGTTACTATCGGAATTAGTCACCGTGGGTTGCTATCCGGATAGAACTTACAATTTTACTCAGATATGCAATTGACACTACAAAATACTGCCAAACAATTCAAACACGGGGACGCATACATTAGTAACCCCTAGCACCAAATCGATTAAGATAGCTTATCTAAAATATGTTTTATAATAGCCAAGTCTATATATAGGCGATTCAAGTGGACCTTGTGTTTATAGGAACTGCATTAGAAACATCTGAGAAACATCACTTAGTTTATGGGCTGTCTTTATATATCGTTGCCAGTCAGGCACTTGTATAATAAATCGTGCAAATGAAAATAGACGTTTTCTCAAACATGTTAATGAAAATATGCATGGATATACAAACGCGATTACCATTCTGTCCCAAATCGAATCGGCTATTAACATGAGACAACATATAGGCCGAAACAGAATTCCTTCTGAATAAACGGTCTACATACATGTATCTACGGTAAAAATATTTTGTCTCGGTTATTAAAATTCGGCCTGCCTCGTGATCTTACTAACCTAGTTATTATAATGAAAACTTATCCGTAAAAACGCAGCGACTCCACCCATATATTGTAACAACATCACGTTCAAACAAACCAGCATTAATAATGGTGTGGTCCTTAGCAGACCTGAGAAAGTAACCAATAGTTGTCGGTAACGATTCCAATACCCCATACATGTACAATCATAGAAAATGTTGCTCATTTTGTTCAAGACGACTTTTTCATCTTCCCATCCATTGACTTATACATTACATTGTATACATATGTGCCCGGAATTGATTGTTGGAAGAATTGACCAGGAGTCGAGAAGTCGGTGTATGCGGACCAAACAATCGGGCGAACAATGGATATAGTATCCAGTAAAAGTCAGATCACCCCGGAGATGGCGCCAGACGACAATATAACCAACTACGAGAGGGCCTGATGTTTTCGTCTAAAGTGTCTCCATACTATACTAGTGTATTGGTTTCTTGATAATAAATAGCACATACAGCTGTATCATAACAAATCATAAAATGTTGCCTCATATGATCTGACACAAACATTTCCGAAACTAACAAAGCACCAAAATTGGTTACAATTTGTGCGTCATTCGGTATCCTTGCGCGTTATTTTAACATAAATGGCTGCATGGTCACGGTTATGTTGTAGCTCAATCGAGGAGAAAACCCGTACACTACCCAGAACAGTTAACAATTGTCCATCGGTCCTCTGGATACGATTGCTATTTTACGTAAAAAAAATATGAGAATATAAAAAAGAGCGTTCCTTGTTACTCTATTCCTGGTATGACAAAAACAAAGATGATTTATTTAATAAGAAAAAAACAGCGACTATCCCGCCAATATATAATCAACCTGTAATAAATAGTACGCATGCCGATACTTATGCATTTGATTATTTCGAGAAAGTGAACATTCTAAACGAGAGTTTCATATCAAATTCAACATTAGCGAGTGAATACAGCAACCCCCCGTTATTTAAACTTCGCTGCTCAAACACGATAACGGAAATTGAAGTATCAAGAGAAAACATCATAACACGTATCAAAACCCTCAAATTGAACAAAGCCCATGGCCATGATGGAATAAGTGCGCGAATGTTAATAAACACTGCCGAAACCATTGCATCGCCTTTACGGATCTTATTTGAGCTTTCACTTAAACAATCTAAATTCCCAACTGATTGGAAAATTGCCAACGTAACACCAATCTATAAAAAAGACGACCCCTCTGATAGTAAGAATTATAGACATATAAAAAAATATATTAAATTTAAAAAACATTAAATTAATATTAAAAAATAAAAAAATAAAAAAAATAAAAACAAAATAATTTTAACAAATGTCATGTTTCTGACGAACAACGCCAGTGGCGGGCTAACCTGCTAGTCTACTATCTATTTTGAGACTTCCGTATATATATGTGTGGGTATATATGTGGGTACGACATAGAATCGAAAACGCCTGGACTGATTGAGCTCAAATTTCGTATATAAGTGTAAAAACCCACGGGGATTGCCCACGTCGCGTTTTGGACAAGCTCTGAGCACCGATTCTCCACTCCCAATCATCAAAATCACCGCAAACGCCACTTCTGGGGTTAAGGCATTAACGATCTTTATATTGACCATATACGGAGTTGTTAACGACGAACGCTCTTTATTGCAATCGACGTGGCTAAACGACTAGCCCCATGCGTCCGAAATACGGATGCGGGACGAAATGAAATTATCTCGATTAAAAAGCCAGAATTGATCTAAGAAGCGTTTGTTTACAATTCAACACAACCTTATCGCTCGAAATATTATGCAGAGAGATTTCACGACGGGATTAATTGACTGTCCGCTCTTTTCGGGGACTACGGGGAAGTTTAGGACGGGTACCATGAATTAACTCATTGAAAAACAAAGAATGCGTTGTCTGTCGTTCCTAGGAAGGGGGGATTTCATCGGGTCAATTAGAATAAAAATAAAATAAATAGGTCAATTAGATAAAAAATTAAATAAATATTTAAAAATTCAAAAAAACATAAATTAAATTTAAAAAACATTAAATTAATATTAAAAAATAAAAAAAATAAAAATATTAAAATTCAAACAAATATATAAATAAAAACAAAATAATTTAAAAAATGTCATGTTTCTGACCAACCACGCCAGTGGCGAGCTTTTCATGATTTAGTCGGAAATATGGCTTGTTGCCATTCATCGGAAAGCTCTCCCTAACATGCTAGTCTCCTATATATTTTGAGACTTCCGTAAATATATATATATATATTTGTCCTCTATAGAATCGAAAACGGCTGGCTCGATTGAGCTCAAACTTCCCATCTAATAGTAAAATCGCACGGCAATCGTCGTCGCGGAGTTTTGGAGAAGCTCTGAGCACTCATTATCCACTCCAAATCATCAAAATCACCGTCCTCGGCACTGCGGGTGGTTAGGGCAGACACGCTCTTTATATTGATCAAATTTGGCGTTGTTAACCGAGTAACGCTCTTTATTGCCATCGGCGTTGCTAAACGGTCACATTTGCGTACGAATGCGTACGAAACTACGGATGCAAAATGCACCGGAACCGGAATGCATTTATCTTGATTAAAAAGGCAGAATTAACTCATTGGAAAACAACAAATGCGTGTCGTGTGATTCTTATGTCTGTCATTCCTAGGAACGGGGGAGATTTTCATTGAATCATACCTCTTTTAGGAATTTCATCGGGTCAGTTTTTTTCCGCCCTAGGGACGGGTACCATCATTTATTATATACTTGCCCATGAATTATAAGGTTTTAGCAGTGAGATATAAGTGATATCCCACTAGTGAGATATAAGTGATATCCCACTGGTGAAATTTCTGATGTATTGACATTCATTGGGGGCCATAGGCAAGTAATTAAAGTATATAATAAACAGAATATCCACACTTTTTCAGTAGATATGGGTTAAATCTCATTCGTGATGATAAAACATTTGAATTTCCACTCGTGGCTAAAGCCACTCGTGGAAATGCAATGTTTTGTCATCACTCATGAGATATAACCCATATCCACTGAAAAAGTGTGGATATCCTCTATTTCTCTTGATTAAAAAGGCAGAATTAACTCATTGAAAAAAAAAATTAAATATAAAAAAAAAAGGCGTGTTGTCTGATTCTTATACTCTTGATTAAAAAGGCAGAATTAACTCATTAAAAAAGGCAGAATTAAAAAAAAAAAAATTTAAAAAATGTCATGTTTCTGATCAACCACGCCAGTGGCGGGCTAACCTGCTAGTCTAATATATATTTTGGGATTTTTGTCTGTCTGTTTGTCTGTGTGTTAGCTATGGCCGGGAAAACTGCCAGACGGATTTTGACGAAATTTGATACCTACGGATAATTTTGTCCAGGGAGTGTTTTGGACGGGTCAAATCGCGCAATTCGCCGAAAAGCAGAGGGGAAACAGCCCGGACGAAATCGGGTCCACCAGCTAGTCTAATATATATTTTGGGACTTATGTTTGTCTGTCTGTCTGTTAGCTATGGCCGGGAAAACGGCTGGACCGATTGAGCTCAAACTTCCAATATAAGGTTAAAAAACTACGGGCCGTTTTGGAGAAGCTATTACCGCCGTTTTGGAGAAGCTCCCAGCACCCCTTCTCCACTCTCAGTCACAAAAACTGACCGCCATTGGCACTGTGGGTTTAATCGCGTTGATAGTTAAAGAGCGTTCGTATCCACAGTGTCGTTGATAAAGAGCGTATGCGTGTAGTGTGATTCGTATGTCTGGGGACAGACGTGAGTGTGTCTGTATCCAGATATCAGCGTGTTGTGTGATTCTTATGTATGTCTTCGTACTTAGGGGTTCCAAGGAACGGGGGAGATTTTCATCGGGTAAGTTTTTCCGCCCGAGGTGATCTTCACCTTGAAACGGTTACCCACAAACGTACCTGTTTTAGGGACGGGTACCACCACGGGACGGGTACCATCATTTCTCTTCATTAAAAAGGCAGAATAAAAACTCAAATTAAAATTAAAAATTAACGGATTTCGACGAAATTTGAAACCTAGGGATTCTTTTGTCGGGGGAGTCTTTTGGACGGGTCAAATCGTTACCCCGACCTGACCTTGACCTTCAAAATGGTCAATTCAAGGTCAAAGCCCGGACGAAGTCGGGTCACCTGCTAGTCTAATATAAATTTTGGGACTTCTGTCTGTTTGTCTGTGTGTGTGTTAGCTATGGCCGGGAAAACTGCCAGACGGATTTTGACGAAATTTGATACCTAAGGGTAATTTTGTGTTTTGGACGGGTAAAATCGTGACCGCGACCTGACCTTCAAAATGGTCAATTCAAGATCAAATCGGGTAAAACCGGACGGATTTCGACGGGTAATTTTGTCGGGTACTTTTGTCGGGGGAGTGTTTTGGACGGATCAAATCGTTACCCCGAACTGACCTTGACCTTCAAAATGGTCAATTCAAGGTCAAATCGCGCAATTCGCCGAAAAGCAGAGGGGAAACAGCCCGGACGAAGTCGGGTCCACCAGCTAGTAATATATATAAACGCAATATAGTATTAGGGACAATATATGTCGATAAATACACGAAACCTCTCATGGAAATAAAACGTATTATTTTAAGAAATAATGTTGATTTTATGGCGTCCGATGGTATATCGATATAAGTTGGTCTGACATTTTCATGTGTGGAACACAAACTATCAGACCAACTTGCATCCATACTCCATGGAATGCAACAAAATCAACATCCATTCAGTATATTTATGCTCAGCTGGCAGCTCTTTCACTGCCAATCGCGACTATAGTCGAATTACCCGTACACTGCCAATCGCGCGATTATAGTCGAATTACACGTACACTGCCAATCGCGACTATAGTCGAATTACCCGTACACTGCCAATCGCGATTATAGTCGAATTACCCGTTCACTGCCAATAGCAGTAGGGGCTCGCGATGTTTAACAGGATGCTTGTTCTCTTCCTAGTCAATGTGATATCAATTACTTTTTTCCCCAATACAAACAGAGTTGGTACGTAGGAAATTTTGTATTGAGCTACTATGTTCCACCGGGAGGCGATAATTTACTAAGTACGGTCTGAACACTCAAGATTTATGAGTCGATTACTCACTAATTATATATGAAACAGTCATAAATTATATAGATGGTCAACATACCGACCTATACCGTCTATCTCCATTCGAACGACGAGTTTTCAATAGAAAAATGGGCAAGCATTTTAAAGTGGGTGGCTGAGCAGGTTGAGCCTGTCATAGACATCCATAGTATACCCTATAGCCCAGTATATCAACGATCAACAAGCATCATGTGACAAGTTTCAAATAGAGAAACAAATTGGGACAGTTGTCTTTCTGATTTAATAAAATTTAGCAGCTGAACACTAATATACAAGACATTTCCCATGTGAACTATAATATCTTATTTTACGTTAGCTAAGTCTCTCTGCATATGAAACAATTCATTATTGTTACATGAGACAAGATACTGCAGTTAAGTTTTCATTGCGACATGGTTAGCTAGATGCCGTACATGTAGATCCACGCCACACATGGCAATTAAGATATCACCCAAATGGCAACAATTTCAGACTAAAACTTTCTTGCTTTGGGGAAAGTCAAAGGTCAATTACCACGCGTTCGATACTTTTCGACGGGAAACATTATTTCCTGTATAAACATGTAAGTGCGCTCCAATATATACACGACTCACCCCTGTCAACTAACAATAATATCCGTCTTACTTCTTCAAGAATTGTGGCGAAATATTCCTGAAAGTCTTAATCCAATATCGCGTAGTGGAACCACGTTGCAGCTGTTTGATGCACGACGCTCGATCGTCTATTGTAAAAGAGACCTTATAAGTAGCGTTGTTGGCTATATTCGATCACGAAGCCTAGAGGGAAACGGCGATCTTTAACTTATCAATACGTCGCCGTCCATACCAATTAAACGTACCATAAATATAAACGGACGCATGTTTAATCTTTGAGATAAGTTGGGCGAGCTGCAATTATCCACCGTCTACTAAATGATTTTCACTGCATTCTTCTCGATTCAGTAATTTCCTATAATTTCTTCGAAAATAATCGAGAATCGATATGGAGTGTGGTAACAAGGATCATGGGTACGGGCTGGGAGATAATGATGATCCGTGTGAAGGGAGAGCCACAACCACCGATCGTTTATCGATGCGCTATGTCATGCCGGGAAACAAACCCCAATTATGCTTTCCCTGGGGTCGGGGCCAGTAGGGCACAACGGACATCCTTGGACCGAGCTTCCGACAAACCATTACCATCGTCCGTGTTTCCTTGACTAAACTCCTTTGCCTCGAATGAATAGAAATTGCAACGCGAATATTGAAAAGCAGGTTGGGTTGCGCTATATATACAATCATTTTGCAGGTATAGCGATCTCAGAAGGAAGGAGCTGATGGAACACGTGTGGCAAATCTTTATTTACTATAAATCTTATAAAGATCTTTAATTGGTAGCATGCAGTGTAAAACTCTGTCGACATCCTGTAGCTACTATCCTGAACCGTGGCACATTTGGTATATTATAGTCCCCGACCATAATACGGCACAAACAACTATTTATAGTAAATAAAGAACCATAACCGGACTTCATTCGATAACTTACGTTGGTCGAGAGCTGCTTGTGGTGTTATACATGTCATGGAATAAATAATTCCGATAAGCAGGAATAATGCACAAAAGAAAACGGTTCCTCAGAAAATTGCTGTTATTTTTAAATCCAATAATAACGGAAACCTTCAGTTGGATCAGCGGCCGGATGGTCATTTATATTCGTCATGCATGAGTTACGGGTAAGTGGGTTCTCGCAAGTTTCCTATAGTAGAATCAGGACAATGTATACACCATTTGACTTGATACTCCCTATGTGCAATCCTCGGCGTTACCCAGCGTTTGCTATTTCAAAAGCACTGCTATAGTCACCGTAACAGTAATTAATTGGTAACCGAAACTCAGCACTGATTGTAATTTGTTCTCGGGTCGATTGTGTATTATAAAATGTGATTATGCTTATTTTGCTTGTAACGTATATATATACGTACCGGTACTGTAACATGTGCCACTAATTTCTCCAGTATGGTTCTTGCAATATGATGTTGGCATCAAGTGAAGTCATTATCTCATAATTCTTTCTTCAAACAAAGGACCATCTTATGCATTCACCACCAGAAATTACGATACGGAGATTAAAATACGGATCTAAAAGATTTATGGATAATGCCAACGACTGACAACAAGAACCATCGTAATGGGAAAATCGTGTTCCATCCAAGGAATGAATGTTTTATACGCCGTTCCGGGATTATATTGCGAGGACAGCGTGAGAGACCAGGATGCCTCGCTCAAATGAACAACCTTATCATAGTTTGTCATATTCTGTTAACTGTTGATTACGCAAAATTTCATTGTAGAGTTACATGAAAGAACCACATCCGAGCATCGGTATTTCTTTTCGCGTCGCATGTCTCAGTATATATGTGGGCTCTGTTAGTTGCGACTAGCACTGTTATATCTATATTGTATCAGAAGTTGGACAACACATTCACATGTTCACTTAAATAGCCATATAGTTTATACCTGGGTATTTGTTAGCTAGACTTTTAGAGGTAAATAATTTCAACCATATGAATTGACAAGCCTCTAAAATGGCCGCATTGGTTACAGAGAAATGTGGACACCCACCCACAGGTGGAGCCATGTTTTACTTCTATGCAACCGGTAACACATTTAGCATGCGAACATAATTCATGTTACCCATGGTCCAAATGAACGAGGAAAATTCAGGGAATGGGCAGGAAGGCCTATTGTGAAACCCCAGCCGGTGGACAATTAGCGAGGGTTGGTCCAAGGATGGCAAAGATTCAGTTTCAGGCACACGTCAGCATTATGAACACTATTTGGAGTTCAGTTTTCTCGGCGTTTCTTGCATGCAGCACAATACACGACGTGACGGCTCATCGTTTACCATCTGATCGTTACACACACGATCGTTCGCGTCAGGGTAATGCAATCATCGTAGTAAGGCAATGGTATGGATCATCACATCAAATTCTCGGCTTCATGGTCAATGATCGACGCTGGATGTAGACGATCTATTTGTGAACCCAATTATTTCATTTGGTTGTTTACCTTCTTCGGAGTCGCATCGCAGTGGCTCGGTGTCAGAATAAACAGGTTGGAAGCCTAAATGAAATAAGTCCATCGTTATATATTTGCAATTACTAGTGGCCAATCGGAATCGCATCAGGAATCCCTACGACCAATCACTTCTAAAAGAGGTTCGTTCCGTCGTGATCCAGACCAATCCCATTAAGCGTAAGTGAGATTGGATTAAGGTCAGTGATCGATGATCCTTTAGATGAATTAAGGCATACGATACAGTCTGTGGAAAGTTGCATACACTGCAATGAGACTTCTCAGATGTTGGGTGTACCACACGTCCTCACTTGTTGTAAACGATAACACGACTTAAACATGATGATGGCATACCTGCACGACGGGGGGGGCAACCTGAGTCTTTTGTATGGCGGTAGAGGATGTCAGTTCATATACCGCCCTGTTGCCAAATTTTAAGATGGGCAGTTGCGGTTTTGAGAAAAATACATTTTGTGGAGCAACGGAGGATTTTCGACTTGAGTCATGTCGTTGACCATGCACCAAGACATATTATATAATATATCAGAATTTTCGCAAAAAAATAAACCGATCATGGATTTTGGGGGGAAACCCTCTTTTTTTCGCAAAGAAAATAAGTGAAAACTGGAGTCCAGCTCTCTGAATAACATATCACCATATTTGTAGTTGGTAACTCACATGAACGACAGAGTATGGTCATGTTCACATGTCGTAAGAGTTTTATGAGCAAATTCAATGTCCTGTGGTTCATTTTGGGGTAAAAGTAAAAATTTTGAAATGAGAGAATTCCGGAACCCATCAGCACATAGGGGCCTAATGTACATCATTAGTGCAAGTCACTTTATAGCAAAATCTGGTTTTATTTAGCTATAATTTAGTTTTCGCTGTAGTAAATCCACACACTGGTAATGTTTTATTAATGCGATCTTGTGTTATGGATTAACGTATGATAAATGGGCTATGAGGTTTTAAAAAGATATATATATATAGATGAGTCTGTCGCATATATTATTCCAATATGATGATACGTTAGATGATTCAGCTGTATGTTGAAAGATTGCGTGCCCCAACCCCAGATAACTTTGGTCAAACAAACTTCCAAAGAACTACTAAATATAATTAGTTACCAAACATAACAAAATTAATAACGAAGAGGATATCACAATGAAGAGGATATCACGCGTAAACTACAAGCATATCACAAGTGCACTAGAATGAAACGCAGTTGTCGATTCAGGTTTTATACTGGTGTGTCAGTGACACCAACACTTAGTTCGACAGTTATATACTAAAGTTAATTTTTTTTGTCGTGTCTACCCATTTAACGATGTGATGCAAAAACAATCTTATTACAGTTTGTGAAAATGTAAAGAATGTTTGTCCTATCGACGTTTTTGGTCTGGCGACCAAAATCCTTGAGGTTCAGTTTTCATGAGCATCATTTATCCCACGTATCGTATGTATTCAGCGTAGAACCAAAGAGGCAGATGTTAGGGTTCGCAAATTATATTAATTGGCTTTACAGAGGTAAATCTAAGATGGCCACTTGAGCGGCTGGGCAGACTTTTGATTAATTATCTCAAAAACATATCTCCACACGCCTAGTAGTCAATCGAACGGATACCATCGACATCGACCATCGAAAGGAACTCTATTGATTGGTGAGAAATTCAGTCATGGCCCCCAGTCATTGCTCGACCATTTGGACATTCAGTGTTGCCTCTGCGTTTAAAGTGCATTTTTCATTTATCTTATTGTTTCATCTACATTGGATCTACTGGTGTTGACGAAGTGTCCAATCATGCTTGACTGTCGACCTCTGGCCGCAACAGAATCGGTTTGATGGATTTTCAATACTCTCATGTGCACATCAAGCGTGTGCCAAAGCGCACACAACCAACAAGACGCCCATTGTTGATGCAACAATAACAAGTAAACTCCCTTTCAAAACAGAATCAATTTCACTTCAACAAAGTCCACAAGAGACTACTATACTAATATGGTTCAACATTACATCGATCTACCGATGCGACACACATAATCGACATTCTTTTGATGTAAATCTTCCGAGGTTTTCAAGACTCGGAACGATGCTACTGCCATGAACAAAAGTCTGGGAGCTTTGTTCCAACATGGATTCTAAATGAGTAACACAATCGATGGCGACTTGGGTCTGAACGGAAATGCCTCATGCGGAAACTGGCATATGATAGGATATAAGTATGTCGTTTTTTCTCTTCTCATTGGTTTATTTCCATTCCGCGTTTTGTATTTGACCGGTATGGGATTGTGCACATTCTGTTTGTGATGACGATGATAACGGTCATACTGATGATGATGATGAAGACGACGACGATGTTGATGATGAAAGTGAAGATGATGATGATTTTGCTGCTGCTGCTGCTGCTGATGATGATGATGATGATGATGCTAGTGATGATGATGATGATGACAATGATGATGGTTATGATGGTCGCATGATTGTGATTATCTTGATCTTGATGATGACGGCGATGATGGTGGTGGTGGTGTTGGTTGTTGTGTTAGTGTAAAATAGTGAAAAATAGAGTTCTCCAAAAATTGGCGTAACCAAATTAATTATATTGGACTAGTGTAGAACTTTATCTATCAACTAACAACACAATAATCTCCTGATGCGTCAAGCGCGACTAAATGTAATAAAACGGACATTTGACAGTCGGGGAACTCGGCAGGAATCACTAGTGATGCGCTGAGCCATGTGGAATTGGAATCAGATCAGTGATGATAATGCCATATAATGGTCTCTGTGATCCTGATCCCTGTTTTTACTTCTACAAACTGCTGCCCCAAACCGAGCATAGCCAGACGTCGGTGAGCTCTGAGAACAGCTACGACAGTTCACTTTTACTCGACACCTAGTATCAATAATGTATTTATGAAATATATAGTATTTATTTATTCGTGTATCTGCTTTAACATCATCAACCAAGCGAACCGGTGGTTCTGGACTTGGTAATCTGAATTGATAACCACAATTACACACGAGTCTGACGCCTTTTAATCAATAACCGATTTGACTTTTCGAGATACATAATAACTGTATGTTTTCTAATAAAGATTACACATTTTCTCCCCAATGCAATTACTTGTTCTTCAATAACGCCGTTTGGCGAGGAAGTATACTGTGCCACAACACTGCAGTACAGTATTGCTGCTGATATATTCGTGGGTTAGATACATGTTTAGTGGAATCCCACACTCGCGCTCCTCATAGTGATATCTCCTGTGCAATGACACTTTAAAACAAATGGTCACCCTTCACACGTCGAATCAACATACTTCTACACACTTCTCGGTTCCAAATCAAACGATATCTGGGTATTTGAACAGATTATTAACAATATCGTTATTTGAAAATATTAATAAGAACCCGATGATATCGCGGTATCTGAACAGATTACTAACAATATGAGGTATCGCATTCTATGTTTTGCACACGGACAATTCCCACGTTCGTTGAGATCATTTATTGGAACGGTATATATCAACATATATCGGACCAGCTGGGTGCTCCACATGTTTGCTTGTGGAAATCGACCAAGAAATGTATTAATGCAGGCAAAGTTGCGGATATAGCGTATACTATATGTCAATAACCCTCGATAAGAACAATGGGGATGTGCATAATTTGCAGAGTAATTACTTCGCTTCCACACGGGAACTACTGCGCGTCTAATTAACTCACGGTCGAGCCGGTTCGATGAAGATGTACTGGCGCAAGTATGTCTGAATATAGCACACTCTTCAGATCGGAGAATTTATACAATTGTTGAGAAAATCGGTCACATTTCAGCATGCTGAGAGTATAAGAATGTCTACTGTAAGGTTTAGAGTGGCGCTCAAGATTCATAATGTTCACCTTCTCAACGCTATATACACACCTGAAACAACGAATTGCTGGCATTGATTTGATTTCATAGTAAATCCTAAATATTGTCTGACTTGTAGGTGCTGTTTTTAGATCTGAGAAATCACATCATGTCACATTTTGAGAAAACTGGCTGACACTGTGCTACATGGCGGCTTATAATTGCACAGAGATTCACATATGTAACACAGGAAGTGACGTTATCAAGGACATGTGCACATTTCTAAAGTAGCATACATTTCCTAAGAAATAATACAAATATGCAAGCACTAGTTAATAGCTATATCCCTTTACTCCACTTCCATCAACAAAACATCTACGAAATTATCTTGAATGTAATGTTCCAAATACCCAAATTATCCTTTTCAATTGGTTAAAACATTCGGTAAGAAATTTCTTTGTTACAGACGCTTGTATTGCCTGGCTCTCTGACTCAAAGTATACACACAGAAAATTCAGGAAAGATAGACCATCATTGGTGAATCTATTATATATTATATTATTTAGTTCTTGAACAAATAGTCTTGACTACGACTGTTGATTTAACTCATCTCACAACTGTGAAAATACCTCATTTTATTAAACGAGATATTCAGGCAGCGGATTCTACTATCACATCTGTGTTAGATGAAACGACCATGAGCTCTAATCCAGACACATGCGGACATCAAATGCATGTTTCACACGATTACTTGAATTGGTGAACATCACACTTTGTCAAGTGATCAAGAATGTTCACGTCGTTTGTGAGACAATCAAATGTTAACCTAAACGTAATACTATACCAGCACACATGAGTCAGATATATCCATATGTGTGTCATGCATGCAACCATTCGCATGCAAAAATAGACCAGTTCCACTGAGAGTAAGAACTGGTTCACGACCAGAATGAAGCCACAAACTACACTGCTGGAATAGATCATGCTTGAGACAATCAACTGTTTACCGTCATAGTAAACCAGCACCACAGGAGTCCCAGTGATCCATTTGAGTGTCATCCATCTTATCAGTTGCAAGCCAATTCTGGATATAAGAGACCATGATCTACTCTATAATGTCTCATCTATGTCAGATTAGAGCCGTATGATCTAAGCCTATAATAGCTCAATGAAAGGGCTTCATTCATTTAAAGGGTGTCTTCTTCGCAGAGGAGTTTATGTCCCGGCTAGAACCATAACAGCATGGGCTAGAATATGTGTGTGCTGGTTCGAAACTTCGAATCCCAACATTAGGAGAAATCAGTATCGTTTTTCAAGCTTGATCTGCGTTGAGGGACATCCTGATCGTAGCATGGCCATTTCTATAAGAACTGATAATTTGCCCATACGAAGCAATGAGCACATCATACTGAACTCGTGTAATCACCCATGTTAATATTATATACAAATCGCTCGATCAATAATCAGGTTGAATATCTTTAATGTTTTACATAGGCGAACTTCACTCTTTGGATTTAACTTGACAACGAACACTACTTTTCACAATTAACCACCAACGCTAGTATCATTTAGCGAATTCAGCCATCTTCTGAGATAACACATTTCGTTTCAGTATATCAAGAACTCGTTGAGTCATCGATTATATATATATCGTTATTAAAGTGATTATTCGAGCTTTTCTCCACGTCGATAAAGTAAATTATAACGTCAACTAAATGTCCAGCATTGTGTTTTTAATCATCAGGAGTCCTACTATAATTAAAGTATATAGCAGGTAAAAAAAACGATAGCGTCATTTAATCAGGAAGCTGTAGCTACATGCATTAGGTCAGTCAATACCGACTCCGTTCATGATTCCCCATTTGCACACAATACCCGTGTCATGAGAGTGCCACCTAGCCACGCATAATCAATTCATGCTATCAACGATTAGACACTTCCTTTCTATTTAAATGGTCTTGTCAGTCCTCAAATGGTTATCAATAATATAACCTCTTGAGGTTTTAGCCACCAGGATCTATTCCGAATTTCACGTCGACCTTCCTTGAATTTGGTCAGACTAAATATACAGTACAATTCAGAAAACGAGAAAAAAATTCTGGATCATGGGTCAGGTCACAAACAAACAGGTATATATATAATAACAATTCAGTTCATCTGATGCATGGACTGCCCAACAGTGACTAATTATTATAGGTTACGGTTTGACAGTCTATGCCCCTGATGGCTGACAATGATAATAAGATAGAAAAATGAACATAAAAACAAAATCTAACTGGGAAAAGGACATAATGAAGAAGCAATAAAGACACCACATGTGTATGCCAAAGATGGGTAAATGGCTAATATAAGCATCATACTTTGTGCCAAATCCCATTCTCTAAAATAATTGTCTTTATATATTATACAATTTTGTAAATTCATGTGCATGATTTAGAGAAATAAATGTTTTTACACCAATTGGGTCCGATTCATATGCATAGATCGAGCATGTGTCATGAAGCAACTTGGTTTAGCTCTCGTGGTGGGGTTATATACTTTCACACATCAGCTCAAGCCACAACATCCTGTATTCCGTCTGAAAGACGGTACTCGGTGTATGTCAATAGGACACCAGGCGCCCAATTTGCCAAAACGAATCCAATGCCTTCATTTACTTGCTTCCTGTAACACTATCGCTAAATTTATGAGCACCTGTTGTTCCAGGGGAGAATGGCTGACATAGGTTTCCATAACTTGTGCCCACATCCCCTGAACACCACAATGTTGTTTATATCTAACATGTACGTGTTCTCTGTGTCTGTTGAGTCACAATAAATATATTCAGCTCGGAGCTAACGTATTTAGCCTTCATCACAAACACAGCCGAATAGGTCTCTTGGTTTTGATCAAAAATTTCGAGGGACATCACAAGGATCACGGGGCAGCAGCTGTAACCAGCAAACGTTTTAGACTCAATACTGTTTGTAAGCTTGAACTACGTACTCTGCTGTTCATGCATGATATATCTGTTGACAATTAATACCCACATCATCCACGGGTGTCTGCTTCCAAGTTCTGATGTTGATGAATTCGCTTTCTCTCCTTAGTTTCTGGATTAGACACAAACTGTCTGACAAAACTAATAAACTGTATCAGAAAATACAAATGATTCAGTAAGATTAAAACAACTAATCGAGAATCAATAACTCGCTCATTTCAGTTTATAATGTCTCGACATAAAACACCTCGTGAATGGACTGAGATATAAGACTGATGCGTGCGGAGCTGTATATACTCTATAAAGAAAAGACGTACAAAGGATGTACGCTGTACCTCAATAAGAAATTGTCATCGATTGCATCTAAGCAAATTAGTGAAAATGTTGCCTAAATGGCAATTATATGGCGAGATAATGGATAATGAATTTCAATGTATAACTAAATCAATCAATGGCCGTAACGAAGCGTTAATGATCATTCTTCAAAATTAGGTCAGTTAAATTGTAGCGTGTAACTATATCCATGCAGTATCATCTGATTAGGTCAATGCTGAGATATCGGGTATAATATTTCTTGTATGACATTTCAGTCTATATGTCGTCAGCATATATGTGGCATCATAGCATACACAGATCGGCAACATGTACTAACAACTGTACACCAATTCCTTTGTCATGGTTATGACTAATACGGCTTATTCACATTATGTTTGATATGTTGGAATCTGAAACGCAGTTAACCGGTTACCAGTTAACCGTCTTAGGGTATATTCCCATCTGTAGAATCTAGTTAAACCATACTATATATAACCATGGCCAACTACCAAATGCTTACTAAAATTTAGCCGTTTGCAACAACGCTACACCATAAAGAGTTCAGCCTTAAAATATACACACGTAAGTCGTTTACGTGTGGCTGCGTCTGTCAACTCCATGGTCCAAACCGCAAGACGCGAATATGTTATTGCGAGAATAATGTTAACACAATCAATTCGGATATTGACAATCAGTGCACAAGTCTTAATCACGTACGACAGAATAGTAATTATGTGAATGATGTGGCCGTTTGGAATTTCCAACTGACGCCCCCCCCCCCCCACTCCCCAGAAGCAAACGCAAATTTCCTAGCTTGCGAAATTTCCAACTGGAACATTACCCTGAACCAGACTGTCATTTCCAAATCTGGAACATAATATCTGTACCCAAACCCTTTTGTGTTGGAATTTCCGAACCGCCACCTCTAACTGCCCAATTGTTAGGATATCCAACCTGACCATGTTGGAAGTTTTCTAACTGGTGGAATTAAATCCAAATAAAACAACAAACTTCACATTAAATTAAGTTCACTGAAGTTAAGTTTTGTTAACGACTTAAAGTTAAAACATTCCAGTAACATGGCAACGGCACATTCAGTAACATTTATGTATATCTGTCCAGAGGGGGGGGGGGGTAGTAAAAAATTGCAGGAAGGTATGGGCATTTTCGGGTACCATCCACCCCCAAACTGCAAAAAAAAGAATTGTTTACTCCCAATTTGTTGACTAATTTGGAATATTTTTTACCACCAAAGTTCACTAATTTTGGTAAAACCGCATAAAAACCCTACTGATATCACTCATATGACTGGTAAATTATCTCCTTTAGTTCAATCGACAGTTTAACCTGTTTCAGAAGCTGTTTTAATTTTGTTTAAATGGTTAATACAGGTAAATTTGAAGATTTGTTTTTCAAATACTGGCTGATAGGAATTTGTCTACCACATACATGTATATGCAATGGGGTTTCCAGGTGGTCAAATTCCATACTGGTTAATGGAAATTCTAATGCATCAATATGCATGGTGGACAAATACAGTAACCCACCAGAAGCTGATATGTGCACATAAAACACTACTATGAGGCTGATGCATCCCCTATGTATCAAATAAGATAGCATTCTCCCATGCAAGCTATTTTATGAACCGAACATGTGTTTTGGCTATTTGGCTCTAACACATTTTAAGCACATAACATCTCAGGACAGTGAACTCAATCTTGACTTTCGATTCACTGTTGACATTATGCAGACATCTCCATGATATATCAGTTGTTAAGCTTCAATGCAACTAGAGTTGGCATATTTTGAAAATAAATACATATCTAGAGAGGTTATTTGCCAGGCTGCAATTGAAAATATTATTTTAATAAATTGCTGATATCTGCAAACCTAGGTCATTGTGCGGGATACACACAATTCCATCATTTCTAACTATTTCCTGATTAGTCTGTCAACCAACACATTATCTAACATTATTCCATACAACTTGTGTTAGTCTACTGGGGCATCTTCTTTTATACTAAGTGACAAGCAGTCAATATGTCAGACTGGGATACTTTATGTGTTGTGAGATCAACATGTCATCTGAGATGATAGACATGCAAATGATTCATTGATTAGCTAGCTTGATGCACTGATGAACATTAATTTCTAACCATTTATAGTCAGATTACTGTTAGAGACAACTGCTCGCTCTTTCCCCATACACACACTGATCTAGACTTAAAGGTCTTAGTTTACATGAGGACAAGTTTATTTATTTCAGTTTTACATTTCTCGAAGCTTTCGAAGGGTGTCGGGAAGGAAGTTGTTCACCTCACCATCCATTATGCAACATGTCAGTTTAATGTTACCTCCACTAAAGCCCTGATAAGGTCCCAGTAACATTAATAAGGTGTTTTTGAAGTTATATGTTTTAAACTGTTACAACTGTCAAATATGGGCACAAAGGGTCTTGAGTAAACAAATTGCATGAGGCTGTCAAAAATTGCATTTTTTGCCTCTCGGACCACCCACCCAGCCAGGCATACATTCCTGATAATGTTCTATACCCCCCCCCCCGATCTGTCCATGAAATCTAAACATCTGCGGTATCATCGATACCGGATTAATGGTCTAACAATTGCACAAGGATAAAATATAATATATGCGCATGCGTGTCTTCTTAGCCGACGTCTGGTTTTCAATGTACATGTGTATCACATTCTATTTTACAAAACTGACTGCTTAAATGATTTTGCCGTTGAAAAATGCACCTTCATTTTATTTACCCAAACAATTATATGTATCATAAATGGCTATATCCCCACCATAACTTATTGACTACTATGAGGGTGCTTGAAACAAAATTAACCACTCTGGAAACTTTGGTTCTGTGCTTTATATTCCTGATCCATCGTGTCCAGAGATTGTTTATTCCTCCATATCAATCAAGAGGATATATAAATGCATAATTTGTGATTATGTGCAAGTGTTTTAAGTGATTCAATCTTTCAACTTTCTTCAGGCTATTCGTGGATTGGGAGGGGTCAATACACAAACAATGTGCTGATATATAGATTCACCCCTAAAAGGGAACCGTCCTTCATTTACGTTATAATTTAAATGGACATCGTCGGCAGTATATAATGTGCATGCATACATCAGGTCTATGTGAACCGCCAACCGGCCTATAATAGACCAATCGGTCTAAAATAGTCCAAGCGCTCTTCGCACAGCACTTACTGCTGCAAGAGTCCAAACTCTAAATATCTTGAATAATGAAATTGTGTTTGTTGATCTTGAGAGATAATGAGTTGAGAGCGAGATAATTGGCTATAAACAATTCTACATTGAGCGACATACACATTTTAAAGTCACGGGGACGTGAAGCCCGCGGGACAACAAATGGGAATAGACCCTTACATGGCTCGAGTGGATGGTAGTGATCGAGCATTGCCACTCAATTGACCCTCGCCTAGCAAGAGTGCATGGTGGTGATCGAGTATTACCATTCAATAGACCCCCACTTGGAACGAGTGCATGGTGATGGTCGAGCATTACACTAAATAGACCCTCGCATGGGACGAGTGCATGGTGATGGTCGAATACTACCACCCAGTTGGTCATTGTCGGATCGCTTTTTGGATTTATAAACCCAAATAAATAATTCACCTCAACTTATCTAGGATTTCAAAACGTAGATCAAGCTACAATGATCTCCAACGTTCGCCGGAAATAAGATTCGCATGCTCCGATTTTGTTTTGTTTTGTCTTCGGTGAAGTCAAACAACCAAATCAATAAGTTTCTGACAAAGACGTGACGGCTAAAAGGGAGTTATTCTGAATGGGATTCGACATGAATCAGATATATTGAAATCTCACGTCAGGCAGGGGAGTACAATGTTGAGATATGAGCTTTAGGGACCCACTGTCGGCTGTTCTACCGAGTCAAACGACAGAAAAGAATTCAGCCGCAATATCGCGCAAGTGTCAGCATGCAGGTTCAAGCAGGTTCAAGCAGGTTCAATCACTACATATCATTCACGAATTAACGAGTGGCAAGGAGAAAGCACTTACTCAGCTAATAACAACAATTCGCATGTTTCGGTATATAATACCATATATGCATAATGTTGTCTGTATACATTCTTGGTAAGATATAAAGAACTTATGTAAAGTGAATACACACACTAAAATGCCTTTCACATCAAACCAGTGTCTGGAAAGTTGATTCTATCGCGACATATCTCTTGATCATGCATATCACTCACTTTGTCAGATACCACCTTGTCCTACATGTAGTGAGTGCCCCTTTGTAAAATCAGTGTGTTGAAATGATGAGTTTTAGACAGTTTTTTTGTTAATTTACGGCGCTTAAAACCCGAACTTCCGTGCTTCGTGTATACATACAGTATATCATGTGAATATATATATATATATGGAGAATCATCGAATGTTGTGGCTCTCGGTTGTACACTTGTTCCTCCGCTTTGATGTGGTTGGATTACCTTCGCTTAAATTATAAAACCATTTCCATTAAGTGGTAGACGTGCTTTCGCTTAATTTGACGTTATCTTGGACGATAAGCGAAGAGTTCTTCTTGTCGCTAACAATATTCTACAGTTCGACGTATTCGTTACCACGAGAGTACTTGTCGCGATTTATGAGGATCTCACGTGGCTCTACGACATTGTACGACAGCGTCAGTGCGTCCTGTAACAGATATCACTGTTCGTCGAAGATATATGAAAATGCTATAATTATTCCCGCGTAAAGTCGCTTAATGCCGCTACTATCCGATATTATAGTGGCGAAACCATACGCTGGGGACTGTCGGACAGAACACAATTATTCTCTCATCTATAGAATGTTCTCTATCTCCTCTTTAAAGAGAGTTAATGACAGCCAGGAGAGGAACTAATCGCCAAATAACTGAATGTACTTCAAAGGAACATACGTCAGCGGACAGCATAGCACTATACCGAGTGCGTGAAACCAAAGAGAATACCCACATGCAATGAAGTGCCTTGAGGGGCATCGTCGGTGTATACATATAGACAATACACGTAGTGTTTCTGAATACCAAATTTACCCCACGAGTGGGATTGATGATTTACCGCACAAGCTTCAACACTTCAACCCTCCGTGGACCCCGCGGATTCTCAGTACATTATTACTGCTAGCTATACTTGGCGAAGTGAAAACTGAGGGAATTGTGAACGTGTGTAAAAAAGCATTGATATTATGATAACATTGGTTTGGTCACATAATATCACAGATGCCACATACTATCACATATGTATGTACGAAATTATAACTAACGTTTATTATAACATGTCAACTTGGAACTATATTTTCACAAGATGTCACTAGCATTGTAGTCCCTACTGTACGTATATCACTTTGCCGTTCAAATCATATGATAAACTTATACCTATACAACATGCCTTTATACACACAGTGGCGATTAACAACTTTTTTCACAATGACCGTTAAGTAGTAGAGTATGTAGTAGTAACATATTTATTGTGCCATGAATATATAGTTTAAAGTACAAAATAGGATATATTTATACATGTGATATGGCAACAGGGGATTGGAGTACAAGTTATACAACTCTCCCCGCGTTCATTTGCTCTCATGATAATATAGTAAAGAGATGGTAGTGCTGATCAGAAAAGTATATATCATGTTTAAGTGGTTAAAGTAGTCAAAGAGGTATACATGGGTTCGGATCTCCAAATTTTACGAAAAGGGTAAGATCCAGGTTAATGCGATATTGCATTCTTCTCTGGGGAAATGTTGGTTGGTCAAATGCGATTTGTGAAATATATTGCATGCCTTACACTAGACATCAATTGTTATTAAGGTAAATTTCCTCACAATAGGTCCGGAGCCATGGATACATCCTTAAGTCCATTATGGCGGTTCGTTGTTGCAATGGCATCAGAAAAAGGTGTCGTATGCATATAGTAACTTTGTTGTAAAAAGTATTGGGCTCGTGTTAGGCCTCAGATAAAACGACCAGATGTCGAAATATAAGATTGTATTATTTCAAATAAACGACTATTTAATTCATTGCTCATCTTCGGTATACCTAATAACAATTCGATCACAGAAGTAACATGGATATTCCATCTAGTAAATTTTCCCGCATTGGCAAAATGAGTTGTCGGCAATATGATTTCGTTGTTTATCGAAATTTAGGTCACTACAATTATTGCGTAATCTACATTGTAATACGTTCAATTTTCGTCGTCCTGTTTTATAGTATGGTGGGGGTCTCAGAATATCTACTGTAGCGCTACAAGCAGTATACATTTTGGAAAGCACGGTGTTTTTTATTGAGTTCGCCCTGTACTTTCGTGGTGGCAGTGTTCCATTCCGAAATCATAGACGGAACAAATGAGGATCACATGTGTGCACCTCTATTATTGTCATGTTTCAACCATAGAGGGTTTCTAAGTGGGTAAACCGTCAGTTCACCAGATGTTTTAGGTATCAAAGATGTTAGGTGTTTTGGAGTTTTTCCATCAATGGTTTTATGCCATATACCTAATTTGTGCATTTTTCGTCTTTCTTTGAGCTTGGTCCAACAAGTTTCTATTAACACCCTGTCAGATGAGGCTGGTCGTGTAAGGCCAGTAACAATGAGCTCGGCCTCGATCTGTAGAGTACGTGATCATGGTATAAAGTTGGATTTGCCACGGTATTATATTCTCCGATGGATCTGATGCAGCTTTGTCCCACCTTGGCATGAAGTCCCGTCCGAATGAGTTTTAAAAAGGAGTGGAGTTTACGGTGCATACACGGTGAACAACAAATGCAGTGATATTTGGTATTTACTTGAAATGAACATGTCGTTACTGATGGTCAATCAAAATTCAATTCAAATCCAAACTTGCATGGTACCAGACTATATGAACCACGATACATATAGTGATGCTAAGAGAAGCAATTCGGACTAACTTGGTATATACATGGGATGCATGTACTTGCATGTTATAACTGGGCTAGAAACATTTATATAGCATTTGTTCTTGCACCGCTAAATGGGTTGTCTATCAATAGTGAATCTGGTTCGAGTCCCCAAAGTTTGGATTTGTATTTCAGGAAAATGGACCGTATCCGGATTCGGGCATTTCGATAAGTTTGAATGTTGCTTGCAGTGGGTGGCTTCTGCGTGTACTGCAGAGATACTTCTATAACAATAAAACTGACCGCATCTCGATATGACATTATCTGCTGAGAGGCATCTAAAATAAACTACATAATTGGCTTCCTTCACGCAGTTTTCGCGTCACGTTCACATATTCCTGAAACCAAAGGAACTATAGGAAACCAAGGCGACTCCCATGATAAAATCGAAGAAAGATGAGTTGTCCGGGACATATCGTATCCTGAATCAAGCAATTGCCATTAGCAGAAATGCAAAAGGTCGAAACCCGCCCTAATGGACGACGAAACCTGATTACAAAGAATCAATGTGCTATTTGAGTTGCGCAACTTCCACATCGGGATTCACTGTCTGTGTACTTCTTCACTTCGACAAACAAACCGATTGTACACATTAGCAGACATAGAGCGCTAATATTGCTTGAGACGAGCGCCCCTTAATTATCAATTATACCATGTTGTTAAGCGATGGGGCGATTGTACTGTATCGTACCCGACCCAACTTCTCCATCTTGTGGAGCTAGCAGAATTTGCTGATTTGAAAACTAGTACTTGCACGTTTTCCTCGCCAACGTTTGCCTCCATCTCTGCAAAAAGTACATTATCTAGCGAGGAATAAATACAGCTATGTTCGAAATATGCGTAATGGAAACAACAACAACATGGAAGTATCTGACGTGGCGTTTCCTAGAATAAGTCCAATGTATACGTGCATAAAATACTCCCAAGGACCTATTCATAAAGTAGCACCGGACAAAAAGCTATTCTATGGTATTAATGTTCATTACATGTGTAGCCATCTTTCTCACACCCCCACCCATGTGTTAATCCATACCTCGCCTGGGACAGCAAAAACACTAAAGCACTACGATGCGATTAAGGTCAAGCAGATTACTGCCCGGATGGGCAATTTTGGATTACTCTGTGGTATAGGGCACACGGATTATTCACTGTATTTTTCGCGCAAATTGGGGAATGCTATAATAAAATACTAATGATCCGAGTAACCTGTTGAATACTCCAAAGAATAGTGTTCCCTCGCACAATATATTGTTCAGCGGTCTATGGGAATTGCTGTTCAATTATCGCGATTCCTGATTTTCTACAGAATGCATATGACCATGTTATGTGTAGGTTAATGGTCATCAGCGACTAATTTCGACGTAAGACATTATTGACAAACATCGGACGGCAGATTGGCAATAAGTGTGATATTGGCACTTGTGGTCAATTTTAAGTCAACCGCAAAGTTCCACATTATTTGGCACGTTGAATTGTTTTTGAGATATATCAAATGCTACTGCATGTATAGATACAACGAAGGATTCACCAAATGACTTCTTTGTTCAATATATTAACCACAAATATTCAGTAGATTCAATAATTGAGTCATAATACGGTGTTTAGGTGATGTATGTTTATACCATCCTTCAGCTTCTTTGCTAGCTTAGAAATGGGCGTAGTGAGTTCATGAGATGAAAGTGGAATCCTCTTTTCTTTTTTTTTTGACAATGCATCGGGTTTCAGACCCTGCTCACAAAAGTTTCATTGTACTATTGGTGACTGTGGCGTTTGCGAAGTTTGCGAACGTCCGGGTGGTTTGTGAGGATGGGGCGGTACATTCTTCCTCCATTTTGGATCCAAATATCACGGGAGACGTTCAAAAACCAGACGTTTTAAGCAGTCTGAAAAATAACAGGTTACTTTCACATCAGATAAGAATCACCAGATATAATCCATCATAAAAACAGCCATCAGAGATTTATGGTTGCTCTATGGCTATAAACATCGGGGACATCCACTCGCAAGTGATTTAATATCTGCCCTGTTGTCGGTCAGATAAGATGGATGGGAATAACGACTGCAAGGTTCGGAGAAAAATTACCGGCGACTTTGAGCTCTAATCTACATAATAATGAGATATGCATGAGCCCGTAATCCCAGGAACTGGCGAGGATCTATTTCCTATCTCCTACTCATATGCTCTAAACGCCCATTTGCATTGCAAATTTCGCCGGTAAGCACGCAGTGCCCATCACGCAATATACTATATGTGAGCGGCAGCAACAGAGAGATGTGTCTATAATGACTGAAACGTATGTGAAATTCATATTTGAGAGGAAGTCTTCCTTCTTATTCCCTTAACTGACTGACTTTTATGCGCCTCACCAATATCGTAAATGTCGAGCGCCGTTTCTTTAATCGTATGGAGTACCCGGCATCGATATAGTGATGGGAACTTGAGAGATCTTATAAGATAATATCGAGAGTGATCGCTGAAAGCGGTCGCTCAAATCTAGAGTCACTGACGTCGTGAAGAGAAATTGCGACCCAATAACTGACCAACCATTTAGACACTGAATGCGCTACTAACATATCGAGTGAAAAATGAAAACGTCAGTTGAGCACCTAGTGTCATTTAAAACGTTAATGATGAACCATTGCACCGTCTACTATAAACGTCACGCAGCGCTGTCCCTCTCTATATAAATTAGTCTCAGGGAAACAAGGACAACATCGTCGGCTCTTCTCGAAATAGTTCATTAATCTCACGGAAGTGCTGTATAGTTTAAATCGATTCTGGCTGACTACCGATGATGAATTAATCCAGGAACATCCAATCAAACGCACACTGACTGTCACCCGCGAAAGTAGATGTGCAATTTACCTAATGTTACACTATATAGACAACCAATATTAGGAGCCATCGTTTATAGGCGATGTCACAGCTCGTTCCCATGTACAATTTATCATGTTCGGGAAATTCTTTCTATACTGTAACGTTGAACCGACGAAGTGCCATCAATCCATTGATACTGTGTAATTTTCAACAACAAAGAGGACAAACAAATGGGTAACAATATTCTGGGGACGAGAATTACCGACGTCCATGTTTCGGATTGCACCCGTGTAGCACTCGTGAGTTAGTCACACATGATGATGTGTAGTACATGTGCGCGTGTTTCCGCTGATTGGAGAATGCAATATTTCCAAATAGCACCCGATGCATATGCACATATTCTCTATCAAATATGCAGTTTGTAAGTGACTGCGATTTCGGAGTTTATAGTATTTTCACTTGCGCATTTATTGAATCGAAGCAGACTATACCTGGTCATACCTATCTGTAAACATGGGGAGTCGTGGAGACACTAACAAACATTTCAGAATACACTGACACCCACATCAACGTTATCCTGAGGGTACTTAAATAAAAATAAACGTACTAACTCACGCTCTTGATCTTTATTGCCTAAAATGGATGCATGGTTTCCCATCCTGGTCGTGTGTATTGGGTATTATTGTATCATAAATATTGTCTTGAGGCGTTAGTTTATACACAAAGAATAACAAGACTCAGTGACTCATGATTATTCCGAAGCTTTCGGCCATCGTGGTACATGTATAACGGTATCATATACATATAAATTTACGCCCGCTGTTAATATTGAGGTCGTTCAATTAAGACATGTTTTTTTTAGCTTGGTGTGCATGTCGGCGGGGTGTTAGTAGTTTGCATGCTTAGCTTCCTTTAAATTTTCGATTTCGGAATGTATTTCCATCATTGACTCCGTTGTGAATACTCGCGGGTATTATTTAGTACTCAATACGCCCCCAGTAGACTATTCTCATCAGCTAAATTCAACATGTTAGTGGACACTGTTGACTCGATGAACTTGAATGATCTAAACGCCCCTGTGCTATGGGACCGATCGATAAATCATCATTGGGATAACAGATTGTGACTATATAGGTAATAATAATTTCCTCCCCTCACATGCCCACGTTTTGTTTTGCAGGGTACTTACCTGCTTAAATTCAATATCTCGACAGGGAACCGGAAGTACGGGCTGAATATATTGATTGCGTCCATAACGTGACAGATTGGAAAATGATAAAATCGGGTTTAGACGGGATTTGTTTTCCATCCATTTTGTGGATAAGCATACAATCTCGCAATCGTGCAGGCATATCGCTCGTTTTTAATTCCACAAGCCTACGAACTCAGTGCACGGAAACTGCAACTACTTAAGAAGTATACCTGGTACATTCTATATTTGATATGCCAACTGTTTCACTGCACCGCTATTTTGTGTGTTAAAATGTCCTACATACACTGAGAGACACGATATCAGCTATTAAATAAAGGCACGTTCGTATATATATGCAACGAACTTTGATATACAATGTTCCATATTAAACGCGGAATACAAAATAGTAACTAATTTCACAGCCAGCATCTCCATTGGAAGACACGTGGACAGCATTGATCGATGTAATTGGGTCATTTTAGAATTACAGCTGAAGTGTTTACTTGTTCACTTGTTTTGCTTCTGCTAAACAAAATTTGTCATATTTGCTACGAACCTACAATAATTTAACACCAAATTTGTTGCGTTCGGTGAACCTCATGTCATTTTTTAGATAACGTTTTCGATGCATATGTTCGCCGTTTTCAGTCGGTGCTTAATGCAAGAAAGTAAATGAACACTGATAAACCCAACGACCGTTACTGCTCGATTCCAGGGCCTGGTACTATAAAACTTATTTTCGTCAGTTTCAGTGTTTATTAACCACAGGTCGCTTCTATTGATATTGTGCAAAGATAAGTATAATTAATAAATATTAAGAATCCCATCATAAGAAAACTCATCCTGCCGATTATATTGCCGAATATAGTACTCGAATTTTACAATCTTGTAAATTAAACGTGTATAGAAGCGTTATATCCCATGGTGTTCGTATCATATACGAATGATACACGTGTGCTTTCGAAATTGAACGGTTGATCCAGGGTGATCAATAAATTACAGCCATTAATATAGAACCATATCGATAAACTGACAATAAAGAACGTGACAAATAAAGCTATGAAGGGTGAGGACTAACAACAGAGATGTTGTACCTCGTTATAATCGAATTCTGACCAATAATATATTGGGTTATAATAGAAAATGGCCCTTGCAACAGTACAACGGACATAACCCAGTGGGTAATCACGAACAAGATAGGGTGTAGAGATATATCCTCGGTAATCTATTTTCGCCGGATATAAATTGAATTAACGGTCCGTTTCATCGAATATGGTGCAATTTACACTCGACGGGAGCCTGATATAGAACATCATTTGCCAGTAAACTTTGATATCTGTGTTAATTGCCCGGCCAATGTGGTATAAAGTGTGCATAAATAAGGAATTTCAAATATCACATAGTACTTACTTCGTGAATGATCGCCGCAGTGTTTTTCGCATCAGAACGGATAATTAACATTGACCCAGTAATGCCATGCATATAACGGGATGAATGCGCTCTCGGTCATACTTTCTTTCTCCCTCGCCAACGTTTTGTCTTAATTTCTTCTTCTGTCTCACCTATTCGCTTAGTAACATCTTTCATTTTCGATAAAAGAATTCACAAGCAAATTGCATAGTCGTCGATGGAACTGTGTATATACTTATATATTATAAAGGTGATATTATTAGTAACTAAGTGTGTCGCAACACGGAATTAATGACATCAATACTCTCAAATAAATTATGTTTATGAACATGGTTACATTGTGGAAATTAACTTCTGAAGGTTGTACCCCGTTGTCTGTCTGACATGTTTCACTCTTTGCTAAACGTTTCGTTACACCTCCGACTCAAATACGAATTGAACCGAATGACACCGTACATCTGGTCGGTTATGGTCAACGCCAAATGTGAGCCGTTACCGATTGAGCGAGAACATAACGATTTGTAATGTTGTGTATATGGCACAAACCTCGTCATGTTCATCTTTCGGACAATTGCGCGTGGGAGCAGTGTATTTTTGCAAAGCGTCAATTGAAATACGAGGCACGCAATTCAAGGTCTATTCTACTGAAGAATGCGACAGCGATTAATTAGCGTTAATATGGTCAGTGTGAAAATAGATTTCTTACTCCAGAGAATAAAGACTAAATTACACAGCCGGCCCGGTCTGTTGGAATAAAACGGTCCGCTAAGATAATAAGAACATTGACACAGTTATAACGCGTGTCCGCTATAAGACAATAAGAACGTTGACGCAGTTAACGCGTGTACTGATCGAGCTTAATCGAAATCTGAAGTCTATATAATTTGTGTACAGCTTGTCAAATGGCGACCCACATATGCATGTGACGATATGCAAATCCAATTTGGAGCGTTAGTTCCATATACATAAAACATTCAGAATATGTAGATTGAAATTGCCAAACAGTGCATGCAGTGCAAATGATATTACGGGATGTGATGTTTAAACGATATAAACAGATAGTAAAGCGTAATGACAGCAGTGCCAAAAGCCAAGAAAACAAATCGGGCATTGTATATCGAGGTGGTTTAATAGGTCGTGTATAAGATCATCGCAGTCTGGACATGTGCGAAAATCGTGACCGCTTTTCAAGCTTGATCTGACATCCCAATGTGCCATGCCGATCGATACATGGCCATTTCGAACAAAGCACATTTGAAGCAATGAACACTCATACTAAATCCGTGCCTCCGTAACGCTTATATATACACACACCAGTGCCAATAATAGTATATGGTCACAGATGCAATTTCGGAGGAAGTGCATTATGATGTTCCAATATAATGGTAGATCCGTTGTGTGTCAACATTCGAACCCATGTTCAGACTCAATGTGTCATTCCGGTCGATAGATGGCCATATCGATAAGAAGTGAGAATTGTTCACACTCGCTGAATTATGCACATTTGATGCAATGAACACTAATACTGTAAGCCAATGCATTCTCTTATATATGCGAGGCGACCTACATAACTCTGATATATGTTTGGAGCTTGAAGCACATATTACTTAGATGTAAATTGGCTAGGGACAATAATTGTCTGCGATAAAGTCCCGCCGCTGGATCGAATATTGCCCCGAAGAACTAAAACACAATTTAATTGCACAGTTGTATCAGAAATTGATGAATATTGTGTCTTCTAAGAAGGCGCCCAATCACTTGGAATATATGAAGCGATCAGCCTCTGAGGACGTTGGTAATTTTTGCATTGGTGGCGTGCTCATATATAGTTCAGTGTCAACATATGCATGCAACTTTAGCATGGTTTGGAACTGGGTCATTCCAAAAAATGTTCGGCTATTATTATAGATCAAGAATGACGTGCAGACAGTACATGTAAATACCATAAACAAAACTTATGGTTTATAGTTTCACACGAGCTCCTGTTCTTTCGTAATCTTGACGAGTATTTGAATGAAGAATTTCATGTCGGTAGTTGCTTCAACGGCGCTTCTGGTTTGCTGCTCTGCGAGTGTTCGCATATATACCGCGATGTGTAATTTGGTGCATCACCGACAGTGACATGCACGAAGCTTCTATTTTCCTGTACTTTACGATCCATGAAGATGGCATGTCTGAGAAATGTAGTAATTTTCTATCCCGGTTCCTTAGATTGCCAGCCAATCTGTCGCCAGCGATTGGTCCATCAACACGAACACTAAACCTCATTTGCCCTGCATGTTGGCTTCGAACTGTGTTACTGCTCCATTCTGGAGACGACATTGCATCTGCAGAACGATTCACCGTTGTAATGTGTGGCGAATTACCCCTATTCTTTCTATTGAAATAAACCCACAATAGATCGCGTAACTAAGAGTTATAATTAACACAGTACACGCACACTAAATCAAAGTACATCGGGAATAAGAATACTCATTCTTATGCTTTCAATATTTCGAATGAAATATTTATAATTTAGTTTCTAGCCAGCGCCGGCAAAAGTTAATTGAAATATCATGTATGGTTGGAAGCTCCCTCAAACCATGAGAATTATAATGTTTTAACGATGGCACAAGCTTTACGTTATCAGTCAGCATACTAACTTTCATTGGATATGAAAATTAACCCTACTTAAACGGTGAGAGAACGAGGCTGGTTAACCATCCAATATTATTTCTGGGGTCCTGAATTATATCTTTTAACATTTGAAATCCCTACAATTTAAACAAATACAATTTACATGAATGCCACTCAATCATAATAACATGTAAATATTTTGTTATATGTTCTTAAATGGTTTACATTAAATGATAGATATAGCAATAACCAATGACGAATACTGGAAATTGTTTAGAATATATATATATGTAAATTTTAATACGTCACGTCATGGAAAACCAGAGACATATAACAAATTATTGTCTCTACATTTTCGTATCATTGTATGCTATACATTAATGCTTAACTTATGTGCGTTCATTCGCCAAAAACAAATTGTCAGACTATACTGTCTATACTATAAGTCTTCTCCCATGTGGAACATAAATTATATCTGAGGAGATTTCATCCAAGATAATATTTTAACGAATATCATTTACTTGTGGGGGTAATCAATGTGTAATATATTTCTTGTGGCACCATGTTCGGACCCATATATGATATGGATTGGTGATAATTGACTAAACAAAATGTATGTACATGTATGTTCAAGATTCAACATGTGAAACATTACTGGTGTGATTCGCCGAGCATAAATCATATCTGACGAAATATATCATAAATGATTTTCAGTCCTTGCAATACAATTGAGTCTGAACTGCACGCAGACATATCGAATATTAGTGTTATAACTGAACATATCCGATTATACGGAAAATGTGTGGGCATCATTCAATATGTATACGACAATTACACGAATAAAATATAGCTGATTGTCCTAAATGTCGATTTAATTTTTCAGCCTTAAATTTGTGTACATGCAGTTTTTACCAAACGGAGGCAATAACATGAAACGAATGCGTTCCATGATAGATTATAGAGTAATGTTTTATGTGTGAACATTTTACATATACATAAATCGTTACGATAAAGAATTTGTCAGTGGGTGACTGGGGTGGGATACAACATTAGTTCCATTCATGCTGTGAAATGTTCAGTTAACAAGTACAACAAACGTGCATGTTTGAAAACTCCCCAAAGGGAACTACTTATCAATGATCATATGGTAAAGAAAGGTTTAACTTCTCAGTTCCAGAGTCTGCTCAAATGTTTCACTTATATATACAACTAGAAGGTGACCCGACTTCGTCCGGGCTTTGACCTTGAATTTACCATTTTGAAGGTCAAGGTCAGGTGGGGTCAAACACCAACACCCCAAAAATGGTGGAAATCGGCCCAGCGGATACCGGGAAATCGGCCCAGCGGATATCGAGATACCCTATGCATCAAATTTCGTCCTTAAAAATCCGCCAGTTTAACCCGATTTGATTTCCACTCAAGTATATAAACGCGCCTCATATACACACGCTCATTAATTATCAAGTTTCAACGTAAAGATAAATTACCATCGGTGCCCGAGATATCGCCAAGACGTCTAAAACAGTCAAATGCATCGGCCGGTTAAGCGTTAACGTTATCTAACGTTATGACCTCTAACGACGTCATAGAAGTTACGCATTGTTTTTATCCTGATGGAAGATAGTACCACTTCTTCTTGATAATTGAGGCAGATAACTAAAACGAATACATACGCATTATATATCGTTGGAAAGAGGAAACACGAAAGATTCTCACAGTGTCATTATTATGACTGGCATTTTATTATTCGCGCTGTTTCGAATCGATTTGTAAGCACGAACTCAAATGAAAGTCCCGTAACACAGCGTAAAACAGATTTGACCTCGGCACGTGAAAAGTTGACCTCGGATCTGAAAATCAATAGGCCCATGTTCGTTCCCGGGTCGAATTACGTGTCCGTACCAAGTTTGGTCGAAATCGGTCCAGCCGTGTTCGAGTCCATCGCGAACACACACACACACACACACAAACACACAGATCTTCCAAAATATATAATAGATAAACCATGTTCGAAAAAAAGTTAACAGAATCAGTCGGAAATAAGCCAGAAAATGCAGCTGACATTATTAGGACTGATATACCAGCCTGTTTCCCCGAAAATGCGCACATCAACTGCTTACAATATAACTTGTTTTATGTTTATAATCTGCTAAGAATTGCCTCAATTTGAGTCGATAGTGTGCTAAAAAGGAGAGAGTTTTAGTCACATTATCGACTCATAATGAGGCTATTCTAAGCATCTTATGTGCGCACAATGACAAATATAAGCCAAGTAGCGACTTTTCAAGTGTACTCTCGTTAACATGTGTTTTCACTTTGGCCCGCGCCATAAAACGAAATAACGGACATGACTCCATTATTTGCTTATTTCAGAATAAAATAATTACATTACGTACCTATTTCACTTTATTATGTGCGTATTGGCGCATGGATATGTTGGATATACAAAACGTCGACAGGCCACTTGCCATGTTTTGAAAGAGATTATTGAAGCTACGATTTTAGGTATCCACGCAAGGCTCGCAACGTTCGCAGAGAGAACATGTAATCCACACGAACGATGCACTTACATTCTTCTTGTGACGATTTCTGTCATTTTTCGCTACTTTGTTGACGTATTTATTTTGATGTTTTCCTTGTCGACATTCACTTTAGGGGTTTCCGTTTGATCGTTTGGTGAATATACTCTCGATTGAATAAGGTGTACAGATCGCCGGATAGAACAACAATATAAGATACAGAAGCGAGAAACATTCATGCACAATGCACTGACAAACTAACCTCTAATGGAATATATATCCGTTCATCTTCATCCAATTGAAAGATAAAAAACTATACTTGAACGAATTTCGAATGAAATCTTCAGTAGAGATAAACAACTAAACACCACGTGCGATCGACCAACAAGACACTTTCTCGGCGAGCATGAATACACAACAGAAACGGTGCTTCTGTTTTGCAGTTTAGTAATGGGCAAATATATAAAGACTGTATTGATCTACCTGTGTATTAATTATTATAGAGTTACGGTTATGCACAGAGCAAATTGTGAGCGGATTTATGGTAGGTTGAGTGCTGAACTACCGGGTGGTTGTCGTTTTGCAGTGAGCTTCCGCCAAACTAAACCGGAATCAATGCCTGGGATGATGACCGGGCGAAACGTGAAGGTGCCGGATATTATTTTTGCATGGAATCTCCGCCTAGCTTGTGGAAGCACTTTACTTGCACAATACTCTTCGCCAATGGAATCAATATGTAAGCGGGTAGACAAAACCAAGTTGACTTAATAATTTATAACACAAACTTTCTTTCGCAGATAAATCAAATATATTTAACGATTTCTCCTTGTTTCATTTGCAAGATCAAGGTAATTCAATACGTCTATTATATGTTATAAGGCTAGCGGGTGTTAATTAAGCAAAATAACCCCTGTTCTTTCTGAATTACTGCCCTCCTCCGTGGAAGATTGAGTACCAGTGGTGAGATCATCAATTAATCAAGGAGTGTGTATTGGCGATTGTCTTAAGTGCGAACAAACCATATCAGAACTAAAGCCTCAGAATAAATGAATATAATTATATCTTAGAAAAATGTTGATTGTTGTGTAGATGTCATGACCTACTGACATATATACATGATTTGCATAGTTATCGAATTCAATACTGAAACAAACGTTATCGTGTTTCGTGTGCTGATATAGACTGTGGTCCTCCGGGAAATATTTTATAAATGATCTTAAAGAAAAGCGAGTAATCGTGTACTAATGCAGGACTGCGTGTATGGATCGCGCACAGTAAAGTGTCACATGACCGGGTTAGATCAAGACTTTCCAGACGTAGTGTGACTCGACAGCATTACTTTCCGCCACAATAAACAATTCATTCCCATAAATGTTTAGTTCCCTCAAATGACGACTCGTTTGTGAATCAACAGCTAAATGTAAATAACGTGTACTGCTGATAAGTCATAAGCCTGAAATTGTGCAAACACAAAACCCCATAAGATCCACACTTATAGATCACAATGATTACCCATTGGCATTCAATAAAACTTTAAAATTTTCCATTTTTTCTGAAGAAATTCAACTTCATACATCTGAGTGAAATCGTAATAAAATGATGGCATTTGATCGTATAATTATAAACTCGTTCACACGAACTTTCAAGCCACTGAATATTGAATTTCCACAAAAGGAATGTCCTCTCTTGTGAAAATATGTACCTCTACCTCATAAGCGACAAACATCTATATACAGTCTGATTCGCTGATAATGTTCCAATGTCGCGATAATGACGAGCTCTGTTGATTTATATCTTATGTTGGTTGATGATATCAAGATTGTGAACATGAAGGATAAGGATAATTGTTCTTATTTATATCGTCGTGTTAGTTTTGTTGGTGAACCCAAAAGCTGGAAAACAATACAATTTGGTTCAGTGAACTTGAAAATAGTCGGTCAAGATACATCAAGGTTTAGATAGTTATATTGTGTGACACAAAATAAACGATTGTGTTGGATATTGAGATGTTTACCCATTTAATTGTTATATCTTCGACTGTTTAGTGGGACATGCGCTTACCCATTTTATTATGCAACATATAACGAATATTTTTTTATACTAATAAACCTAGCTTATTTATTACTTTGTTTATCATTACACGACAAAAAGTCACTGATGGTGTAAAATAAAAAGGTGCCCAAATCAGCAGGACCATCCAACATCAGGCTTTGTATTGTTTGGTATTCAGTGCAAACTATTCGTGAGCTCCCTGTGTACATGCGTAAGTCATCTAAAACTTATACATTACACGATGTTCAGTTTGCCATGTAAACCCCACTCATTCCTTGCAGGCCGTATAATTCCAGCGATGCTTCTTGCACTGAGCTGATTATACGGATTAGACGGCTGACCTATTAATAGAGCTACTATTTCTTAATACTAATATTGGTTCCTTGTTTCTATAATCAACATACCTGATTAAGCCTGCCACACGTGTGAAAACTCTAACAAAGAGTACTTAACATGCAAATTAATTAATATGAGAAAATACGAGAAATGTGCAATTATGCATGAAAGCATTTTGCACTATAATTTTAAAAAAAGATGGATTTAGCACATATTATGTGTGAGCGCAAATTCCGTCGTGCAAACCGATCAAGGCCTGATTTATACGACCTTAGGCTATGTATGGAACAAATTAAAAACGCATTAAAATCAAAATTAAACTAATCAATCCCAAAAGTTCCCTGCCAAAACCTGCTACGATTGAGGGGGGGGGGGGGGCTATCAGGCACATTATAATTAACAATAACAATAGTAATTTCTTGAGCTGTATACATTCATATACATCGAAATGTACATTCTAGTTTTGTCTGTATGAAACGGTCACCATTCGTTATTTCATACGTGTAGGAGATGGCTTATGATAAGCATTATGCTTACTGCCAAATCCCATTATAACCATCAATATCTCTCATCACCATACCGTGAATTTTGTACATTATATTGGTTAAAATAAAATATGTTTAAACTAAGGCATATTACATGGAAGGAGACAAAACTGTTTTCTGTTCATGATCTAAAAGTTCATTCACATATCTGACGACCAGATTCCACTTAGAGCGACTCGAGATGTTTAGATTTAAATTGAAGCTAGTTATATCTCATTTTTACAAACGTTCTGAATATAACCTGATAAGTACATGTACATGTCGTATGTACATATAACTCTTATATACGCGACGTACATTTACCAACTTGATATAAATTCATTAACGTATTTCAACTCTTCACCATTACCAAATCAGGATAAATCGAACAACGTACACGCTTTATTCTGTCACAGGCGATAACCAGAATACCTATTAAGATAACTTAAGTTTAAGATAACTTCAAGTTCAATACCTATTTTTTCTGAGACATATATTCTCCGTATATATATGTTTATTTGTGGAAATTTGGTACATGCGATTATTGTGACACAATATTTAAGAACCATAGACCAATTGGATATTATAACCTCATTTACTTTATTTTTATGGGATGAAAAATATCTAAAATTTCACTGTTTTCAGGTACCAAGAATTTGTGTAAAATTATATTTTTTTCAAAAGTGCAGTTCATATATCCATGATACCATATCTCAAGATCATGAGAGGAGAATTAATTATTCTTTATTTGTGAAATTTAATGATTATTTTCATTAAGAAAGGCAACTACCCATAATTAATGTTCTATATTTGAATATTTTCATGCCATGATTGTTGATCAATGAACAATTGGGCTGAGATGAGTGGTGGGTCATGGGTTCATAACCAAGTTAAAAGCTGACCACCAAATCTCTAATAACATTGTGGTCTAATTCCTGTTGTTTGCTTCCTGCTTGAGTTGACCACACTGCATATAAACATTTGTATTCAACATCGATATTTGTGACTGCTTTATTCTTCATTATAATATATAGGGGTATGATGCTATATTATGCAATTAAAAATCTGATTCAACATTATGATACAAATGAAGCCTCCTTCCACAGAGCCAAGACAATAAGCTATTTGGTGATTGTAGTTTTGTGTGAAATTATTAATGATCCTAGCAGTTCTTGCTACCGAAAGGGACAAACAAATAAAACAAAATTTTCAACGTCTCAAATGTATTAAAATCTATTGTTTTTGTTGTCTCTTAATAATTGCTCAGATTCTACATACAATGAAGACGATGATATGTGAAATTTAAAATTGTTTGTCAGATAGATCCAGATAAATTCTTTGTTGAAAATCTCTTGCCACTTTTGGCTAGATTTATGCAAAACGTGCGTCTTCCCCTTTAATTATTTTCTGATATTTCCCACCAATTGATAGGAAACCTTCTGTTCTTTATCTTTCGTCTATCTGTCGTCTAATCATTTTACCCGAACACCCTTCTAAATTAACAATAGACCATTCCAATATACTTATATAACCGATTCGGAGAATTAATTCAGTGAAGAAAGGGTTAGTTTGATGACCGATCAGTACATGTTGCTTTAAAAAAAACATATATAGTGTGGTAGAACACGTAGACAAGTACTCACTAAATTGTGTATGGGGAAGAGAACACACACACTGCATGTCATGGGACATAATTGTGTTTCTATTGCATATATGACCCCATGCGGCCATTATGGTCGGTTTGTAAGTTACATGCAGATGATAGTCAATATATGCTGTTACGTTTTGTTTTTATTCCGCCCATGATTTCCACTATACATATAACATTACCTGGTCACTCACAAACTTGAACTATACGCATCTCGACGACATCACGCTAATGATAAACGAGCTGCACACACCGGTCGATATTCTGCATATATTACGTTATTACATTTGAAGAATAAAATCTCAGGAACAGTCCGATGGCTTCGATTGCTGTTTTTCATCACCACAATTCGAGCTTCTACCATGATATAGACAGTTTGGTGTATTTATAAAGAGAATTCGGATGCCGACATTAGTTGGTTGTTGACGGTGTTCTAGTGGAAATCAGTTCCTCCAATTTCATCCACAGCTTACAGATGCACAATTCGAATTAATGCTCCTAAATTACTATTCCTTTGGCTTCGGGGTAAAGGATATTTGAATCGAGACGAGGAACCAACCCACCAAGTTATCACATATCGATTTTTAAAATCTGTTATTTTCCACCAACTGGAATATTTGGCGGGCTGGCAAATATTTAACGAATGCCGTCATTATGCCGACCGACATACTCTCGAATCAGTCTCGATACTAAATTGAGTTGAAAATGTTGACAAATAAAACTTTTTGGACAATGTTATGCTATAGTTGATAGTGGTTAGCATTAGTGTTGTCAAATTAATCGATTCTGATAACTGAAACGGTATTTCGAGAAAAGTTGTTGTTGGTGTTGGAATCTGATGATATGGGGAGCATCGAATAGGATTATGTACCTTTAAGCGTAAACATCGAATTGAATTCATGTCATACATTCCCAGAACTAACCTCATCGAATTCTCTGAATTGTATTTACTCTGATTATGCTGCATGGGATTCGTGGCATATATAGATCATCAATTGCTCAAACAGCCAATGCTCATATCAATATGAACAAGTGATTATAAGTGCTATATACCTTGTTTTCATCCTTAACAAGTACATTATTTGTAAATTATGTTGGCATTTTCTTGGCAGCACTAATGTCTGAGTTGTAAAGCTTAAGACATGGTGGGGGATCTATATTGACTAGTATTTACGTGCAGTATAAATGACAAGAATCCTTTCTGGAGGAATGTTGTATAGCATAATTTATTTACAACTGCTCAGTGCATATATACCTTATACATTTGTTCCTTTGCGCATCATATCTACATGCGGCGATGTGCTATCGAAAACATGGCTGGGTAGTCCATGCCAAGGCGTAAAATATTAAATTCCGTCTAAAAAGTACTTCATATGGATTACATCGCGGTTAATAGTTTGCAAATTACGTTAATCAGCGTCAGACAGAACGAATGTATATCATAACAAAACTCCGCCACAGGTGGCGAATGGATACATGCAATGGACGTGTGTAAAGCGTCGAAATATAGGACAAACTTCCTCGATCCTCTTAAAGTAACATACACAAATAAACCGTTAATTAAACAACATATTTGATTCTCGATTTTGTCATGTCGGGATAAAACGGTTCGATAAAAGTTGAAATACGGACTATATCCATTAATATATACGTACTGAGAAACACACATATACCAACTTTGATTCTGATCAAATAATCAAAATTGGGGTTGTCGGTCGAAACATAAATGCTATGAAAGTCGAAAAAGGGCCGATAATTCATGAATAAAACTAATTGGACGGCATACCTATTCGAACGTGGCCTGCATATTTGGCTGAAAAGCACACACACCAGCTTTGGTTCAGATCAAATAATTCAAACATGAGTTCTGAATGGGTCGTTCTGAATCATATAAAGTCCCAATATGAGTATTTCGTGTGTGCATTGGCCTTGTCCCCGGGAACACGATCTGCAAAATCTGCAATTACTACATGGGTTTTTTCTGTATCTTTATTCGACGACCCGTTATATGCTACACAAAAGTAAGTGCGTAATGTACCTCCCTGTACCGACGTTAATACAACCATCGGCTGTCGTGGAGCGTATATTATTACTATCCTTGCAAGAAATTGTTTGCAAATTGAATTCCAACACCTTCAAAAGATGTACTACCCCAGGCAAAATAGCATTCCTGCTGCGTGAGGGTTGAGCCCCATTAAGTCCGTGGGTAATGCGACATCCATCGCTCATCATATAGTATACGATGGCACAGCCGCACATTGTATCGTGCACATTCGCCAACAATTGAAGCCAATCTGCATATAATGATCGCATAATGCATAGATCATCTGGCAATGGCCTATTATAAGCGACACCAGTATGGTTTGTCAGTGGGGAAACTTGGAGCTGATACAGTATATCATACCAACAGTCCTCTCCAATTATCAGATTATGGGTCGTTAAATACATTTATACCGGTATAAACTCGAGTAATTCATGTACAATATATTAAGGTCGTTAAATACGTTTATACTGGTATAGACTCAAGTAATTCATGCATAATGTAAGGTCGTTATTATAAATACGTTTATACCGGTATAAACTCGAGTAATTCATGTATAATATAAGGTCGTTAAATACGTTTATACCGGTATAGACTCGAGTAATTCATGTATAGTATAGGTCGTTAAATGTGTTTATACCGGTATAGACTCGAGTAATTCATGTATAATATAAGGTCGTTAAATACGTTTATACCGGTATAGACTCGAGTAATTCATGTATGATATAAGGTCGTTAAATACGTTTATACCTGTATAGACTCGAGTAATTCATGTATAATATAAGGTCGTTAAATACGTTTATACCGGTATAGACTCGAGTAATTCGTGTATAATATAAGGTTGTTAAATGTGTTTATTTAAGAAATAACTCTTGTTTCCATTAAGGCTATGCAGTTATAACCGAAAAGTTGAAGATAAATTGTATAACGCGCGTTTCGCCGTTATAGTAAATTTATCTTCAAACTTTTTCGGTTATAACTCATAACCTTAATCGAAACAAGAGTTATTTCTTATAATTTAATCCGTTATTTCACAAGAGAACCACCACAATTAGAAGGTATAAGTATAAAAGAAGCGTAAAACTTTGAGATTATTGCTGTCGAAAAGACGGCCACCAAAGTTGAAATTGCCCTCGCACGCTCTCAATCAAACATCCAATTATCAGTGATCAAGTGGTGTCATGAATTCGTCACTCTTGATTGGCTGGTGAACAGTGTACATACATTGATCAGCTAATCGCTCCACGTAGCAGGTGTTCCAGAAATATGTACTGTGACACGAGTTGTTAGTTTCTGAAACTACATTTCGTTGCAAATGTTAGCTCGATCGAGTCTTGTTGATTTTGCTAGATAGCTATGCACCTAGGTACTCATGGGTAATTAGCAGTAAATGTAATGGCAGAGCAGCATAAATACCTGAAGGATTTTGTATGCAGCATCGGAATCCCCGTGTATAGTACCAAACTTGAATTAATCAGCATTGATACAGGTTGGGAGGATGAGTGAGAGTTAAATCCCTTATATCAGCCCTATTCTGTCCCTATTTGAACCAATGTAAATCTCAATTATTGAGTTCCATTCATCTAGTAATTTCAAACCGTATATTTTAAGAGTTGAAGTGAATTCATTTTCTTCAAAAGTAGTTAAAAAAATTAGGGAATGGTTCATATGCTGGCACCACTGATACTTTTTCATTGATATTATCAGCATAATAGATCTACACCTCATTAGGATTGATACAGAGTTAACAGCCTATATATACATAATATTGTAACACCTGTTACATCTACCACAGATAATTTATCAAAAATAGGACCACATGAATCCATATATCAGCACCAAACTTGAATTAAAAAGTTCAATTAATTTGTATTAAGAAGTGGTTAAAGTATTTGGGGTGGGTGGGGTAGTTTTAAAAATCATAGTTCCGCCCCTATGCACATCATACAAAGCGCTCTCACTATAATATCCAATGGTTTAGTGATTTCAGAGGATAGGTTTAAGCATTGGAAGTCAACTCTTTGATAGCAAAAGTGTTAAATCCCTATCTCAGCCACTTTTGACTAGCCAGATATTCAATCTACATAATAATTTAAATGGTTTATACAGACACCATCTCACTCACTCAAGAGAAAATTTAATTTGTTTACAAGCCCGGCTAAGAACACATGGGATTCTATCTCAAATCTAAATTGAACATGTATGACCCCACATTTATTTGTTTATCAAACATGTCAGATAAGATCTGATAAATAAGGCACGCTTATTGACAATAGCATTACAGTGCAGTGCAATACAAGTGTTTCATAACAGTGTTTTCATAAAAAAAAAAAAAATTTAAATTGAGTGAGGAGTTAAATCTAAATTAAAATAACAAAAATAATTAAAAAAAAAATAAAACAAACTATTATTTGTTTTTTAAATAAAAAAGAATTTTTATTTTTTGTTAAACCGAACAAGGGGTTCAATCTAAAAAAAACATTTATTTTTTTTATATTTTTTTAAAGTTATTTCCCTGGCTCCGCCCATATTTGAACCAGTGAGCCCATTTGAACAAATCTGAACCCCAGTCACCCAAGGCCCCTCCATACCAAATATAAGCTAAATCGGCTCAATGATATTTGAGAAGAAGTCTCAGGTGAGCTAAAAACAATTGAAACGTATTACATGCATATCATTGGCAAGATTTTTCTTTAGAGCATATACAGTCTATAAATAGTTATTCCCTGTATTTGTCGACTTATTTTGCCCTCATGTCAAATTATGTACACGTTTAACCAAACATAATGGTATATATTTCTGGGTCATATTCTCCAGCCAACAACCGATCGTGATTATTTTAGGGACACTGTACTGAATGTTCGTGAAATTAGAGTGTGCATCTTGTAAATAGGTCAGTGGCAGCCAGTGTGATTTGCAAGATATGGTTGATGAAACAATGTAATGTCAATAACCATTTCGCTATATATATATTTCTGTTTTGTAAAATTGGATACATATAACTTATACTTGTGTTTTATGTCAATAACCATTTCGCTATATATATATTTCTGTTTTGTAAAATTGGATACATATAACTTATACTTGTGTTTTATTCTGATGGGTCACTGTATTTATCCACTATATCGATGTATTATAATTTCAATTTAGCACTATGGAATTTGACCACCATGCACACACACTGACCTGGAAACTCCAATGTACATGTATGTGGTAGACAAATGCCCATCAGCCTGTATTTGAAAAAAATCTTCATATTTGCCTGCATTATTAAAAGGCCCATATAATTTTTGAATCACCATATCACATTACATAAAACATATTACATATGAAAACGAGTCATTTTGGGGTTATTCGGCAAAAAAAAACATGGCCGCCTTCTTGGATTTCATAATTCAATCCATTATCACGGTCTACAGGCCTGAGTGTTCGTCTGATCATCGTGAATTTGTCGTGGATGTTAAATATTGACATGTAGATTGGAACGAGTCAATTTGGGGTCATTCGGCCAAAATACATGGCCGCTGGCAGCAATCTTGGATTTATTCCTTGCATGACTAATTCCTTTGGCACGGGCCACAGATCGTACCTTTGCTTGGATCATTATGAAATTTGTCATGGCTGTTGAAATTGACATGTAGATGGGAACGAGTCATTTTGGAGTCATTCAGCAAAAAAAACAAGGCCGCCAGCGGCCATTATGGATTTCAAAATTCATTACATTTATAGCACGGGCTACATACCGGACTGTTCGTCTGATCGTCATGAAATTTATCGTGGATGTTAATATTGACATGTAGATGGGAGTCATTTTGGGGTCGTTCGGCCATAAAACATGGCTGCCGGAAGCCGTCTTGGATTTTACTCTTTGCATGACTAAATCCTTGGGCACAACCTACAGACCACACCCTCATCTGATCATTACCAAACTTCATCAGGACGACCTCTAAATGGAAGCCATCAAAGTTTCCTAATTCCGTTGAACAACATGGCGGCCAGTGGCCATATTGGATTTTACTCTCTGTAGGACTAAATCCTTTGGTACACCCTGCAGCGGACACCCTACTAGTCCGATCGTCAACAAACTTCATATGGATCTTCGGGATTACCACAAGATGGGAGTAATCTAATTTTTCCGATTTTCGTTAAACAACAAGTAGTCCAGTGCATTTATGAGAATAAAGTGCCAAACCTCAAACTAATTGCAACACAATGTTTCTTAGCAGGAATAAGTCTATTAACCAATTATAAACAACATATTAAAAATCAAAAAGGATCAAGAAAAGCGAAATTGATAAATTTTGTGAAATAAATTTAGTAAAATATTGTATAATACCCATTTTATAGCTTTTCAAGGATGTTTATAAAAAACTTCATTTCACATGTCCTTCCATTTATATATCCATTTTATTAAGTACATAATCCTGATTACAGAACAGAAAACATTTTCCAGATATGTTGATAATTTTTCGAGTTATGTGCCTCCAAAATTGGGAGTTTGTCTAATTTCGGAGCTTCAATTTCGTAAGAATTAGCTAAAAATCCATATTTTATGGTCTAGTATTTTAAAAACTAGAGAACAATGAAGGGATATCTTACTGTTGTATTAGTTGCCTCACTATATTGTGCACAAAAAATGATTACTTTATGCATCTATGATCGAGAAGACAAAAATATTCTTAAACAAAATGTGTGTTCCATGTAATTTGCCTTGTGACACAGAACTGGTGTAATAAATACCATATTTGAGGTCATACAACTCAATAAATTGATATCCATATGCCCTGTATTTATCATAACCTCTTACGTATACTAGGCTAAATACACTGTGCTGGAATTGCTAAACACATATGTGCCATAATCAACTTATGGCCCTATGAATCCTTTGTATTGACTCTTTTTCCAAAAATGCCATTTTGGACTGTTTTGTGATGTTTTTGTCCATTTTTTTTTTTGCACAAATAGTAAACAACAATGAATACAATTAGTGTTTAATGTGTAAACTCATTTGAACATTCCTCCTAAAACACTTAGTGTTGGAAAAAATAGGATTACATTGGTTATGCCAATCAACAGTCACTGGATTTCACATATTTTTCAAGAAACTGACTCCAAATTTGAATGATGATAATGGGATAGGTGAAATCACAAAGGCTATGATCTTGTCACCATATTCTAGTCATTGGAGACAAATGGTTGTTTTATTCCAGTTTGTGCAGATTATTCTTGCATGGTAAACCGTTTAGTACTTTAATAATTAGTGGATGTTTATTTAGAACTGTATCAGCATGTTATATAGAACCAGCCCGAAATAATAATTCGCCATTTCGCCATTGAGTTACAACAAAAAGGATTGTAGCTCTAAATATGAACATCAAAACAGGAAGCAGTATACTCTGTATGAAAGAATAAGGTTTGTAGGAGCTGGTGGTGGTAAAGTTTTATGCATCAAGGTCCACATTTTCTAGATTTTGTCAATATGGTTTCCCCTACCCCATTTTTCAGATATTCAAATTTGGCATCAGTTTCCAGAAAAAATAGTGAAATTCAGTGACATTCATTGATATATCAAATATAGCGCATTTATTTCAACACTAAAGTGTTTCAGGAGGAAAGTTCAAATGATTTTGCACATTAAACATACATTGTTTTTACTATTTATACATAAAAACCTTTAAAAATTAACAAAAAACGCCCCAAATAGCTTTTTAGATGAGTCCATTCTAAAGATTCATAGGGCCATAATTTGATTTTCTACACGATAATTTGGGAAATTCCTTGACAATGTGTTTAACGATGTATACTTAGTGATTATGAGTAAGACGGGGAATACGGATATATAATTATTGATTTGCATGACATCAAATATGCTATTTCATCACGCCGGTTCTGGACTACAGGCAAATTTGGCTAATTCCATACAATGGTGGAACACTCATTTTGTTTAATAACATTTTTGTCCTCTCAATCATAGATGCATAAAGAAATCATTTTGTGCACAACCTAGAGGAAATGACTAAAACAACAAGGAATCCCCCCTTCAGTTTTCTTTATTTTTTAAAACACAAGACCATAACAAATGGATTTTAACTAATTTTGAGAAATTGAGGCTCCGAAATTAGACAAACTCCAAATTTTGGAGGCACATAACTAAAAAAATACTGAACGTATCTATGAAAGGTTTTCTGGTCTGTAATCAGGGTTGTACACTCTACAAAATGGATATATTAATGGAAGGACATGTGAAATAAAGTTTTTTATAAACATCCTTAAAAGGCTATAAAATTTATTTCACAAAATTCATCAATTTCGCCTTTCTTGATTCGTTTTGATTTTTAGTATATTATTTGTGATGGGTTAAAGTACTTATTCCCACTGAGAAACTTTGTGTTGCAATTATTTTGAGGTGAACCCATAAATGCACTGGACTAAAAGCCATCGGCAGCCAGTTTGGAATTTACTCTTTGCATGACTAAACCATTTAGCATAGCCTGCAGTCCACTTTTTTATTTTAATTTCATTGGAAAACATGGCTGCCAGCGGCCATTTTGGATTTTACTTTATATATATATCTTCATGTTGATATATAGTATTACTGTATCACATTAAATTATCCCCTCTCCAAGTTGAGCTACAGTGTCATTGACACTTTCATTTCAATTAAAACAGCTTCTGAAATGTGTTAAACTGTCGTTTGACCTGAATGAGACAATTTCTCATTCATATGAGTGATATCAGTAGGGTTGTATGCGATTTCAGACCCAAATTAGTTAAAATTGGGGGGGGTGGGTGTTTGTAAAAAATATTTGAGTAAAAACACTGGTAAAAAACTACTTTTTTTCAGGTTGTGGGGGGGGGTGTGGTCCCCTAAAATGCTAGATGAAATTTAATTTTTAATACGCGCCCCTCCCATTTATACAGTAGTAAATACGTAGTTATTCAGGACAACATACACATCCGGGGATATTCGCATAGATGTCTGGTACCCGACCGTTGCATGAGAGGGTTGATACACTACCACACATAGATGTCAGATACCCGATCGTTGCATGAGGGAGTTGATGGACTACCACACATATATGTAAGATACCCGATCGTTGCATGAGAGGGTTGATGCACTACCATACATAGATGTCTGATACCCGATCGTTGCATGAGGGAGTTGATGCACTACCACACATAGATGTATGACACCCGATCGTTACATGAGAGGGTTGATGCACTACCACACATAAATTTATGATACCCGATCGTTGCATGAGGGAGTTGATGCACTACCACACATATCTGTCTGATACACGATCGTTCCATGAGGGAAATGATGCACTACCACACATAGATGTCTGATACCCGATCGTTCCATGAGAGGGATGGTGCACTACCACACATATATATATGTCTGATACCCGATCGTTGCATGAGAGAGTTGATGCACTACCACACATATATGTCTGATACCCGATCGTTGCATGAGAGGGTTGGTGCACTACCACACATATATATATGTCTGATACCCGATCGTTGTATGAGAGGGTTGATGCACTACCACACATATATGTCTGATACCCGATCGTTCCACGAGAGGGTTGATGCACTACCACACATGGATGTCTGATACCAGATCGTTCCATGAGAGGGTTGATGCACTACCACACATAGATGTCTGATACCCGATCGTTCCATGAGAGGGTTGATGCACTACCACACATGGATGTCTGATACCAGATCGTTCCATGAGAGGGTTGATGCACTACCACACATAGATGTCTGATACCCGATCGTTGCATGAGGGAGTTGATGCACTATCACACATAAATGTCTGATACCCGATCGTTCCATGAGAGGGTTGGTGTACTACCACACATAGCTGTATGATACCCGATCGTTCCATGAGAGGGTTAGTGTACTACCACACATATATATATGTCTGATACCCGATCGTTGCATGAGAGAGTTGATGCACTACCACACATATATGTCTGATACCCGATCTTTGCATGAGAGGGTTGGTGCACTACCACACATATATATGTCTGATACCCGATCGTTGCATGAGAGAGTTGATGCGCTACCACACTTGGATGTCTGATACCCGATCGTTCCATGAGAGGGTTGATGCACTACCACACATATATGTCTGATACCCGATCGTTGCATGAGGGAGTTGATGCACTACCACACATAAATGTCTGATACCCGATCGTTGCATGAGGGAGTTGATGCACTACCACACATAGCTGTATGATACCCGATCGTTCCATGATAGGGTTGATGCACTACCACACATAGATGTCTGATACCCGATCGTTGTGTGAGAGGGTTGGTGCACTACCACACATATATATGTCTGATACCCGATCGTTGCATGCGAGAGTTGATGCACTACCACACATATATGTCTGATACCCGATCGTTGCATGAGGAAGTTGATGCACTACCACACATATAATTTATGTCTGATACCCGATCGTTGCATGAGAGAGTTGATGCACTACCACACATAGATGTATGATACCCGATCGTTGCATGAGAGGGTTGGTGCACTACCACACATAGATGTATGGTACCCGATCGTTGCATGAGAGGGTTGGTGCACTACCATACATGGATGTATGATACCCGAGCGTTCCATGAGAGGGTTGATGCACTACCACACATAGATGTATGATACCCGAGCGTTGCATGAAAGGGTTGATGCACTACCATACATGGATGTATGGTACCCGATCGTTGCATGAGAGGGTTGATGCACTACCATACATGGATGTATGATACCCGAGCGTTCCATGAGAGGGTTGATGCACTACCACACATAGATGTATGATACCCGATCGTTCCATGAGAGGGTTGATGCACTACCACACATAGATGTCTGATACCCGATCGTTGCATGAGAGGGTTGATGCACTAACACACATAGGTATCTGATACCCGACCGTTGCATGAGAGGGTTGATGCACTACCACACATAGATATCTGATACCCGACCGTTGCATGAGAGGGTTGATGCACTAACACACATAGATGTCTGATACCCGATCGTTGCATGAGCGAGTTGATGCACTACCACACATAGATGTATGGTACCCGATCGTTGCATGAGAGGGTTGGTGCACTACCACACATAGATGTATGATACCCGATCGTTCCATGAGAGGGTTGATGCACTACCACACATAGATATCTGATACCCGGTCGTTGCATGAGAGGGTTGATGCACTAACACACATAGATGTATGATACCCGATCGTTGCATGTGAGGGTTGATGCACTACCACACATAGATGTATGATGCCCGATCGTTCCATGAGAGGGTTGGTTCACTACCACACATAAATGTCTGATACCCGATCGTTGCATGAGGGAGTTGATGCACTACCACACATAGCTGTATGATACCCGATCGTTCCATGATAGGGTTGATGCACTACCACACATAGATGTCTGATACCCGATCGTTGTGTGAGAGGGTTGGTGCACTACCACACATATATATGTCTGATACCCGATCGTTGCATGCGAGAGTTGATGCACTACCACACATATATGTCTGATACCCGATCGTTGCATGAGGAAGTTGATGCACTACCACACATATAATTTATGTCTGATACCCGATCGTTGCATGATAGAGTTGATGCACTACCACACATAGATGTATGATACCCGATCGTTGCATGAGAGGGTTGGTGCACTACCACACATAGATGTATGGTACCCGATCGTTGCATGAGAGGGTTGGTGCACTACCATACATGGATGTATGATACCCGAGCGTTCCATGAGAGGGTTGATGCACTACCACACATAGATGTATGATACCCGAGCGTTGCATGAAAGGGTTGATGCACTACCATACATGGATGTATGGTACCCGATCGTTGCATGAGAGGGTTGATGCACTACCATACATGGATGTATGATACCCGAGCGTTCCATGAGAGGGTTGATGCACTACCACACATAGATGTATGATACCCGATCGTTCCATGAGAGGGTTGATGCACTACCACACATAGATGTCTGATACCCGATCGTTGCATGAGAGGGTTGATGCACTAACACACATAGATATCTGATACCCGACCGTTGCATGAGAGGGTTGATGCACTACCACACATAGATATCTGATACCCGACCGTTGCATGAGAGGGTTGATGCACTAACACACATAGATGTCTGATACCCGATCGTTGCATGAGCGAGTTGATGCACTACCACACATATATGTATGGTACCCGATCGTTGCATGAGAGGGTTGGTGCACTACCACACATAGATGTATGATACCCGATCGTTCCATGAGAGGGTTGATGCACTACCACACATAGATATCTGATACCCGGTCGTTGCATGAGAGGGTTGATGCACTAACACACATAGATGTATGATACCCGATCGTTGCATGTGAGGGTTGATGCACTACCACACATATATGTATGATGCCCGATCGTTCCATGAGAGGGTTGGTGCACTACCACACATAGATGTCTGATACCCGATCGTTGCATGAGAGGGTTGATGCACTACCATACATGGATGTCTGATACCCGATCGTTCCATGAGAGGGTTGATGCACTACCACACATAGATGTATGATACCCGATCGTTGCATGAGAGGTTGATGCACTACCACACATAGATGTATGATACCCGATCGTTGCATGAGAGGGTTAATGCACTACCACATATATATGTCTGATACCCGATCGTTGCATGAGAGGGTTGATGCACTACCACACATAGAATCTGATGTCTGATACCCGATCGTTGCATGAGAGGGTTGATGCACTACCACACATAGATGTATGATACCCGATCGTTCCATGAGAGGGTTGATGCACTACCACATATATATGTATGATACCCGATCGTTCCATGAGAGGGTTGATGCACTACCACACATAGATGTATGATACCCGAGCGTTGCATGAGAGGGTTGATGCACTACCACATATATATGTATGATACCCGATCGTTCCATGAGAGGGTTGATGCACTACCACACATAGATGTATGATACCCAAGTGTTGCATGAGAGGGTTGATGCACTACCATACATGGATGTATGATACCCGAGCGTTCCATGAGAGGGTTGATGCACTACCACACATAGATGTATGATACCCGAGCGTTGCATGAAAGGGTTGATGCACTACCATACATGGATGTCTGATACCCGATCGTTCCATGAGAGGGTTGATGCACTACCACACATAGATGTATGATACCCGATCGTTGCATGAGAGGGTTGATGCACTACCATACATGGATATCTGATACCCGATCGTTCCATGAGAGGGTTGCTGCACTACCACACATAGATGTATGATACCCGATCGTTGTATGAGAGGGTTGATGCACTACCACACATATATGTATGATACCCGATCGTTCCATGAGAGGGTTGATGCACTACCACACATAGATGTATGATACCCGATCGTTCCATGAGAGGGTTGATGCACTACCACACATAGATGTCTGATACCCGATCGTTGCATGAGAGGTTGATGCACTACCGCACATAGATGTCTGATACCCGATCGTTGCATGAGAGGGTTGATGCACTACCATACATGGATGTCTGATACCCGATCGTTCCATGCGAGGGTTGATACACTACCACACATAGATGTATGATACCCGAGCGTTGCATGAGAGGGTTGATGCACTACCATACATGGATGTCTGATACCCGATCGTTGCATGAGAGGGTTGATGCACTACCACACATAGATGTATGATACCCGAGCGTTGCATGAGAGGGTTGATGCACTACCATACATGGATTTCTGATACCCGATCGTTCCATGAGAGGGTTGATGCACTACCACACATAGATGTATGATACCCGAGCATTGCATGAGAGGGTTGATGCACTACCAAACATGGATGTCTGATACCCGATCGTTCCATGAGAGGGTTGATGCACTACCACACATAGATGTATGATACCCGAGCGTTGCATGAGAGGGTTGATGCACTACCATACATGGATGTCTGATACCCGATCGTTGCATGAGAGGGTTGATGCACTACCACACATAGATGTATGATACCCGAGCGTTGCATGAGAGGGTTGATGCACTACCATACATGGATGTCTGATACCCGAGCGTTGCATGAGAGGGTTGATGCACTACCATACATGGATGTATGATACCCGATGTTGCATGAGAGGGTTGATGCACTACCACACGAATGTTGCATAGGGCATTCTTTCCCACTCACGGAGTTGCTAGTGTGTAAGTCGTGTATAATGCACTTCTGAATAAAGTACGAGTACTTGTATAACCTAACCTACATGTTTATAGTTTATATTAGATATCTTTCGCAAAATCGCAATTACGATTACGGATAGGATATATTGTCCCAGTAAGTTGCATGGATACCATCACAATTTACATACGATGGTTATTTGGTGAGACTGCATATGCTAGATAATGCTAGAGCGCCCCAAGCAGAACCGGTTGCACAACCTTGACACATCCCCAAATAACTATAAACTATACATGGGGTATATTTGGTCTCACGTAAGAACCCCCGTGCGTAAACATCGAATGTTTGGCCGTATACTGGCAGGATATTGTCCATATCCGTAATCGTAATCGTGATTTTGTGAAAGGTCTCTATTGTCGTTTTAGTCCGGCTGATTTAAACTGCACTCGGCATTTTACTCGTCCGTGCACTTTAGTTGAAATGTCTCGTAATATATATAACAAATTAAAATTTAACCAGCGATATCGTAATGACCTTGAAATAATAACAATTGAACTAACCTCAGTCTCTTATCACATGGAACATCCATCGGGTAGCTGATTCCTCACTTAGATCTCATACGTCCAGTTTGTTTATCTTGAAATAGAAAAATAAAGCAACAATAAGACGACCTTCAGTTAACACTGTGCATGGTTACACATAGAACGTTTAAACAGATATGATTACAACAAATATGCACACATGTACACGTACTTATTCGACAGGGATAAGAGTCGTCAGTGCAATCTCGCGAGTCTTTATCGTATTATCGGGTGAAATTTCACTTTGACACGCACTTTGTATATATACATAGACTGTCCATATCAGTACTTGATTTAGATACCCCGATATAATCTCCACACCGACAATAATTAAATTTACACCTGTCGCATAATGAACTATTACAGATTACGAATAGTAACTCTGGTCGTATTTTTTTGCGGACGGTCCAAAAACCTTTTCGCAGAATTGACGACTATATATACGAAGTAAATTTGCGAATAGTGCAGTTCAAACTTCTTGCCACTCGCTGTAAGGTGAAATGATTATGTTTGCTGTGATTAGTTTGTACTTAATTGTTCTGTTATCAGGTCATAGTTATAAATACGGATATCAGATTGGAAGAACTCAAGTGATGTAGTAACCTATTTGCACGTAATTCTTATCTGTAATAGTCCATTATGCGAATACACTGCTGAATAAAATGCCACGTTTTTGTTACAGATAACACACTGCGGTAGTCGATGCGAAGGACACCATAGTGTCTGCATAAATAGTATTAAAGGGGCATGTTAAGTATAATCTAATCACAGATTAGGCTATAGTATAATATATATCATGTTTATTTTGTACGGTACACCATATATGGTCAAATGTACATGAACACAGAATAACAAGACAAAATGGACGAATTTAAAAAGACAAAGTTAAGTAATAACAATGATATATGGTGGTATACGATGAGAGATGGCAATATACATATGTTATACCGGTATATGCCTCCCATAAGTTGTGATACTATATGAAGATGGTTGGCAAATATACCATTCAGATTTGAAACTGGCAACACTGGCATGGTCTCAAGTCGAAGAGTCTTTGTTAATTCTTTTTAGTTGTACTCGATTTAGGAGTTCGTTACTCGGTTGCCAAACCCCTTTCTTTTTAAATCCACAGTGGACGAAGTGTGCCAGAGCCCGCATAGTTTTTAAGTCGCCGCTGGTCATTATTTGTTTAAATAGCTTCTCGTTGGGGATGTTTAACAGATTGGGAGATAAGTTCTCGTAAAATAGGGCGCGCTCGTCTGACAATGTAGTACAGTAAATAAGAAAGTGTTCTTCGTTGTCGATTTCATTGCATGTTTCGCAAATTCGGTCCTCTTCGTCGAGATCGAAGTGGGGGGGGGGGGCATCGGTGGCTCAATCGGTTAGGGGTACAACTCCAAGCCGTTTCGCCTTCCAGCGCTGGCGATAAGGATTCAAATCCACATGTTTCCATCGTGGACTTTGTAACTCGAAATCGTTATCTGGGAAAGTTGTCAGTTACTTGCCGATGGCCGGTGGTTTGCCGCACATTGTCGACGAGTTTATCAGCCATTGAAATCACTGTTAGATTAGCCGTAAGTGTGCGGATTTCCTCCACCATTAAAACTGGCAATGTCGTGATATGGCCTTAGTGGCTAAAGCGACATAAAACCCCAATCAATCAATCAATCGAGATCGAAGTAGCGTCCGCGTTCGATGCCCAAGGTGTGGCAACTTATTCTTAATTTTGTCAGAGATTCACGCTGTTTTGGGACGGAAATGACGTTGAGATATTCTTCCAAAGAAGTCATCGTTTTAAATGTCCTGTACGTTCTATGTTTGTTCCTTGGAGGATCACGTCGATTGCTATTTTTGGGAAGTTTTGTGCTTATAGTATCATTAAATATTTGTTTCTTTATTGAGTTATTGAAGAAGTCATTAATGTCGTGACGTGGGGACATGGATGTGACTAATTGTTGAGATTGTGACAACGACTTGCTCCATGAATCCAGATTAGATTCAAAAAGTTGTTTGTCGGTCATAAATGCCTCCTTTAAAAGTCGCTCTTGTGGTAATTGAGTTAAGTACTGTTCGTATTTACATAACATAGCTATTATATGCTTTGTCAAAGGGGAAATTCCCAGTTCAAGTCTGCATGCAATACTACTAGCCCTTTCCGGCATATTCAGGAGAAATCTACAGAATTTTGTCTGGGCTTTTTCGAAGTTAAAATTTTCAATTACTGTCATAATGTTGAAGTCGGAACCTTTGGTCTTTGCTCTGTTGAATGAGTTGTATATTTTATTGATAACGTCTGGGCCCCAGAGTTCACAGTTATATGTCAAAATAGGGACGACGAGGCTTTGCAGTAACTTAATATTGAGATGTTGTGGCAATTGTTTTGCTGGCAAGGATTTTGTAATGTGGAAAAACGACTTAAGGCTCTTCTTAATGGGGTCACCACGCGCGATTTCAAATGAGCCCTTGTAGTCGATTTGTAGCCCCAGGTATATGTACGATGGGACAGACACTATTACTTGGTTGTCGTAAGTTATGACTGGGTTTATCTGTGGTCCTGTGGTGAATACCATACATTTTGTTTTTTGTATATTGAGATATAGTTGCCATTTTACATTGTAATCGCGGAGAATATTTAATTTTCGCTGGAGCCCTTCTTTTGATGTTGATAATAATATTAGATCATCAGCAAAAAGTATGAAACTAATATATTTCTTGGTTTAGCGAAAAAAAAAAATAGGCGATTGTGCCGATCCGACTGTGATTGTAATCAATGTGAATATTTCAAGATGGCACACAAGATGGCAACCAATGCGAGAAATTTCTAATCCGGGCTGAATTCGCGGTCAGGCTCGAAAGGTATATTCAGTTCAGATGGTTGTGACTCGTGACGATAAATTATACCTATCCATTTCGTATAAAGTTGTAACATCCGTGTCTGATATTTAAAACTGTTTTGAATGTAATGTGGCTTGTCTGAAACTAAAAAAAGACAGTGGCACTGCCAGACACAGATATTTAGAGCAGAATGTACCCATGAAGTGCAGAATATATAACTTCCTTCTCCTACTATTCTTCGTTGCATGCAGGTTGAATATTATACCCTGCATTTTGAAATAATTTGAATAAAATGTCGCAGATAAATAAACCTAATTGTATTATAAGTACAGGTTCAGATGAAGAAATTGATACTTTCATTGGAGGATGGGTTATTTTTTTACATATATTTTGAACTGAAAAAGAGTGAAAACCTCTGGCGATGTCAGATATAAGTAACGAATTGCGGTGTCAATGTTGTAATGGAATTTGGACCGCGAAGAGTTATTAAGTTCTCTGAAGCCGTGAAATTATATTGCAAATGAGAGTCCCATGCCGTGTTGTAATATTCACGAATTGGTCTAACCATGCTCGTATAAAGACCCATAAACGTGGTCGGAATATCACGTAATTAGCGTTCTATTTAGGTCACCGATGACCCGATATACCTTATTACATATCGATTTTATGTGAATGTCGAATTTTAAGTTTGTTATCTACTTTAACACCGATATCCTTTTGGCACGGGCTCTCCAGAATTGGTGGCTTGTTTGACACGTCTGTCATGAAATAATCGTTCCGTGGATTGCTATACTCAATATGAACAACATGAATTATGTCCGAATTAAATATGAGCTGCCAAATAGTAACTGTTAACCACTGCACTATAGTACTATACTCTTATACGCCTTAACTACACGACGTATCCCCCTCACAGACCGTATATGCACCGTACCAAGTAGTATATGTGTTCCTGCTTTAGTAAATTACGTCATTGTATAGTATACACGAGACACATGTATACTACATTAGGCACGTATATAGGGACGGTGCATATAAGAGCAGTGTGTGTTTGGAGGGGGGAAGGCATTGGTACCAGTAATCCCGAAATAAAATATTATCATCTATATGATGAATGTTATTTTGTAATAATTATCATATTACGTTCAATTACTCAGCTTTTAATTATATTGATAAGTCCCAGTAATCCAAGGTCCCATCTATCCAATGATGAACATCATACAATAATAACTTTCAATATTCATACAATTTAAAGCACCAGAATAATTAAATGAGCTGACGTCGCATGGCATCGCAGCGATAATTGAATGTAAAAAAAAACAATGATCGAGAACTGATGGAAAATCAAATTTTTTTTCAGTGCAATGTTTTCCTCGTAATAAGCGGGACCCTCCCCATGATATCGTGTTAGAAAAGAAAAAAAATATTGGGTAAATATTGAACAAAAATAGGAGCCCTCTTTTCTTTATTAATTCTCTATTTTGGCCAACTTTATATACAAAAAAAAAAGATTTAAGTCATAATTTATCTTTAAACATGGATTTGGTAAAATATTTACATTGTATTGGGAAATTCTGCTATCGGCACTTAGAATCACCCACCACCGGACCTTGTATCCTGGTGTCCCCCCCCCCCCTCTAGTCTCGTCACAAATTAGTCTCCGACATGATTGACAATTTGATTACTGTATTACGTAGGCGTTTATGACAAATTCTGCTTTTCCATTAAACGAACATTCAATAGCGAGCTTTATTCCAGTGTTCATCAATATTAATAGATGTTTCAGAATTTGGATTAATCAGAAATTAGCTTTATATATCAGCATGCTTATAATAAATACAATAGAAAATAGTGCATTAGTATTTTCCAGGAAATTCGTGCATCATCGGTATGAAATTGTTTCCGTCTTGTTATTGTTCATTGGGCACGGGCTCATTCATCGCACGTCAATTGCTTAGGTATACCACCATTGTGCAGGCGATATAGTGTGAAGAATGCAATATACATCAATATACATGGATTGTGTCTCGTATTTATAAATACCATGCACTCTGGTTGGTAAACGATAAAAGCATTAGACATTTAAGAACTTCCTTGTGACAAACAGGAACCCTTTGTAGTTCTACATGAGTGTTGGGATGCGTGCACCCTCTCACACCTCGACGCGTCAGTGCCGGTGCGATTTATTTCTGTTTCAAAATAATAAACTCACTCTGTTTCGAAGCCACTCCACTTTGGTCAGGATAAAATACAAGCCATTATACGTAATCCTAAATGTTCCCATCGCCTTCAGTTTGCAAACGTTATACGAGCATTTTTACAGGTTGCAACAGCCGTGTATGCTATAAACTTGACAATACATACCGTATTCCACAGAAAATCTGCATGGCTATAATACAGTCTATATACATTCGACAACAGCTGCCGTCAAAACAACTTCGCATATTACTGATAAAATATTTTGTAATATATTCCTAGTTCACGCTTCAGAGATAATCGGAGAAAGCGAGAGCCGACGGAAAGCTGTGCCAAAGCACCGAGCACTTCTGTTATCCGATACTGCTTGTTTCAAACTACGGAACAGCATGTGCTTAAAATAATATAGTAAGCGGTGGTAGGTTGTAGTTGTAATTCCCATACACACAAAATGCTCGAAATCATTAGAACAAGAAACGGAATGTAAAAAGCGCCAATCCAATTCTCTCGTAATGTTATATTGATACAAGAAAATGCTGCCAACATGTTGTGAAGACATCAGTTCGCTGTTGTGTAACAATTTAGTTGGCGCTCTCAGTAACAATTTCCCCATCCACCCAAATGGTTTACACAGCCTAAAAACGATGTCTATAATAAACGTCACCTAAATCATAAATTATTTTGACTGAATATTTATTCTGCGGCATGTAAAAATGATTATTTTAGCGAAATCCACCCAGTCCACTCATGTTATCCTAAATGTCAAGGTTATTTTACAAACAACATTTAGTGTAAATAAATTTACTTTTATAAGGTACTGTGTGTGTGTGTGTGCGCCAAATAGATCCATTCCCGAACGTCGACTCAACGTTTGCTCGTACGTTAGCTGCGACCAGTAACCCGGTTACAAATGCGCCCTATTTTTTTTTTTACATTAGGAAATACAAAGTTACATTTGCAAGACGTGTTTTCGCGGTTACGGTTACAAATGATTAGCAGAGAATAACTCCAACTAGAAAAATGAAATTATTTCACATGTCCTTGTTCAAAACGGGTTACAAAGTTACATTTGCAAGTCGTTTCAAAAATGCGACGTGTTTTCGCGGTTACGGTTACATTTGGAAGTCGTTTTAAAAATGCGACGTGTTTTCGCGGTTACGGTTACAAATGATTAGCAGAGAATAACTCCAACTAGAAAAATTTATATATTTCACCTGTCCTTGTTTCAAACGGGTTACAAAGTTACATTTGCAAGTCGTTTCAAAAATGCGACGTGTTTTCCCGGTTACGGTTACATTTGGAAGTCGTTTTAAAAATGCGACGTGTTTTCGCGGTTACGGTTACAAATGATTAGCCGAGAATAACTCCAACTAGAAAAATGAAAATATTTCACCTGTCCTTGTTTAAAACGGGTTACAAAGTTACATTTGCAAGTCGTTTCAATAATGCGACGTGTTTTCCCGGTTACGGTTACAAATGGTTAGCAGAGAATAACTCCAACTAGAAAAATGAAAATATTTCACCCGTCCTTGTTTAAAAAGGGTTACAAAGTTACATTTGCAAGTCGTTTTAAAAATGCGACGTGTTTTCGCGGTTACGGTTACAAATGATTAGCAGAGAATAACTCCAACTAGAAAAATGAAAAATATTTCACCCATCCTTGTTAAAAAAGGGTTACAAAGTTACATTTGCAAGTCGTTTCAAAAATGCGACGTGTTTTCGCGGTTACGGTTACATTTGGAAGTCGTTTTAAAAATGCGACGTGTTTTCGCGGTTACGGTTACAAATGATTAGCAGAGAATAACTCCAACTAGAAAAATTTATATATTTCACCTGTCCTTGTTTCAAACGGGTTACAAAGTTACATTTGCAAGTCGTTTCAAAAATGCGACGTGTTTTCCCGGTTACGGTTACATTTGGAAGTCGTTTTAAAAATGCGACGTGTTTTCGCGGTTACGGTTACAAATGATTAGCCGAGAATAACTCCAACTAGAAAAATGAAAATATTTCACCTGTCCTTGTTTAAAACGGGTTACAAAGTTACATTTGCAAGTCGTTTCAATAATGCGACGTGTTTTCCCGGTTACGGTTACAAATGGTTAGCAGAGAATAACTCCAACTAGAAAAATGAAAATATTTCACCTGTCCTTGTTTAAAACGGGTTACAAAGTTACATTTGGAAGTCGTTTCAAAAATGCGACGTGTTTTCCCGGTTACGGTTACAAATGGTTAGCAGAGAACAACTCCAACTAGAAAAATGAAAATATTTCACCCGTCCTTGTTTAAAAAGGGTTACAAAGTTACATTTGCAAGTCGTTTTAAAAATGCGACGTGTTTTCGCGGTTACGGTTACAAATGATTAGCAGAGAATAACTCCAACTAGAAAAATGAAAATATTTCACCCATCCTTGTTAAAAAAGGGTTACAAAGTTACATTTGCAAGTCGTTTCAAAAATGCGACGTGTTTTCGCGGTTACCTATACAAATGATTAGCAGAGAATAACTCCTTTCAATAATATGGTCAGAATCACAAAAGAGGTTCTCCGCAAAATTCCATACTTTAAAATAAATTTGTCATGCCCCATACGGAACTGGGACAACCATAATAGAACATTTAGTTGTCAGTTAATTAACTAACACGTATAATAACCAAGTGAGTCACAATTTGCTACATTTTCGGATAACGCAGAGAATAATGTTATATATATAATGTTATAATGATATATGTAAAAAACTAAACTTATTACCAATTTGGTTGCCATATTGGAAGCCATCTTGAGCAATTTGTTCTATAAACACCGTAGTGTGACACATTTAAGATAGACCAATACAATAAACACCTTTAAATCCAAAGATAATTACATATTACTAGAAAAATGGTCCAAACCTGAAAAGTACATTTTTGCCGATATTTATGTCAAGTTTTTGAGAAAACGTCCAATAGTTTTGGTGATGTCAGTGTTGGCAACAGTAACAATTAACCATGGTGCAGCAAACATGTTAGTATTCAATGTATAGAAGGCATAATAGCCAATGTTGTACATCAACCACAACTTGTAAGCGATTGCAGGACACCCTAGGGCGATATTTACCATTTTTCCATATTTTGGCGGCCATTTTGGCAGCCATTTTGAGCCAAAGTAAGAATTTTGGTTCTAGTGAGTTGAAATATTCATAGGTAATGGTATGCCTCACTTAATTGCAACCTTCTGTTCATTTCTTGTTGAAATATGACTAGAATCCCAGTTGTGATATTTTTGTGAAATTTTATAACGCGTTCTGTAAAATCGAATATTTGAGGGACCACATGTGGATAGGACCCCAATAATTGCATATTTAATTGCTCCAATTAATATATAAAATACAAAATAAAATCATTTTACTGAACCAGTTCCAAACAGCATGAACTGATCTAGAAGATATTTGTGAAAAAATGTCATATTTTCAACTTCCGGCGGCCATTTTGGTGGCCATCTTGGATGGTGAGTTTCAATTTTGGCCCAAACTAGTGTCATTATGTCTTAGCATCATGAAAATATATACGTTTTACTAGATTAGTCATGTGAATTTGCAACAAATTCCAAGTTACTGGTTTTACGTCTGGGAAAAATTTGGGAGGGGGGGGGTATACTTTTTAGGGCGCTATAAAAAAAATTGCTCAAGGCTGACAGATGGCCAGGCGATAAAATCTTGATGTCGGATACCTGAATTTACAAAATCCGCAGAGAAAAAAACTTTATACGCGAAAACACGCATTCGTGAATTCCGGGGGTTTAAACATGACCTATCTTAGGTAGCGTCGGCCCTTTTATACGACGCGACCCAAAGTGGGTAGTACTACCTACAAAATACCCACAAGTGATCCCCACAACTACCTTTGAAGGTAGCAAATACGTTACCTACACAGCGTCAGAAATCACTAAGGTAACAACTAAAGGCGGAAGTTACCAATGACGTCACGCTATTATAGCTTGACACGAAGAGTGGGCAAATCCCAGAATGACATGAATACAATGTAACGATGGTGTGGATAAATGTGAATACGATGAGAACTATAGAAGTTAATTGGGTAGTAATTAGATGAATATGCAAATTATGAGTTAGTTATCTCACAAATATCGGTAATAATATGAATATGAATGCATAAAGTGTAATTTGAAGTGAGGAAAGTGATAAAAGTTACCAACGGCAAAATATACTGACTGTGATGAGAACATAAGTGCCAATTACTAAATTATCACGAAATAACAATTAATATATGATTTTAAATTGACACAACAGGAGGTGGCCTTTAGCTATGCTACAACATCAACAGACTTCTTCAAAGATATCTAAAAACAATTATGGAATCAAGAAACAAAATAATGCTGACATTTGCAAGAAGTTTGTTCTTTGTTTCATTTTCAGAAGAGAGTGACAGGCAGGACTCATGAGACCATGCATTAACCGAATTAACATTCGGAATCTAAATGTTTGGATACTATACCAACACTGAGATGGGCCTATGCCATACGGGAACAAAAAGAAGGTCTGTGTCCATCAGGTTTATGGTTCAGTCAGGGGATGGGTCAGACAAGTATACAGACACGTCGGCTATCTTTCAAAATGGAGACGTTTGGGACCCACCACCCAGCGTGTTTGTATTTCACAAGTTTTACTACACATTTTCGGTAACCGCCCACTTTTTATTTCCAATAATTTTTAACTCAATAATTTATTTAAAATAATTTTCTCGAATATTTGCACATACCATAACAGGTCCTTAATATTGATCTTTATCCATATTCTCAACACCTATTAAAATGAAAATGCAAATTAAAGTGTTCCATGTTACCAATTTTAGACCATCGAAAATAATTGAATGATACTGAAGTACGATCTCACACCACGGAATCATGTTACCAGAGTCTGAAACTCTGAAACCAACTAGGACATGCTTGTAGAAATTGTTTTGTATCCTCAGTCCGTACAGAGTTGTCACCAAACATTACGCTGCTGCTTATTTTAATATAAACATGCATCGTCTAGTTTTATTTTTTATACGAGACTGCGTGCATGAGACTTTATTTTGTTCGTATACCATTATTTTCTGATATCCACCAAACATGGCGAACTTTGTTTTAGTTTCTGTTTCTATATGATTTATATTTTATTTTAAATGTTGCTCAATTGTAATATACCTCACTCAATCACAGTGACACTCAGGAACAGTTTAGCAGCTTGAAACATGCATGCATGCATCCATCCCCTGATATTAATCATTGTGTTACAACAGTAACCTATATTGTATAAGTGAATTATGTAAGGCTGTTAGATGGCCATTGCTGCGTATGTATGGGAAGTTCATGTCTTCAGAAGTCATTCCATTGGACATGGGCGACAATAATTGTCAGTAGGGGTGGGGACTATGACTACACCAGAAGTTCAAACGATATGTCTCCATGCTTAATGGCGCACTGTTTAATACAATGGTTCACAGATACGGCGACCTAACTACAAAAACGCCATAAAAGAAGAAGGAATCCGACCAGCGGTATTTTCTATAAGACACCAGGGGGGGGGGGGGTAGTAAAACATTTGCAGGAAGGTATGCCGGGTGGTGGGTGGCCCGACGGGCAAAAAAAACACGTTTTTTACACCCTCATGCAATTTTTTTAATAAATACCTTTTGTGCCCTTATATGACATTTGTAACAGTTTAAAACGTATTATAATAATGTATAACTGCAAAAATACCATATTTATGTTACTGGGACCTCATATGGGCCTTAGTAGAGATGACATTGAGCTATATGGCATGTTGCATATGGGGCGGTGGGGTGAAAAAAATTCCTTTCCTACACCCTTCGGAAAGTAGATTCGAGAAATGAAAACTGAAATAAATAAACTTGTCTTGATTTAACTAAATCCAAGATCATTGTGTGCATGGAAAAAGAGCTAGCAACTGTCTCAAACATTAATGTGACTATCAATGGCTAGAATATAACTGTCATCACACTGTTCACCAGTGCATCAAGCCAATCAGTGAAATATTTGCATGTGTATCAACTCATATGATCTGTTGCTCTCACGACACCTAAAATATCCAAGCCTGGCATAGTGACTGTTTGCCATTTATTATAACAGAGGTTGCTCCAGTAGACTAACAAAAGTGTTAAGGCATAATGCTAGATAATGGGCTGGTTGACAGACTAATCGGGAAATGGTTAGAAATTACGGAATTGTGTGTATCCTGTACAATGACCTAAGTTTGCATATAAAGTAAACGTGTCCTGATGTAACTACTGCCTAGATTATTGTGTGCATGTAAAAAGAGCGAGCAACTGCCTCAAACATTAATGTGACTACCAATGTGTAGAACATATCTGTCACCAGTGCATCAAGCCAATCAGTGAATTATTTGCATGGCTTTCAACTCAGATGATCTCTCACAAGACCGAACGTATCCAAGTCTGGTATAGTGCTGTGACTGCTTGTCATCTATATACATGTATATATAAACGAGTAGGATCTGTCCGGATTTTTCTCTCAGACCCCTGGACCGAGTTCAACCAAATTTGGAGTGGTGACTCGGGAGTACCCTGGCGGATGTTCTAATGGTTAAAAACATTTAATTAAAAAATAAAATAAAATTGGTTTTGTTAAATTGAGCAAGGAATTCAATCTATAAAAAAATAAATATTAAAATAATATATATATATCAAAATGTTTCAATGACCAAATGTGCTTGAAGCGCACAAAGTGGCCGCCGCTAAATGAAGGCTCTGTCTAAGATCAAAATGTTTGGGAAGACCCACAAAGGGGGCCACATGTATCTCCGATGCTGAATATAGGCTCCCAAAGGGAGCCTGTTACAGCTAGTTTAGTATAATAGAAGTAGGTTGCTCCATTAGACTAACATAAGTGGTATGGAAAATGCTAGATAATGGGCTGGTTGACAGAGTAATCCGGAAATAGTTAGAAATTATGAATTTTTTTGTATTCTGCACAATGACCTAGGTTTACAGATGATCAGCAATTTATAAAACTTTTTTTTTTCAATTAAAACAGCTTCTGAAACAGGTTAAGCTGTTATTTGAACTAATTGAGATCATTCCCAATCATATGAGTGATATCAGTAGAGTTTTATGCGATTTTAGACAAATTTTAATGAAATTGGGACTACAAAATTGGGACTAAAAAATATTTTTTTTGCAGGTTTGGGGGTGGTGGGTCCCCGAAAATGCCAGATGCCAAAAAACGGCATACCTTCCTGCAATTTTTTTACTACCCTCCCACTGAAGACTCCGCTAATAAATATCAAAACGCCATGGTTAATGAAAGAAATTGACTACAGTCAGAACATATCAGTGCTTGAAAACTGCTAGCGCTGTATCCATCGGCATCGTATATTTCATTATGCCCTTCGTGAACAGATAGACATGACATTTCTTAAGGTGCCATTACACGATTAAGCTTGCTTTATTAAGCAAGCTGAAGAGGGGTGCTGCATCGTGTAATACCATGCCATTTCATACAGCTCAGCATTATTAATTACCCAAAGAGCAAGCTGTTGGGAAAGGGACCAAACCGTTTTTGGATACATCAATGAACCCCCATTAATGGCAGGTAGCAGTTAAATAACATAATTCCCCTTGATACCTGATAAAAACCACAATTCACAATATTGGAGTCGAGTTAGTAAATATAATGGTATTTATTTAATTATAATTGACATTTTGTGAAAGATTTCATGATAAAATAGTGCTTTTAAAGGTTAGCTGGGTGGTGTAATGTGAACATCCAGCATCACCCCTGTGGTTACCATTTGGAGCTTAATAAAGCAAGCTCAATGGTGTAATGGCACCTTTAGATTACTGTATTCATACACTATTGACACACACACATTAACCTTCTTCGTCTTGCCAGCCAACCTGATGTTTTGTGTATCAAATAAAAATCTTTACACGAGTGATACAATATTACCATTTCAGATACTTTCATATTAATCAGGGTCAATTTCTCAACATAAAATGTCGCATCTGGCAATGTTTATATTTACACAGTACTACCTAAATATCATAAATCACAGACTGAATGTGCAATAGATGACTCCTGTTTGTTAAGTTTCAACTTGAAGTTCATATTCTATATCTTAAATATGTTGTTCTGCACGTCCCCCTTAGTGGGCTCCTCGTATCACTCAACATTAAACTCAGTATCAGACCCGACGAGTTAAAGCGATTTAGGGTAATATTTATTTTTGGTATCGTTATCATTATCATAGCGATTTGTCGATAATGATTACAGTATCTCCACTGGGAAGTTAATCTCTTCCCTTGACTATATACAATATTACGTTATCGTTCATATAACATTTCAAAAATGCACAAGGTAAACACATTATAAATTGGCATGAGTATTGAGCTATGTGTGCAGTCGTATATTATTAGTTATCTTCGGCAACATCGGGGGTAGATGGAGATTTAATACTTGGTACGACGATTTTGTTCCCACAACAATAGCCATGCGGTCTCAGTTTAAGTGTGGTTTTCACATTAATTCACACCAATGAGAATAACTCGGTAGCCGACCTGTGTGGATCAGGCGTCAAGTGATGTCAAACTCGACCTGCTAGAGCAGCGTCACGATAATATAAGCCAATAATATTGCTAGCGGCAACCGGTTGTTTGGACAAGAATGTTTGTCCCCAATTAAGCCGACCAAAAAGTCGATCGAGGCGGACATATTTTGTTTGTTGTAAAATCTGTCATCTTTGGTACATCTTTCTGTGAATATTTTGTTATTTTGTTTCCCAAAATTTCAGCCCCACGTTGTACATCAATCTACATCATACTAGTATTTCGAATTCGTTAAATGTATTCAACCACTGGATTATCTATATTTTAATTAATGCTATATATTGCATAGTACACTGTAGATAGCAATACATAACACTATTTCAAGTAGATTATGAGATGACTTTGTCAACATCAACGTCGGCATTTTGTTGGCTGTTGCCTCTTGCGTCTTGTGCGGTGACTCACAACAAAATTATTGTTGCAGTCAACAACAAAACATGCCTTCGCACACGCTGCAACAATGTTAGGTAACATTGATGCATCGTGTGCGACGGGCTATAACATGTGTTCGGCTCGCGTTTTCTATATAAATGCAGTTATCCACATGTCTGGTAACGATCGTCAGGCAAATTTGCCTGGGTTTTCGTTTGCAGGCATCTTAATACAGAAAGCTATAATGTGCCATAATACGAACGCAGAAATGCTTATAAAATGCATCCGTTCCACAGTTAACTGTGTGCGATGTAAAAACCTCTGTCGTTTCACCTGTAGCTGTGCTTACCATACGTGTCCTTGGCGCACGACTTTACACATGCTTTCTTTAATGGTAGTCATCCTTATGAACAATTATGTGACAACGAGGTATCAATTTTGACTCTGAAATCTGATTATTTGGGTTCCAAGAATACTTTATAGAATGGAAAAAAAACAAATCGGAATATGATAAATAGCATCTGTATACCCCTAAACACCATCATATAACCAATCTTCATATTCCAATCAAATTTCGACAGATATTTCCCTTTTTCTATTCATCATTAATATTTGACTATGGAGAATAATCAAGCGTGTCTGTTCATTAAAATAGATTGTGGTTGCTGGTATAGGAATCGCGAGAATCAATGGCAGTTAAATGACACATTATTATCACGGCAGTCATATATTCACCCAGATATATTCCATAATTATACCTCAATTGCAGCGTTTATATGACAAATAAACGTGTGTTCGTAATCGTAAGTGATTGTCTGTAGCTGTGTTGCAGAAAGGTTGTAATTTTATGGTCTGTATGACCGCCGCACCGAGCACCATGACGCCACATGATATATCTACAATGGATTGCGTGGTCCCGATAATGCTTCATGATAACGACCTCTAATGATAAATCCACAATGTGTTCGAGCTCCGGTTGTGCTACAGTGCCAGTTACAAGAAGTTGTATTTTAAGCGCACTATTTTCGCGCCCAATATCGCAAGTTGAAATACTTATAAGCGCGCCGCTTGCGATATTATTGCCATATTTCGCGCTTAGTATTGTGACATATTGCGCTCAAAATTGTAAAATTTAGCGCAAATTACTTCTTTATTATTTGTGCCATACATATGATGGTGATTGCAAATTTTTTTGTTTTATTTTGCTTCATAAGTTGAATATTAACCTAGATTTTCACTAAAGTCGGGTCAAATACTAGGAAATGGCATCTCTAATAACATCTGGGTCATATATTTTGAACACATCATCCAAAAATTCCAATCATGGATTTATGCAATATGTTTAAAAAAAGTTATATTTTGGTGAAATTATACATTAAAAAATCAATGAAATGTGTCAAAACGATTTTCGCAGTGTTTAATACAGTTTCAACAGAGACAATCAAAGATGAACGTCAGCCAAATTATTTTTGAAGCAGAAGAATATCTATTATATTACACCGAGATTATGAGAAAACAATTTTTTTCGAAGATCTTTCGGAATTAACGAAAATTGACACATATGCGTGAGTCGACCTGAAGGCGTATCGTTTGGCGTATTGTTTGCGTGGTCCCGTAATGCTTCATGGTAACGACATGTAATGATAAATTAAAAATGGGTTGAGTGGCCCCTATGGTGCTACGTTGTGATGCCACGTGATATGTCCAGTCGATTACGTGAGCCCGCGGTAATGATTCATGGTAACGACTTGAAATAATAACTCCACAAAGGGTTGAGTTGGCCCGATTGTGCTACGTTGTGACACCACATGATATATCCACAATGAGCTGTCTCTCCCCGGTGGTGCTGTGGTGTGAAATCACATGATATATCCACAGTGGATGGTATTGACTTGAAACGTATTTTATTTGCACATAATACAAACTGGATCGGGGCACAAGTTTATTCAACTTATGAAGCCCCTCTCCCAATACAAACGATTAATGATACAAAATGTTTACAAGATGACAGCTGCACATATTTATATCCATGATTTTGTGATTCTATGGTGCTTGGTGTAGTGCTTTCCAGAGCATATTCATATATGGGTTATGGTTGATTTGGTAGCTATAACATTTGATGGAGTTTGTGTGATTCGTTCTAACTATACTGTCAGAGCAGGGTTGTGTGCAAAGGGGTATTTGCATCATATATATATGTTCGTCACGTGTTAGTCAGCTACTCTGAAAAGGCAGTGTATATGGTAGATTAACAATAGAGAACTGGCGGTTGAGAGTAGGTCCAAAAGTGGGATGTCACCAGATTACTAAACTGCATAGTTCATATATACTAAATATACAGTATATATACAGATGGTATGGCCACGTTGCTGTTGCGTGTGGTAACGCCGCGTGATATTATGGGAGAATTTAATGCTCACAGTAAAAGGTCGCACACACACCGCGGACAACACCAGCGAACGGACGGACCTATTCTCTTCATTTCTGGATCAGTGCGAAATGATATCGGCTATGACACTCGATATTTGTGTAGGGAGTAGCTACTCGTTTTATACGTACTGTAGTTTGAACAGACCTTCTCTTATAGATCATATATTATTACCCGACTGCATAACGCATATGGTATCCAATTGCGAAATAATTCGCGATACTGCTCTGAATACATCAAATCATCTGTCTGTGTCTGTTCTAGATATCTTGTTCGATACAGAACTGACAACCAACACGTCGCAAGCTTCGCGGAAGCGGTATGAATGGAAACGCGCGGACATTGCTTCATACAAACGGTATCTTAACTGCTTGTGTCCCAGCCCATTAGCATGTGACATGTCTACAAAGGAATCCACATCTTCTTTTTATAACGAAATTGTTAACGTTATCATCAGTTCTTGTGACAATGCTGTGTCCGTGAAAAGCTTCAACCCTATAGACTAAAACCATATTGGAATTCCAACTTAAACACTCTGAAATCACAATTAAAATCCAGGCACAAATTATGTGTCTCAGCGGGACGACCGATATTTGAGACCTCATCCTACCGAGAGTACATGCAGGCCAAGATAATATTCAGAAAAGCCCACCGCACAGCTATCTGTGACTATGAAGCAGTACTATGAGCTGGAACACTGCGCAGAAAATAACCAATCATTTCTGGAGGAAACTCGGTAACAGGTCACACGAAAAACTTGTGCCCCGCGATGGAGTTCAAAGGAACCGCATGCCGCGACTGACTCGAATTTTTCAGGCTGTCATGCATATTTCTCTGACTTGTATTCCCCTGAACAACACAGCGATTCAAACTTTGATGAACATGTGACAAAAAAGTGTGGATAATTATATTTCTGATATTCCAATTGAAGAGCACCCGACTTCTTTATTGTGCAAACCAATATCTCCATTGGAGATAGCAGTTGCCATCAGTACGATGAAACCAAATAAGGCACATGGACACGACTCGATTGTGAATGAACACTTGATAAATGGCTCAGAATGCTTAATGGAATATTTATGCGTCATCTTCAACAGTATTATTCATCACGAATTTATCCCTCCAGATATGAAATTGGGTGTCGTTATTCGATTATTTAAGGGACCCCGAAAACCAGCGGCATCATCAGATAGTTATCGGGCAATCACCCTGCTGTCAGTTATTTACAACCTTTTCGAGGCGATCATCTTGAAACGAATTCTCTCCAGAAAATTTCTCAACAACTTTCCGAGTTCACTGCAGAACGGCTTCCAAAATGTGTGAGTTGCAATATGACGTCATTCATACTCCACGAAGCAATTTCGTATGCAAAATATCACGACACAAAACTGTTTGTTGCATTTCTGGATTCACAAAAAGCGTTCGATCGCATATGGCATATGGGACTTTTATATAAATTTACAAAACTTGGATTTCCAAGAAAATTCATGCGACTCCTCTCAAACATTCACACGAACACTGCGAGCATTGTGCTATACAACGGAAAATTATCGGCAAATTTAACATTGGACAAGGCAGGGTAAGGTTCTTTCGCCTATTTTCTATCTTATCTTCATCAACGATTTTATTGATTGACTTGAGTGGTTCACAATTCGGAATGTACATCAAATCGATGTTATGCGTTGCGCCGACAACAGCTGATTACACAGCACTTCTTTCCATCACCAAATCCGGTCTCGACAATCTTCTCACCATGTGTCACTCATACAGTACCCGATGGTTTTCTATCAAGAAGAGCCTGATCGTTGTGTTCAATGAAACAAAATCGCATCACAACCGTTCAGACCGACAACGGAAGCTGGGCGACCAAGTCATACGAGAAGAAAAAGAATGTCTCCACCTCGGTCTGCTCCAGAATAAGTTTTCAAGCAACTCATCTCGTGCCTCCGCCGTTTCCTCGAACGTACGGAAAACATTCTTCTCTGTTACCGGCAATGAACAACTAAAATTTGCTACACCTTTGACGATTTGCCATCTCATAAAGATTGCAGTACTAAACAGAACTCTATACGGGTGCGATGTAACTTCTATTGATAACAAAACGTCCGTCGCCGTCACGGAGCGCTCATTGAGAACGTGCGCAAGCCAGTCACCTCCCAGGAGAGCAAGCACCAAACTCACTCTTGGCCTATTTGGACTCCTTCCCGTTCAGAGGGAGATTCGCATACGTAAGCTATGTTTTCTCGGAAGCTTGATTCATCTTCCACCGGAAACTCCCCTGAAATTGTTCGTATTCAAGGCACACATTCACAGACTGTTTCATTGGCCAGCAAGTGGTTTTGTTGCGGAGATTTTTCCTATCCTTCAGGAATATGGCATTGAATCGCATTTGGAAAACGTTTTGCTGAACGGTTGTTTCCCAGATCCTAATTCCTGGAAAACTATTGTCAAAAACGTTGCAAAAATTAAATACTCAGCACAGTGGAGACATTCAGTTTCTACTGATCAGAACTTATTGATCCTCGGAAAAGTTGTTCAGGATCCATTGTCCGGCTGGAAAATTTGGAAGATGCTCCAATCTTTTCCACGCGCATCAACAAAGTTAAAGATTCTCGCTATATTACTGAACAAAACAACGTATTACAACAATTTAACATGCCACCAATGCCCTTCTGCATTATACTCGTGCACGTAGCTTCATATTCTAGCTATATGGAACCATCTATGGGACACAATTCTCAGTCAACATGGAGTTGTCGTAGCACTGTATCTAGACAGCCTCCCAGGAAGCGATTTCTACGCCCTTCTCCTTGGTTCGGATAATCAACGCATTACGTGGGATATCAACCACTGCCAAGTACAGATTATAGACATATCAGCATCATTCCTTCTGGTTCTGACCAGGGCAATCAGAGGAACTATTAGGAGATGACTTACCATGTAAATAATACTACATATTCACTTTTGGACAAAGACCATACGCTTGCGACATGTACTACATAACAATATTTGTTATTTTGGCATTATTCATAGCTTCTAAGCTCAGACACTCTCGCATGTATGCCACGAGTGTGTCATGTCGAGCCTTGATTCCTGTTTATTGCGACCTCATACCAAGTGACATAAACTAAATTCACATATTCTGGACCAAGTTGCCACACGTGCGACATTTCGTTTCCTTCCTAAATACTCGCTTTGGCTTTTCAAACGTGTTAGGCCGTATATACCATACCCAAGGCTATTATTACCAAATACACTCTTGGCACACATGCGAACACCATGAGCACAAATGCATTCACTATCTGGTTCTTCGCGTTGTTTTAAAGTCCATATCTATGCTGTATTTGTATATATATATATAGATATATATATATATATATATATATATATATATATATATATATATATATATATCTATTATATATTTTGGAAGATCTGTCTGTCTGTGTGTCTGTGTGTGTGTTCGCGATGAACTCGAAAACGGCCGATCCGATTTCGATGAAACTTGGTATGTGGGGGTATTTTCGGCCGGGAACGGGCATAGGCCTATTAATTTTCAGATCCGAGGTCAACTTTTCACGCGCCGAGGTCAAATCTGTTTTTACGCTGTGTTATGGGACTTTCATTTGAGTTCGGTGCTTACAAATCGATTCGAAACAGCGCGAATAATAAAATGCCAGTCATAATAATGACACTGTGAGAATCTTTCGTGTTTCCTCTTTCCAACGATATATAATGCGTATGTATCCGTTTTAGTTATCTAACTCAATTATCAAGAAGATGTGGTACTATCTTCCATCAGGATAAAAACAATGCGTAACTTCTATGACGTCGTTAGAGGTCATAACGTTAGATCACGTTAACGCTTAACCGGCCGATGCATTTGACTGTTTCAGACGTCTTGGCGATATCTCGGGCACCGATGGTAATTTATCTTTACGTTGAAACTTGATAATTAATGAGCGTGTGTATATGAGGCGCGTTTATATACTTGAGTGGAAATCAAATCGGGTTAAACTGGCGGATTTTTACGGACGAAATTTGATGCATAGGGAATCTCGGTATCCGCTGTGCCGATTTCCCGGTATCCGCTGGGCCGATTTCCACCATTTTTGGGGTGTTGGTGTTTGACCCCACCTGACATCGACCTTCAAAATGGTCAATTCAAGGTCAAAGCCCGGACGAAGTCGGGTCACCTTCTAGTATATATATATATATATATATATATATATATATATATATATATATATATATATATATATAGTAATGTATTATATCAATCTCTCTGTAGACGGAGGCAATACAAAATAAAAATATCATGATGATGCTACATGATATACTCACAATGGATTATGTGGCCCCGGTGGTGCTACATGGTGACGTCACACGACATATTTTAATTTAGTATATTTCCATATCAGCTATGGAATTAAGCTATGAGGGTGCCGGTACCCCAGATCAAGTTGTCCTATATACAGAAAAGAAAAGCATAAGTGGTGCGTTATGGTCATGACACATGGGCTATCCACAGAGGATTGCGCGACACCAGTGGTGCTGTTACATGATATTTATACAGTGGATTGTGTGGCCCCGGTGATGCCACATGATATATCCAGTGGAATGTGTGGTTCCGATGGTGCTGTATGGTGACACCACATGATATACCTAGTGGATTGTGCGGTCCGGTGGTGCAGTATGGTGATGCCCCATGTTATACCTTGTGGATTACGTTGCCCCGGTGGTGCGGTATCCACATTATATACCTTGTGGACTGTGTGGCCCGGTGGTGCGGTATGGTGATGCCACATGATATACCTTGTGGGTTACGTGGCCTGGTGGTGCTGCATGGTGATGCCACGTGATATATCTAGTGGAATGTGTAGTTCCGGTGGTGCTGTATGGTGACACCACATGATATACCTAGTGGATTGTGCGGTTCGGTGATGCCCCATGCGATATCTAGTGGATTTGGTGGTCCGGTGATGCGGTATGGTGATGTCACATGATATATCAAGTGGACTTGATGGTCCGGTTGTGTTGTATGTGATGTCCCATGATATACCTATTGATTGTGTGGTCCGGTGTTGTTGTATGGTGGTGCCACATGCTACATCTAGTGGATTGTGAGGTCCGGTGGTGCTGCATGGTGTTGCCACATGGTATATCTAATGGATCGTGTGGGCCGGTGGTGCTTTAATGTGATACCACATGATATACCTAGTGCATTCTGTGGCCCGGTGGTGTTGAATGGTGATGCCCCATGATACATCTAATGGCTTCTGTGGGCCGGTGGTGCTTTAATGTGATACCACATGATATATCTGGTGGATTTTGTGGCCCGGTGGTGTTGTATGATGATGTCCCATGATACATCTAATGGCTTCTGTGGTCCGGTGGTGTTTTATGGTGATGCCACGTGCTATATCTAGTTGATTGCGTGGCCCGGTGGTGTTGTATGGTGATGCTCAATGATATATATGTATCTAGTTATTCTATTTTTGGTGATGCCACATGATATATCTAGTGGAATGTGTAGTTACGGTGGTGCTGTGTAGTGGTGCCACATGATATATCTAGTGGATTTGTTGGTCCGGTGGTGCTGTGTGGTGATGTGTGATGATGCCAAATGATATATCTAGTGAAATGTGTAGTTCCGGTGGTGATGTGTGGTGATGTCACATGATATATTTAGTGGATTGTGTGGCCCGTTGGTGCTGAGTGGTGATGTGTGATGATGCCACATGATATATCTAGTGGATTGTGTGGCCCGGTGGTCCTGTGTGGTGATGTGTGATGATGCCACATGATATATCTAGTGGGTTTGGTGGTCCGGTGGTGCTGTGTGGTGATGTGTGATGATGCCACATGGTATCTCTAGTGGGTTCGGTTGCCCCGGTACTGTATGGTGGTACCATATAATATATCCACATTGGATTGCGTGACCCTGGTGCTGTTTGGTGATGGCACATGATATATCTAGTGGATTGTGTGGTCCGGTTGTGCTGCATTGTGATGCCGCATGAGATATATTGTGGATTACGTAGCCCCGGTGCTGTAAGGTGATGCCAAATTACATATCCACATTGGATTGCGTGGTCCCGGTGGTGATGTTTCGTGAGGACACATTATATATCCAGTGGATTTGGTGGCCCGGTGGTGCTGTATTGTTATGCCACATGAGATATTATATTCCCTGTGAATTATGCGGCCCCGGGGGTGCTGCGTGATAACGCCACACGATACACATACAATCGGTTGAGTGACCCCGGTGGTGTTTTATAATGATGCACACCACACGATATATCTAGTGGCTTGTGCGGCACGGTGATGTTTCGTGGTAATGCCACATAATATATCTAGTGGATTTGGTGGACCGGTGGTGCTGTATGGTTATGCCACATGATATATCCACATTGGATTAAAGCGTGACCCCGGTGCTGTTTGGTGATGACGCATGATATTCCTAATGGATTATGTGGCCCCGGTGGTGCTGTATTATCACATGATGCATCTATAGTTGCATGCAACACATCCCAATATTGAACCTTGTCAACTCTTATACCAATTTAGAAACCAATTTCCCGTCGTCCATGCCAACTTATGATATCAACGTTGTGTGAGGCTAGTGTGGAAAAATATCACCCATATGATAGTCGCACATTAATAATTTAAAATCTTTCATGGAATCCCTATGACGTAAATATAAGATAATCACGGACATTTGTCAAATTCATCAATGAACAGCATCCATTGTTTAGATTATATAACAGCCTCATTGTATATGCTGATTGCTAATATTTAAAACTCTGATGCAATCTGATGATTCTATAGAAATGAACTTCATTTTTAATTGTATTATTTCTTCTATCGAGTACTAATAAACTACATACCAGAAATATCCATGCAGGGTGCTCCGAAGTCAGAAGAGAAGATAACAAGAACAACAATATAGCACATCAACCCAGGTCAGATTTCATTCTGAAACTCCGGGACAGGTGATGTTATATACCATAGGTATTACTGTGCTATTCTCTGCACACTACGAGACACGAGAAGGCCACTACGCTCAGAACATAGAAGTATGATTTGTTTTCAAATGTATAGAACACTTAGCTCTATTGGTCATAAATCGGCCGAACAAGGGAGCCTTAGTGATCACATGGTATAACTAATCGTTATTTCAGAAATCAAAAATTGATGATGCCAGTCGGGATAACAACTGGGTTGTTCACTTTGGAAGGGATCCGCGAATTACAAAAATGGCGTTTTGTGAAAGATATACATACTCTTAATTAACGCCGTCGAGTTAGTGGGGAGTTCGTGCATCATGTCGCTTAATAGCACAGTAACTACCGCTATCGCTTCTCATGAAACATAAATAGCTAAACGTATCTACACTGAGGCTTGCCTTAACTACCGGTTTCAGTGAAACCAATTAATTTAGAGTGAGTGAACGTAACTTTACCCTCAACAAAATTAGCAGTGATGGAAAATCTAACGAAGTGCAACTTTCATAGCCGTTGAAAATGGGTTTGCCCCCAGTTAAATGCGAAATGTTATAGAGAACGCACTAACTTAACTGCCGCCTCACATAACAATCATTGCACAACCACTGATGTCTATGATTTAAATATGCATTCCACAAGCCAAGACTGATCACAGACACGAGTCTTATTAAAATCAGAATATAGAACGAGCTACTCATTCCAAACGTCTGAACGATTTCACCATCATGCATATTACCGCCGCTATGCGGGCAATCCACGCAGTATGACGCTACAGCTCACAAGAAAACATGGTGCTAGCTGTTGAAATTCTAGGAAATACCTATTTCTATTCACCTTACTAAGTATCATTGGTTAATACATTATGTACTCATCATAAACGCTTTGGTGTTTAATTAGTTGTCGTAATATATGAGCATGTATGAACTGGTGATATTAGAAATGTGACAGAAAATTTAGTACGCTCTTTTCAGCTGTGGCGAGGAACTTGAGAATCTTAGTCGCTGTATAGGAATTCCGACAATCGCCTGATTGACTTCATAGCTTTGCCGTTAAATGTTGCGATTAGCTTACACTAACGTAATGATTCGTGGAAGTAATGGATTCCCGGCTATTTTGGGGGTAATAACCAGACTGGCTATGTACGCCAGACTAACCCGGTTTTCTGTACTGACGCATGTTAAATATTGTTTGCGTTTATATTAGGCCATTCACCTCTGTCAACCGAACAGAGCTTAGGGAGACAGGACTAGCCATCTAGCCCACTTAAGCGAACCAGCTTTTTTCTCATGTAAACACATCGCCCGGGCTGAGACTGATCGGTGTAGCTAATTTAACAGAGTAATGTTCCAAAATGACACACAACAACCGGTACAATTCTATGATTATGAGATAAACATATGGGTGTGACTCCACTATCTGCTAAATCTGCTAATTACAATGTTACTATGACAGTCGAGGCCAAGCGTGTATGCTTCTTTTGTATATATAACAACATTTTAGATAATATTTGGAAATGGTTCGCGATTATGTGGATTCGTTTTATCTTTAATAAGTGAGATCAAGTACAAAACATGCACATCACGCACATTCCACATTCAATATGCACATGCATATTGAAATGAAGGCGTTACGACACCATGTCATTGGCAATAGTGGATGAAGTCCCTTGAAGACCGAATATGAATACATTGTCTGATAAAACCAAAAACTGTTGAGCATGTATTTCCCATTGAGCTGATTTGATAGACGAACTTTTCATGGTAATGAATTTATTTAGAATAAAATGGATGTAGCGCTATGACAGAAATTCAGCAATTTATATTTATCCTCAAAAATGAAAAACCATGCAGAATTATGTTATAAAATATGCACTTTCATGATATTATGTCCGAAGATCCCACAGCAGTAACTCATTCAGCAGTGGCATTCGTTTAAATTCTCTCGTCTGATATATAATTTGCTATATATATATAGTGGTTTAGATTTAAAATCTGTTATTCGGACTAGAAACTACCAAACGCAATTGGAAAGCCCTCCGTAATGTGACTAAAATGACCCTAGTCCCATACCGATCGCATAATAAATCAGCCGAAATTAATAAATAATAACACCATCGGTATTCGAAGATTTACGTGACTAAACTATGGATGATAGTAGTGGGCAAGAAAATTAAAAACAAAGATTCGGAGCCGGAGCTTATTATGGCGACTACGATTACGTATCGATATCAATTTAATATATTTATATATTCAAATATTTAACCATATCACTGTTATGTAATAGTGCCTATTCTATCTATATTTAGTTTGCATATGGCTTTCCATGGTGTTTTATGCCATAAATGTTATGTAAGTTTAATCTCGTGATTTTTTCCGTGGGAGAACATTTTTTATCGAAATTGGTTTAAACTCGAAATGAGTACTGTCGTCAGCATGTCTTTGGTTACATCAATGTCGCACTGAAATAGATTATGGAGGGGTATGTTGAATGGATTTCCAAATTCACACATTTGTGCATTTTTGGTCTGTTTAATTAAGATAAAGTTGTTGAACATGCATGTCGGATCTGAGTTGCATTTTTTGTCTGTTTAATTAAGATAAAGTTGTTGAACATGCATGTCGGATCTGAGTTGGTGATAGTTCCCACCTTCAGTACTATACCCTACAAACGGTTCTCATGATTTATGCTGTTTTAATGTTGAAATACATACATACATGGTACGTGAATGGTACATTTGTGTGTGGCATCAAGGGCGAATGTGCGCTGTGCATGTCAATTCGGGGAGGGGTGCAGTTGGCTATGATGTGGCTGGTCGCTGGGACTAATCCATGCGTACCTCTGAATGACATTTTCGTGAATTACATACCGGCGTTCATAAACACCGACGATTAAATCCCGATCATTCTGCGGCAATTGATCGTTGTTTTATGTCGGAAAGTCGTGAATGAAATAATAACCAGATTCATGGAATTGTACGAAGTGAACTGAGCGGGTTGATGGACCGTGCAATGTTCATTAAAGCAGAATAATTCCATACATTGCAGCTGACTAAAGAACACAGGTACAGACTGTCGGTACATGTGTTCGCTCGATGCAATCAATGAAGGTGTGTACTCGGTGTGCATTGAATAATGGAAGAACGATAACTCCAATGGTCGAGCTCTCAATTGTGTATACTATATTATCGTTCTCTTGTCGATAACATTAGCTTCTTTGAATTCCGTGTTTGTCTGTTCTGTGAGTTCATTGTTATAATTATCACTGAGTATAAGTTCCCGCTGTAGAGTTTATATTTGTTTTTCCAAATATACCATCAATGTTTAAGGGTGTTTTAATGATACTCTAAATGAGAAGAAAATATTAAATGTCAAAAATAGCTATACCATTATAGCTATTTTTGACATTTAATATTTTCTTCTCATTTAGAGTAAGCCTATAAAATATCACGGCTCAGTCTATAAATACCATACGAAAGACAACATATTGTTAGATGTAGACAATTTTACCAACTAATTAGATATGCTGTTGATTATACTTGATAATTGTAATTTGGAATTTGGAAATAGCTGTACCTGACATATCTTTAAATTTATTACATGGCCATGCCCTTATTCCATTCAATAAACCCGTTCTATAAATTCTGATATTAAACGTTCGTTTAATAAAAGGATATAGTGTCAGTTGACCTTTGAATTCCGGTTTTTCGTCTGTTTACATTCCGTACGCTACGTCTCAAAATTCTATGGCTACAAAAAAATGATATCAAGTTCTAGCCTTGAAGTAGTCATCAAAATTGCAAATTAAAACACATTGTCAATGAATATTAGTATTTATTACTGCATGCAGTTGGCAAGATTCTGAGACGTCACATTTACCCGAAAGCCAAGAGGTAGGCCTACATGCATGTAGCAGTACTTACGCAATTGCATCAAGTTGGAACACCTCAACCTATGATACTGAACAGTCAAAATAATGGGACAGAAGAACGCTGGACTCAACATAAAAACTACTAGTACATGTACATGTACATGTATATTCATACAGCATATGGAAAGTTCAAAGATTTTGACAGCACTTTGATTCCATAAGAGGATCCACATGTACTGTACCACCTCTGGATGATGTATGCTGTGCACATTACAATGAAGTTTACAATGAAGTTAAAACTTCATGTTATAATAGTTTGACTGTTAGCGTGTACTTCACTTCCATTCCAAATTGAAGATGGACCCAATTGTTCTTTTTTACAAGTTATTTAGTAATTTACATTTATATCTAAAGGTACTCAATCTAATCAGATTGCGGATGAAGATGGATAACTCTAAAATCAAGTGGTAGTAACTGTAATAACCACTTGAATTTAGAGCAATTTGTCTGTTTGACCACATGTTTTCTGGCCGGGCCACATCTCGAGAAATTAACAAATTTAATAAATCTATATCTGTTCACTCTGAGCTTTTATGAGGGGGTTCCTTGACTCGGAATCAAATATTTATACCCCCGAAGCCAAATAAATAGTAATTTAGGAGTGTCTGGTCGGATTGAGTACCTTTAAAGATGCTTTATCATTTATGATGGGTTTATGAAAAAGTGAAACACAATGGTCACCCGAAGACAAGTTCAAGTAAGAGTCAATCCACACCGGCCACGAGCGTGCGATTTGTACGTCCGTTTGCTGTCGTCCGTAGCAGCTTATTAAATTATCATAGCATTTGCGTTTAATTGAATTTAATTCTATTCCGGTACAATTCCGGGGGAGGGGAGCAAATTGTGTGCGAAATGACTTCACAAGCTTGGAATACATGTAAATTGGGATACAAAATTAACCAGATGATCCTGTTATTACGTCGAGCTCTTGCCAGGAATTTTCTCTTCTCATTTATCCTTGCACTTCAGTTATCAGCATGTTGCTACTAGTAAACTCCCCCACCATCTTTGTTATCGCGATGACAAATTCAATGTGTCGCCTTCAATTAGAAGGAATTTCATGCATGAAATATCCTATTTGACAGCGGCCTAATTATCCCGCTTGTTGCCAACAAAGCGAGAAATCAACGAAGCATAAAATCACTGCTGTGATCGAATCATGGTCAGCGATTCTGTCGCGTGCAGTGTGAATATAAAAAATGCGCGCTTTGAAGTTTGAACTGCTACAGATGACAGAAAATGGCTGTTATATTCATGCGCTCGCATCCGGTGTGGATCGACCTTAAGAAAATGTTTTTTAAGACAGTTTAGACATGCGCACATGTTTAACTAGTTCCATGTGAAGTCCAATGAACATGTTTATATGTAGTTTAAGGTCACTAATAAGATCTTTAATGCATGTTTGTATATCCAAATACAAGCATGTCAAATTTCTTCCCTGGATCAACATTATGCACAATATGCATCTGTAGCATATACCGGTATCTCATCTGATTTTGCGAGAATCTACATGTATACATACTTTTTCACGAGAATCCAGGGTAATTTGCAAGAATATTTACAGGAATCTAGATTTGGATTCTCGCCAAAATATAAGCCCTGCTTAAGATTCGACGAGAATTACCGAATCGATTTGTGTAATGATTCTCGCGAAACTTTTCCATTTTCAGTGCTTAATGACTAACTTGATTCGTCATTTGATTCTTGCAAAATTAATTGTACTAGTATTTTGGGCCCTGCATCTGCATTGCCAATTTTTTTTTACAAAACCGACAATAAATAGTGGAGATATCATTTATATTTATTAAATATAAGTACTTAATTTATTTAATTAATTATAAAAATTGCAAGTTGGTGGTTATACTGGTGCACTGTACTTGTTTTAAAGCACATTAACTGTGTACCTGTATATTGTATGTGAATAAAGATCTTATTAGTGACCCAAACTGCACAACACTTCACAAGAGGCTACATTGTATTATTAAACATAACTACAATGTATCTGTATTCATGCAATACAACTTTTATATGGTTGGTGCCAACTTGGTGGGCTTATACAAGGTTGTACCTCAGGAAAATCAAACTGTTCAGGATTAACAAAAAACTAATCATATCTGAAAATAGATTTGTATAATGCCAATATCTTTGCATAATAACACAGAACGTTATACTAGATAAATGTTCGCTTTCATTTTCAATTATCATCTAGTTGATGAGAAAACATGATTTTATGGTGTTATATGATACTTTTAAAAGTAAAACAAATAAAAATCTTGTCAACATGTACATGTATTCAACATATTAATTTTGATGATTGCCGCATCTTCGTTACTAGTAGTCTCTGTCACCCAGGATAAGGAAGATACGCCCTCAGGCCATTCTTCTACAAAACAATCTCATCAGAATTATCTTATCGGGAATGGTTTCGAATATAAAATATACAACATTCATAAATGACAAATATTTTTCATGGAGAACCCAGGTACAACATTTTACAACACAAATTTCCCTGAAAAACAGTGAAAAATGGATTTATACCTGAAAATTTGACAAGTTATCTCGGGAACGGTACCCGTAGATTCCGAGAATGCAATAACAAGTTTCGCTCCAAAATGGCAGGTACAACCTTTTAGAAGCCCACTGACAATTACATGTACTAGTAGTTGTATTTGTTATTGGTTGTGTTCGGCTTTTAGATGGAGTGATGGACAATAAATGACATCAAATGTGTCAAAATTTAGCAGTGCAGCCATCATAGTTACCTAAGATAAACAGAATTAAATAACACCCGAATGAAATTCCAAATGAGCATATAAAAGTACATGTAGCGTTTATGTCGACTATGGTTTAAACATACATGTAACTTATATGTTCATAAATTGATTTATGACAAAAGGGATTGGAGTACAAGTGCTATAACCACTTGGATTACCCTCCTCTCTCTAAAACACTATGAAATCCCTAGTTGTTTCAACACTACATATACATGTACATGTATGCCGTCAGGCCTTAACCACATTACGGCATAAATCCATGATTTGGCATGCATCTCTCAGGATCTCTGTTCATTGTTCCATCCTACATAAGCATAGGACTCTCTCAAATAAAACATCGCCTTAGCTTGAGAGGCGCCATATTCGGTTTGGAAAACCTGAACCATTACAGTAGATTTACAATGTCAAATTGAATGGGAAATCTTTAAGCAATTATAATTACAGGCTCTTTGAAATATTCGAAAATTGATATAATAAACTTAATTTATTCATTTCTAACGTAACTGACCAGAGTATGATCAGACTAACAGTTTGTTTGGTATATTTCTCTGTAATCGAGGCCTGCTTTGGTGGGACAATATTATCCATTTAGTCGGACAGCTATATTCTCTTTCCAAACGAATCAGCTGTGCCCTCCTAATTAATCGACCCGCCTTATCGAGGTTGACAACTAGTATTTAGTACCGCAGTCCATAACAAATCGATCAACCGCAGTCATTTATACCATAGTTTGATAGTATATAGCGATACAATGCATGGATTCATCATTCAAGGTCATTACAGCCCTAGTTGATACTAGTATACAATATCTGCTGGTACTAGTACATGTACATTTAAAATTCATGTTTGCATGAGAATGTTCAATAGTTTTGTTTGTCGATATGTTATTGAACTGCCAATATACTTAAAGAAGAAAATTTGGGCGCTGTAAGACAGTACTGTTTGTAACAGCGGTGTTGTCGATTAATCTAAATACCGTAAATACTATGAGGCATTGCAGCGGTCGGCGGCATTGTAATTGAATGTGGTTGAACAGTCAAATACCGGTGGTCAATCTTGTTGCTGGGGTGGGGTAATTTAATTAGGACAAATTTTAAAAATATAACGGTACTTTTTTGTTAACAGCATCTTTGGCAAGTCTTTGCCCGAACAGCATCATAGCAATTCAGCAGGACCCAACCGCATCATAGCACATTAGCAGGACAACTTGAACAGGGGTGTATTTACAGTGTAAAATCGAATGGGCATCTTTTAACAATAATATTGAACAATTTCCTAGAAGTGTTCGAAAATTGAGAACTGAATTTATATTTTTTATTATGAGGTTTCGATTGGAAAATTTCTAACTTAGCTTATCAGGGTTAACGGACTACCAGTATGTTTGGTATATTTTTCTGTAATCGACTCCTGCTGAGGTGGAGAAATATAATCCATTGTCGGACAGCTATATTCTCTTTCCCAACAAAGTCCATAGAGCATACATGGAAAATTACAGCTATGCTTTAATTGATCAACTCGCCTTTAAAGGTTGACCACCGGGTATCACCGCAGTATTCAAGCGTGTTCATGCGATCAACCGCAGCCAGTTATACCGCCACATACCGTGGTCCACCTCACATTTGCGGTTAGGCTGTATTTTTCATGCGACGTTTATATGAATTTTTTTTTAAAGTTGACATTGTAACCACACCAGAGAATTTTTTTATTGTTTCAAAATGTCTAGATAGAATTCAGAATTTTTGTGGTCAAAAACAATTAACTTGGTTATCACAGTTAACAAATGTTACTGTTGTAAGATTACCAGCGGATACCGCATGTCAACGGGGACTGCATGCTCTAATTAATTATCTGGTTTAACATGTTTATAACTGGATACAGTTCATTTTAAAGGTACTCAATCTGGTTCGATGATCCCCATATAATCAGATTCCAACAACTACATATTTAGAAATGCTGACCACTGTCAACTATAGTATAAAATTGCCCAACATGTGTTATTCATCAACATGTTGTTCTAAATAATTTGGCCTTATTAACAGAAAGCCCCTTGGTTTTAGAGTTATCGATCTTCATCTGAAATTTGGTCTGAGACCGTCGGCTCGTCGACTGTTTTCTGGGCCACTAATAATTCTTGATCGTATAAATAGTATATTTCAAAAATTGATATCCATTAACTCTGACCTTTGATAGGTTGGTTCCTCGACTCGAACCAAATATTTTTCAACCTTCAAGTCCAAATAAATAGTAATTGAGGGGGCCCTTAATCGGATTATGCATCTTTAAATTCAAATACAGTTTAAAGATGCATAATCCGATTAAGTGCCCCTCAATTACTATTTACATGTATATGGATTCCGGGGTAAAAATTATTTGAATCAAGTCGAGGAACCCACCTACATGTATCAAAGCTCAGAGTTATTAGATATTGATTTTTGAAATCTTAATAATTTTCACAATCGAGACTTATTAGTGGCCCAGAAAAATTTCATGAGTCTCAGACCAAATTGGGGATGAAAATGAATAACTCTAAAATCAAGAGGCTTTGTGTTGATAATAAGGCCAAACTTCATCGAACAACATGTTGATAAATATCACTTATCGGGCAATTTTATACTATACATGTAGTTGACAGTGGTTAGCATTATTTGTGGGCAATTAATCGATTCTGATAAATGAAGCAGCATTTTTAAAAATGTTGTTGTTGTTGTTGTTGTTGTTGTTGTTGGAATCTGATTATATGGGGACATTCAAATCTGATGGAACACCTTTAATAGTTAGCTATATGAGTTAATACACATAATATAGGCATTTAAACTTTGGAAATTGCAGGTTTTGCTCAAGTTTACACATTCCCATCTTAAAATATTACTTGATTTCCTGTATCACAATACACATGATATGATACGTGTATCATTGATAGTGTATCCCAATACAATGAATCATTAATTCCCACACAAAATGGGAACTACAGTTATCTCTCATTGATTTTAACTCAATAACCACATAGTAAATTGGAAGTTTTCCATGGAAATGGGTCGATTAGTCTACTTCGACTTGATTTTTTATTGTCGATTAATCAACTATGAAAAACCCAAGCCATTTCAACACTAATGCAGTATCCGCTGGTATTAAATCTTACTGCAGTAATATTTTTGTTACCTGTAACCAAGTGAAATACTGCAGTGTTTCAACCGTGGTACACCACATTAATTTTTCTCATGACAACCTTTCAGCCAGATAGTTTTTTACAGTACTTACCATGACGTACATGTACCATATGTTCTATTTAGGGATAGACCATTATATGTCATTTTGTGGGTTTAGATTATAGAATTGGCGCAGTTGCACACTGCATCACTGCCTTACTCATTTGCAGCCTCTCGTTGCAAATGGAGGGCTCTTAATACATTTACATGTGTATAGTTCCTCAGTGTAATTTGGCTTTTTGGATGAAATTCATGAAAACCAAAAATCGATAAGTCCATACAATGCGGACAATTTGATTGACATTTAAAGCAGAAATATAGCTTGGACCAATTCATAGGGTCACAGAACCATTACCTCAATCATGTACATGTACATTATTACATGTACCTCACATCATATTTATGATGATTGAATGATAGTGCGTTAGTCCGAGTGTTCGTTACTAGTAGTCCGATGGGTTCGATTGCCAAGAAGATCAATAGTTTGAGGGTTCAATAGTCCAAAGGTTCAGTGTTACCTGGGTTGAGACTATCAATTACTGTCGTACAAAGTTATTTACTTGAGAATTAACATGTATTGTCGATATACATGTACTGTACACAATGAATGTTTTATCCAATTGATATTTTATGAATATATCTACTCACAACTTCACAAGCCCCTGGTGAAAAATACAATAATACCAATATAGACTATACCAGTTTTTGTCCTCAGGGGCCTGGGCATGAAGATGTACTGATAGATGCTTCGGGGAAGATATTTTGTGTATAATTGGGTGTCTACTACTAGTATGTTACCTACATGTAACTGTCGCTATAAACTGGGCCTGAAGATTACAACTTGGGAGACTATTATTATTGCGGCCTCTCGTTGTAAATGGGGGCCTCTTGGACCGTCTTGGTACATTTACGTGTACTGGTACATGTATGTAGTCCTTCATCGGTAGGTCGATACAATTGGAACAATTTGAATGACATTTACTAGTAAATCAGAACAATTCCTTGGACCAATTCCTGAGGTCACATAACCATTAACTCAATCATGTACAGTGCGTTAGTCAGAGTGTTCATTACTAGTAGTTCGATTGTCAGTAAGTTCAATAGTTTGAGGGTTCAAATGGTCCAACGGTTCAATTCATGGTACCCGGGTTTGAATGAATTGATTGTGTTTTACAACACATTAATTTTAGTTATATACATGTATGGTAATAGTATTACCCTCATACAAAATAAATTACTCATGACATAACATGTATTGCCCATAAAAATGTACACAAATTAATGCAATATTTATGCAATTGATAGTTTATGCATACATGTACTGATGCTTTGGGTAAGATATTTTGTGACCTGACTGCCTCGCTATAAACTGGGCATGAAGATTACACATTTTGAGACAATATACACTGTATAATAACCAAACAGTGGGACTATTAAACACCCAGGTTATCAGACTCTCGGACTAATGCACAGTACTCAAATGATTTCCGGTTGGATCTCACATATTTAAAGATAAAAAAAAATTGTTAGGTGAATCAGCTACATGTGCAGGTACATGTACTTGTAAATGAAGTAAATTGAAAACATTTAAGTACAATTTTCAGGCGGTACGAGGTATGATGCATACCCCTCTGCTAATTTGGTAGTCGGGATTCATTTGCACAGTTTAACCGGAATTCAGGATTCAACAAAAAGGCCGGTTTGCAGATTTTCTAGCACAAAATTAATTTTGTTTTACTATTTACCAGCCCAAATGACATTTATGATGTGATTCAGTTCATTATCTATAGCATATGTAGAAGTTATGGATACAACTTCAGCAAATACTAGTACATGTATATGAAAACTATATTATTAGTTTAATATTAGTTTTCATTCAATATTTTCTTACTTGTAACTGGTACGCATGATTCAACCTTTTACATTAACTGGTATTGAGGGGGCGAGGCGGCGACCCCTTCCAGACTGGTCTATTCAATTGTGATTGGCCTTTATGAGGGTGTTACCCCCTACCGCCCATGCATACTGAACACCAGTTAACAGTGTTCTCACATTTGCTGGAATAGTATCCAAAACATCAACATATCAAGAGGTATTATACTGAATTAGATAAAAATATATCACTTGGGTCTGTTTGGGCTGGAAAATACTCAAAATTAAATTTTGTGCTATAATATCTGCATACCAGCCTTTTTGCTGAATTCTGAATGCCGGTTATATTGCCGTGTGAAATCCTAGTACCAGATAACATTGGGTATGTATATAGCATACCACCTGAAAATGGCCTGAATATCGCATACCAAAGCGGGGTTGGGGGTGTGTATGTGTGACACCCTCCTTGACCATAGTCTGTATTATACAGGGTATATTAACTGTTTCGAGTTGGTGCAATTAATGTAATTGTTTAATCTCTACCATCTGAATACTATTTATAGCATATATTACTATCTGATCAATTGCTACCGATATAAAAAAGGATAAAGATAGTGTGTCTCTTTCCCAAATGTTCTGTTTACATGTACATTTGGGGGTTTATGAGTCAGATAATAACAGTCAACATGTCATTCTAACACTAAGAAATAATGTGTTCTTATGAACCAGGACAAAATATGGCTATTTCTGGAGCATTACAGCATACTATTACAAATCTATATTTTTAAACAGTAAGATAATGACAGGAAACACGTCCTTAGACTAAGAAATAATGATTTTTTGGTATACATACATTATGTATTTCACATCAGAGCTCATGTGTATACTCACATTAGTTTATGTCATTCAAAGGGAGAAACTCATTTAGAAAGATTAAATGAGACAAAACTACCTCACACTAGATGTAGTTGCAAGGTACATGTATACTTGTAAATGCCATTGGAACTAAAATAATGATTTTTGTGTCCACCGGTATGTCATGTACCGGTATACATTGCAACTACATGTACATGTAACTTGCCAAACATACCATATACATGTATGAAGAGGGAATTTTTAAGTGTTTTTTAATCAAAATTTTAACCCAACTCTTGACAGTAAGTTTTAACCCATGCAGTTTAAAGGTACTCAATGCGATCAGAGGGTCCTATGTTACTATTTCTTTGGCTTTGGGGGTAAAAAATAATTGATTCGAGTCGAGGAACCTACCAATCAAAGTTCAGGCTGATCAGATATCGATATTTGAAGTTTTGTTAGTTCTATTCTTTCTGTCCCATAACACGATCAAAATTGCGTTATTATTACCACCTGATTTTAGAGTTATCCATCCTTGTCTGTTTGAATAGTGTTTCTGGTGTACACATCTCGAGCAAATTACGGAGTTAGGGGCAATTATTAGTACTCATCTCGAGAAAATAACAAATTTCAAAAATCAATATCTAATAACTCTGAGCTTTGTTTGATGGGTTCCTCGACTCGAATCAAATATGTTTTACCCCCAAAGCCAAAGAAATAGTAATATAGGACCCTCTGATCGTATTGAGTACCTTTAATGAGTTTATATATTTATGTATTACATGTGTTTCTATACATGTATTTTATCTTTAGTTAGTTTGTTGATCTTGAATAAATTTGTATTGCTCCACAATCAGTTTCCTTAATGTTCTATTATACTAAAACAACTCCATTGATAACAAAACCCCTGCATCCCATCCAAATCTACTTCATTGCCATCCTCATCACTTCACTTTTGTATCCCCACCAGGTGTACCTTGGTGTTTCCTACCCATGTGTACCTTGGTGTTTCCCACCCAGTTGTACCTTGGTGTTTTCTTTCTTACCCAGGTGTACCTTGGTGTTTTCTTACCCAGGTGTACCTTGGTGTTTTCCTGCCCAGGTGTACCTTGGTGTTTCCTTACCTGGGTGTACCTTGGGGTTTTCTAACCCAGGTGCATCTCAATGGGAAATCCACCTGGGTAAGAAAACACCAAGGTACACCGGCGTAAGAAAACACCAAGGTACACCTGGGTTGGAAACATCAAGGTACACCTGGGTGGGGAACACCCAGGTAGGAAACATCAGGGTACACCTGGGTGAATAACACCAAGGTACACCTGTGTGGGAAACAGCCAGGTAGGAAACACCAGGGTACACCTGGGTGAATAACACCAAGGTAACCTGGGTGGGAAACACCAAGGTAGGAAACATCAGGGTACACCTGGGTGAATAACACCATGGTACACCTGGGTGGGGAAACACCCAGGTAGGAAACACCAGGGTACACACGGGTGGGAAACACACAGGTAGGGTACACCTGGGTGTGGTCACCTGGGTAATTACACCCAGGTTTATCCATACCAGGGTTTTTATCCTGTTTCAGGTGGGTAAATCATGGTAAAACCCAGGTTTCAGGGGGTCTTGATGGTTGGTGGATGTCTTGGTAGATAGATTTATACCTGGGTTTCGGCCCAAAAAACCTGGGTGGATTTACCCAGGTACATTTTTATATGGGTATGACAGGTTAAACTGTCATTTGAACTAAAGCAGATAATTTCCCAGTCATGAGTAGGGTTTTTATGCGGGTTTAGAATGAAATTAGTGAAATTTGGGGGGTCCGTGTCAAAATATTGGGAGTAAAAAAAATTAAAAAAATTGCAGGTTTGGGGGTGGTGGGTACCCGAAAATGCCAGATGCAAAAAAAAAAACGGCATATCTTCCTACAATTTTTTACTACACCCCGGACATTCAGTGACTATTGTTAAATCTCTTCCGCGTGCATGTTGCCTATATATGTGATATATGAGTGAGTTATGTGTCGATAAGAATCAGTGATACGAATAAATATATGGTAACTGGACGCAACATTTTTGATCTCCCCGACATTGGTCCCTCGAGCCACTGAGCAATAATGGAGTACAAGACATTGGTTAGATCTCAGACAGCTATACGAGGACACACGACAAGATATACAAATGAAGCAGATTATATCATTAAATCGGATGCTCGGAATTTTGACAGATTGACACGACTCATCAATGAAGTCTCCGAGAGAAAATTGGCGAACTGTCGTTTCTCAAGTCAACTGTTTCAAACATAACTGACCACGATGAATTTACCGAAGAAATGGATGACGCTGAAGATAATATGTGTAAAATCAAAGATATAAACATTCATATCAACAGTTTCTTCAACACGCAGAACAACAGAGAGTAAGCAGAAGCTGTACACTGTCATAAATTACTGTTAAATTACATATATAGTTCCAGATGGCTTGTAAGTCACTGTGAGCACTTTGAATTTAATCCGCTGGGGAAACGGGAAGCCAATGTAGTGTGAACAATTTTGGGGTAATGTGATCTTTACGTGGGATCTTACCGCGGTGTTTTGTATTCGCTGCAGTATCAACATTTGTTTTTGGTTAACACCGTACATCAAAGAATTCCCGTAGTCCAAATGGCTAGTGAGGAACGCACGCACTAATACTTCTATGGCAGATTTGGTCAAATGACGCCGTATTCGACTGATATTACGGAGATGATAATTTGCTGACTGGCAAAGTGTGGTGAACACCAAGGTTTCTTGTTGAAATCTTCGGTGTTATTTACAAGAACAGAACTTACTTCTATCATGTAATGTGGAGTGTTGATGAACATCAGTTCCGTTTTATCAGTATTAAGTTTAAGAAAGTCAGAAGTAATCCAGTGCTTAATTTCGTTAACACATCCTCTGAATGATAAATACAACTGGATATCGTCAGCGTAACAATGGTAGCTGATTCTGTTCTTCTTGATAACATCGAAAAGTGGCTTCATGTACAAATTGAATAAAATGGGCCCGAGCATCTATCCCTGAGGAACACCATACTTCAACGTAACAACATCCGACAAAGAATCATCTCTTTTCACACATTGGGCTCTGTTAACAAGGAATGAAGAAGACCACTGCAGCGCTGTACAGCTAACTCCAATTTCAGACAACTGACCAAGCAGCGTATTATGATATATCGTATCAAAGGCAGCCGATAGATCCAATAGAATAAAACATGTCAATTCACCACGATCCAACACACGCAAAATATCATCTTTGACACAGAGGAGAGCCGTTTCTGTACCATGTCCTGCTCGGTTTGCAGACTGGAAGATTTCATACAGAGAATTTTCTGCGAGATGGTCATTCAGCTTAGACAACACGATCCTTCTATGACTTTCGATAAGAAAGGCAAATTAGAAACCGATCGATAGTTTTTTAGCTCTTCGTGATCCAGGGAATTCTTTTGCAACAACGGTTTAACAATTGCATGTTTGTACTCGTGACAAAACTCCCGAAGACAGTCACATATTAATTATTTTGGTGATCGGCAAAACAAGATACTCAACACATTTACGCAGGATCTCCATGGGAATTGGATCTAATTCACATGTCTTTGTCGGTGCCTTATTTTAACGTACCCTTCTGTCACTGGCCAAAAGGAGTCCATACCATCACCTGTAAACGATGTAGACTTCGGACTGCCTTGTCGTGTGTTGGTCGGAGAGTTAAGCTGTGTACGGATGCTATCATTCTTGTCCATAAAAAAAGTTAATGAAATCATTCGCTAGACGGTGATTTGATGACGACTTCTGCAGATTTAGCGATGTTGACTTTGCCCCAAAGAGACCATTCATCACTTTAAAAAGTTTATTCTGATCATTCTCACATGCTAATACCTTGTCGGTGTAGTGCTTCAGCTTCTAAACTGAGTATCAATGACCGTTTGCTGACTGATCCTGCCTTATAAAATGACATAAGTTCTATCCTTATACGATTCCGTTTAAACAAATTTGGAGTAAATTCGGATGTTGAAAAGGCATTCCTACACTTAAAACTTGATGATTCGATAAAGATTTCACCAGGTTCCTTTTGTCTATCCGATGCAACAAATCCTGCCTCTGAGTTCACAGTATACAGACTCAATGTTGTTCTGTTCGGCGCAAAGGCACCACCCTTTCTTGTTAATGCCACATTCGTGAAAACATCTGATGTTGCATTCAATATAATCGCCAAACGTGACTCAAGATCTATTAAACAATGTTTGTGTTGACCACTTCATTTCGAGTTTCGTAAGTGAAAGAGATTTCATTTACTATTTCAATAAAACCAGAGACGAACAATGAAATTTTTAATGTTAGGGCCTGGACATCCAATTCATAAGCTCTATGTTCTGTTGTGTCAAACGATAATCTTCTGGAAAAAAACAAGAAACTGTATCAGTACTCGGGCTAAAATGGAATGTGGACCCCGATACATTGACATTCCCGCTTAAATATAATATGAACTGTAATTCTCTTACTAAAAAAACGTGAAATCTTTAGGGACACTTCCAGTGTTTTCGAACCACTTGGTGCATCGCTCCAGTAACTGTAAATGCATAAATATTCATGCAGAAGCTATGGTCGCTTGATTTTGGTTGGGATGAATGACTTTCCCCAAGAACTGTCGAACGAATGGCGCTACTCGTTTTCAATTGAAAAGGGGAATGTTTATTCGCGATGCGGTGAATGAATCACTGGAATCACATGTCTTCGCCGACGCAAGAACCAATGCGTACGGTTCCGATCTCGAGATCAACTGATAAACATTCACAATTCGTAATGACTAAAAGCGGAGTTGATCCTCTAAAAACATTAACAACTGAACACCTTGAATGAATGGCGGCGCTCATCGTAGCTCGATTCGCGGCACACATCCTTAAAAACCTTCATTTGCAACGAGCAGTGAAGCTAATAGTGTGGACGGATAGGACGATAGTGTTATATTGGTTGAATACTGATAAGGACCTTCCCATTTTGTATCCAATAGAGTGCGTGAGATAAAATCCCTCACCCATGCACGATGTTGGCACCATTGTTCTTCTGCTGACAACGCAGCGGACATAAGTCGCGGTTGTTCGTTTACAAATCTCAATTCTAAAATGTGGTGGGAAGGACCATCTTGGCTCCAAGACATAAAACTAAATATGGTGCATCTTATATGCAGACGATACTGTTGTGTTTGCGGACAATCCTTATGACAAGCAACGAATTTTATATCCTTGTTCTTATTATTCAGAATCATGGGAGCTCAAAAGCAACACTCCATAAACTAAGATAATGATCTTCACAAATAAGAAGTTGAGTTCTCCCTCAAAGTTCATGCTTTGTAATTATAAATTAGATATAGTTGAACAGTATACTTATTTAGGCATAGTTTTACAACGGACGATTCTGTCGGGCAATCTTGTCGGTAAAATGAAATCGACAAAAGCTGTGTATACGGACTCGTGTCCAAAGAGTTAAATCTTCACCTCTCTGTAGACCTAGCATTAAACCATTTAGAAAATTCCGACACAATGGGTGCAAATGGAACTTGGAAAGTAATGTTTGCTAGAAAGGAGTCAGTTGTTCAATTGATTGACTGAATTTCCAGCCATGGTTTTTAAGTTAGAATTCCTGCCTACAGTTTGAAAGCTTGTGGTACCACTACCAGTTGGAAAATACCAACACACACTATGTAATGGGTTCCAGTGGAATTTCTCGGTTTACTTAGGATTTGTTTAAGAATGGGTTAGTGAATTTAAAATTCTAAGTTGGACACCCTAACAGAGCTGCCACACACGTCCCGAATAGGAAAGTTAGGTGGGCTATCAAACATCATCAGCGAGGGAGCGAACTCATATTCCAGCATAGCAATTGACACTATTTTAACTTGCCTGACAGTGACAACTCGCACCGTGGTCTGAGTCTATTGTTAAGTTGTTAACAGCTCAATGATATCAGCAATAACGGAAAACACCTGTCGTAAACTGATCACTTCTAACGCTGATGTGTCGAAAGATGGCTGAAATGTATCCGTTTTTGTCAAGTTAGTTACTGGAATTTTTGCAGTTTGCAATGCAAACTTGCCAGTGCGTGAATAAACCCTTAACGTATCCATTACGGTGTCGGTTAATTGGTGTTACACCCACGCTCATGCAAATGCATTGTGTAAAATCAGTCGAGTACCCATCTTCTCGTCATCGAATGAGTGTGCATTGATCGACCGAAGCCTTCCAAATATAGAACGAATGGGGCCCGAAATGGATTATGAGTGAGCTCCGTATAGACCAGTCTAACTTTCGACACACAATTTGTGATGAATTTGCTTGAAGGACATAAAGATTCAACCAGCGTCGATGATCTAGAAAATCGATAATTTCAATCAAAATTTGATGGTGTTTCCGTTTTATTACTTATCCAGGCGACGCGCGCAAACATGATGGTCTCAGTAGCGTACAACCATTGGCTATCCCATTGGCGTATATGCGTAAATCTTCCAGCGTTACCCTGGCATGGCAGTGATATGTGATCTTCATGTTGACAGGGTTCTTGTGCCCAATTAAACGAGACCGAGTCGAGCATATACATATATCACTAAATGGTGCGGATGAAATTCGATAAAAATACATGTAAAGTTCAAGTCTCAAACAAAACAGTAATACCTATAATATGTGCATTGGAAAGGCATTGATTTGATAGTAATGATCGCTTATGCGAGAAAAATTAGATAGTGCCTTCGTCCGCAGCAAACGTGCATGCATAAGTAACATTCAGTTTCAACCGAATTCCTTGCATATATATGTGAGACCTCTTCACATGGAGCCACAAACTATCGCACTACTCCCGCCAATATGTACACGATTGCGGTATTTGGGACACGATATTGACTTCGGATATGAGTCCGACATCAAATGTTTTTCTACCCTATATTTAAGATGGCGGTATAGACCGAGAACTGAACCGAGTTTTTTTTCAACTATTGCTACGGTTTTGCTATAGTTTGGACTCGATATGGCTGGATTGTTTGAAGCAATGGCGTAATCTGCACTTAAAGTGGTTTAGCAGCGACCATTGGAAATTTTTAAAAGTAGTGAGTACTTTTGTTCATCCCTATAAGGTATTGCCTCATTTACCTGCCAACGCAAGTTTGTCAGACGTGAGGTCCGCACTCCGCCATTTACAGGCGCGACGTAACGCCACAGGAGACACGTTGTCTCGTGAATACTGATTGATTACACGTTCGTTCGAACGAGATACTTCCGTATTGACCTGCGGGAGTGATTTGATTCTCATTTAAAGCAATATTGCCAGCCAATATATTTTCTACCGTCACATTAAGTACCTCGCTTCCACGTGGGCGTCCATCAAAGCCGAGCCGACGTGTAGGGTCGCCATGCAATCTATCACTTCTAATAAATTTAAATATTTCCATAATCACCTGTATCAAGTCTTTCTGAAGGAAATAAGAAATCTGCTCTCGGGTCGCGAACCTCCTCGGGGAATGGACTCTGTCTAATTCATTACTATTCTAGAATGTACTGCTATATTCCAGTAAATTCAAACACTGATGACTTTTTTTCTGAGTACATTGCGCGTTATGATGGGAAGGTATATTATAGACTCATCCATGGACCAGAGTTCTTGCTAGTCTGCTATGATAATGGTGGTCCTGTTGAATTTCTATAGTGCCGGTAGGGCAAACTGATGATGTTACGAAAGAGTACCGTTATTTTTTCTACAGCTATCATTTTCTCGGTGTTTGGCTAATCCGAGCGATTAGAGAAAAAACCCAATGTTTGTTTGAACAATTCAACAACATAATTTTTTTTTTTAATCATTAATGGCTGCCCTGGTGTTTGCAAAACATATGTGGATAGCTATCTTGATTGTAGTTAATGTGTAACAACTAATGCAACCAGTATTAACATATTTCGCAATATATATGTTGCTGAATGTTTGATACACATAATGGTTTTACTATAGATATGTCCATATTATCGGAACACCATTAAAATGACTACTTTCGAAAACATACCGGTACTTTTTCTTAACAGCATCAGTTTGCCCTAACATCATCATAGTAATTCAGCAGAACCCACCGGCACCATGGCACATTAGCAGCACCACTTGACCAGTCGTGAGACCGGAGAGCAGGAATAGGAGTGGCGTTGAACTGATGTTTTCATTAGTCATACCGGCCATCTTTGGAATATATGGATATCTGAGAGTTTAGTCTAGATAACAAGTAACCCTTATGATTATCATCCAACAGATTTGTAACAGTGTTGCCCCCCTTCGTGAATGATATTTAGCAGGTCTGGTGTTCGCGTGCGCCTGTGTACGCGTACATTTATATATGCATGCATGTTGCAGGTATATGCATGCATATTTGTGTATATTCGTGCAAGTGTACACATATATCTTGGGGTGCATTATGCTCGTACATGCTATGTACACTGGCAATGGTGTATGCATGTCTATATGTTCATGCTATGTTCCGTGTTTCATGTTATTGTAAGAACGACATTTTGTCATAAGACCTAGACATAACAGTATATAAGTAATAGTATACATGTATATAACTGATAACAAGGCAGTTGGTATGGTATTAGTAGGTGAACAATTAGCATCAAACTTCAAACATTTTGCTCGATCTTTCTTGAGTCATTTGTAACTACTACGAATGTCATTGTCAAAGCATGATAGGATAAATTTGAGTTACTGACTTTGAGTCAGACATTGAGTAAACTATGTAAACACATTCATTTAATGTCCTATATATAATTACCCTTGCTGTGCTGTATTTCTGACAATAAAGCAAAGCATGTTCTTCCAATTTCAAGGATATTGCAAACATTACAGGTTCTATTTTGCAAATCTGTTTTGTTTCGACGAGTTTGCCTATCAATCTCAATATGAGCACTTATTCCTACTCTGGTCAAAGTTCGCCAATATATGTAAGGACTGGCAAGGAATAAATAGTGTTCAACTGAAAAGTTTTCTTTCATTGTGATATAATTTTTTCAATTTATCTGAGTTTTCTTAATGGTAATTCCATTAAATAAAAACAGTTTTTCTCAGGCAGTTCATAACTGATTTATCTATCCTTCCAGGAAATGTAGTGATTTTGTTAATCCAAAATTTCCTTTTGACCACAATGTGTTAACAAGCTTCCAATGGTAGTACGCCAATTGTGTTGTTAGCATCGGCAAGTGATTGAGTTACACATATATATGCATATTGTAGTAATGAGTTTTATTTGCGTTTATTTATACGGTGAGAATTACGTAACACTTGTTTTTTAATCAAGAGTCCGATAGGAAAACGGCCTAGCTCACCTTCAATAGTTTTATTGCCTTCGTCAAGAAAATTTATGACATACAAGACAAAATACAAAATACAAAATCAAAATATAATATACATCACGCACGCGCCACCATAACGATCACACTACGCATCCTGAATTTCCAAAAATGATCTGGGCCCCCACTGACTATCCCTTCCAGTGTCGTTTTGCGACACATGGCAGCTGATAATCAGGTAGGGCCCAGTGCCATCACATGCGTACTTAAAACCACCCACCACCACTAGCAATTCATTTTTAAATACAGTAATTGAATACGGATTACAATTATTGCTCTATATATCATTGAAAGGGTGTATTCGTACATGTATCTGTAATAGGGTGGTGTGTGGTGTTACTCACTGTCTTACTCGCCTTACACCTCTCATTCATAGGAGAACATATTACATTAAGCTTAAATTTTACGTGTTTTATAGGTTTCAACTAACTTTTAGAAGCAATCATTTCATATAATGTAATGATCCATATACAGCATATAGGTCATATAATACATAGGGCATGCAATAATATTTTTGGTCAGCAATATATCTGTGATAATTACGATTTGGCATGGTATATTTTAAATTATATTAATATATTCGGGTCATCGGACCACCAGATCAATGGCAATTTAACTCATGTCCCTCTTTATTGGTCTTTGGGCATACCAGGTAGTTAGCCTAACTTGTGTCAAGGTCGTATAATTAGGTCAGCACGTGCTGACCTGCTTATAAATGGAATGCGGTGTCTGGGCGAGTCGCTTCAGTGACCTAGTGATTATCTTTACCAGTGCGACAAAAGTGGTCGGAATATGTTGTTTTTCATCAGGATTTTATTTCCTATCATCCAATGTGGATTTATGCTGTGGAAACTCGACATTTGTGTTAATTGCTCTACGGAGAACATTCAACTTATATTTTACTTCCGAAGTTCCGTCAATAATAATAAATCAAATTCAATTGTTACCGGTATTAAATTCAATATGTTCGCACATTCGGATATATATTGAAACATGGTATTATTGATACATTGTGTCAGATTCAGCTCAGTTCACACCGCAGTGCTTTTAATGGCAATTAGTCACAAGGGAATTCATGGTGTTCATGACAGATGGAAGGACTAATATCTCTGCTGCTCAAAGGGTGAGTATAGTCCACTTGATACTAGTGGTACGGTTTACAAGTATGCTCTACAGTTTCCAGACACTTGTTAATGATTTATTCACAAAAGTATATGCATATTCCTTAATCTAAAATAATAAATTATATTATAGATTACACTGGAATATACTTAACTCATCCACAAATCGGCCAGTAAATACAATTTCAGCCCAAGTGTCAAGGAACTTCGTTTAACACCTCTCACTCTGTTCCACCATTCTCTGGAATGGTTAAATTCATAGCTTTATAACTGACACATAGAGTATTTTATAGAATCGTATAACACAATCCTCAAAGGCATCCTTATCATACTGGTTTCCAAGTGAATATGGATTTATTCGGTCAGATAAAGTTTTAGGTACCCCCCACACGCACACACACATGTCACAGTAATAATGTTGATAAGTCATAATATTCACAATGTTTCTGTCAAAGAGATGAAGTGCTATATGAATAGGGCGGTCATTGTCAAATATACATTGTTTGAGGCTAAATAAATTCAGGATGATTTATTTTTTAAATTGGCCATTGCTTTTTGAAGTCACATTTGGACGAAATGGTTAAACAAAAGTAATTATTCATTCACACATTCTAAATAATGTCTATTTTAAAAGTGTTACAACAGACTTTTAGTTGGCCACCTTTGCTGATTTTAAGAACTAGACCTTTAATAGTTAATTGTTAGTTTCCATTTGTCACCATATCCTTGAAAAGTATTAAGAGTTTTCTGAAAAACCTATTTTAGGTTTGCTTATGCGAACCATGCCATCTGCATATAATAGACAATATACATTTTATAGAATGATGTTGTGCAATCAGTCTTTTAGATCTTTAAATATGCAAAATCAACGTCATTTTGTTGCATGAAAATGTGCATATAAAATTGTAAGTGGCCGAACAACATACTTTACAAAATTGCGAAATTAATTTGACTATTTGTAGAATGCACACTTATTAAAACCTTGAAGAGTTGTAAACTAACATTATTTTGTTGTAATTTATACAAACACTATAAAATGCCCATTTTAAGTCAACAAAACACACATGTAATGGTTTTGCTTTTACCCACACCTTTTTTATAACATATTTATTAATATAAGACTTCAGAAATCCAATTTGATAGGTTGATTTTTGTTCAGTCCTAAATCTGACCTGGCGGTCATTTATAATTGCTGCAAAAAGTATACCAATACAACTGACAGCAATACAACTTACATGTATGATCAAAGTTCCTCTGTAGTTGTTGTGGTCTTTAATGTCTCCACTTTTGACAATAGAATACTCTTGTTCCAATCAATGCGATATAAACGAGTTCGTAGGATAATGTTGGATAACCATATTTCAGCATTTCATTTGATATCCAATCAAGGTTCTCCCATGTTTAGATTAAATATGTTTTGTTGTATTCACATGTTTTTCTTCATATTTATCAATATATCCTCGCACAAATACGCACATAATCGACCTATAATGTGAAATGTGTACATAATGTGGTTGTTTGATTCTGAAATAAGCAGATAATTGATTAATACCCGTTATTTCGTTTTATGGCGCGGGCCACAGTAAAAACACATGTTAAAGATTGTGCACATGAAAATTAGTTAGCCTGCTTGTTTGTGTCATTGTCCGCACATAATCTGCTTAGAATCGCCTCATTATGAGTCGATAATGTGACTAAATCGATCTCATATTCAACACATTTGTTTTGTCATCATACATGTATGCTATTAAACATTATATCGGAACGTATATCTGTTGTTTGTGAACTTCCAAGAAGGAGCAAATCAACAGATTTGATTCGTCTTCTCCCATTTGGTCCTGTTTTAAACGGTGTTTTGTGATTGTTATTTCTGTCGCCCTCTAATGAAAAGCTCTCCACGTTGAAGGCAATTTCAGCATTAGCCGCACCATGTGTGTATTTAGGAGTTGAAATATTCAGCGACGCCTGTCCGTTGTCATAAATTTGACTGATTTATGTGGTTTCATGTCAGCTCTGTACTTATATGTCAATAAAGTCTGGGATTTTTGTCAATCTATGATTGTTTTCTTTCTCCAGAAGGTGTTTTTATTTTCTCGAGATAATTTACCCTATTCCTCTTTCCCCAGCAATTTCCTGCAAAGTATTGCTTCACCTTCTGTCTTTTCTAATTAACCATTTGTTTGTCTAGGAAATATTTGTGGAGTAACTTCTTACATCTCTATCAAGTTCATCCAGCAACGGAGCCTGATTGATTTGATCAGATTCCCTGTGTGATTTGCTTTGACTTTGAGCTGGTGATACCGGTACATGTTGAATCTTACTGCTTAGCTTGTCGTCTTCAATGGCAAAGTCTTTCTCTAATTTTTCATTGTCAACAATAGGTTCATCTCCGAAGCTTTTTTCCACACATCAATACTGTATGTAGGTGATGGCAAACATCTCAGTATAAACTCAAACCATATATAACTCGAACTGTTATGGAAATATTTATCCACTCGTGTATTACTTCTATATTAGATTATGGCAATGTGCTATATCATGGACTGTCACACAATTTGAATCGAACACTTAAAATAGTGCAAAAATAGAATTTTAACAGGTACAAAACGTTATGGAAATACCACGGACGTGCTAAAAGACCTCCTTTGGCTGCCTGCCACACATAGGATGATGTTCAAAACTATTCTTTTGTTACTCAAATGATAGAATGCACTGGCTACTAGCTATTTGTGCGCATGCATCAACTTTTACGTTCGTGTGCGTGAATAGAGATCAACAGATGACCTCCACACAGTAAGACTGTTACCCAGTCATTCGGTAGATCGGATCCGTTCGTAATTGCTTTTCAAGGGCTGTCTTGGTTGCTGGCACGATTCTTTGAAATTGTCTTCCATATATGAACTCAGGTGTCTGGAACAGATAGACTCGACAGATAAATTCAAATCCGACCTTAAGGAATTCCTATTTACAAACGCTTATATCTCCAAAGTCCAAATGTCCTTATTCTACCATGTACATCTTAAGTGTCATATGCACATGTGGTGATTTACTGTTTTTGCATTGATCCATGCGGTCAAAGGCCTTTCTTGTTATTGGTGAATTTTTCTCATTACTAAATGCACCCGGCTTACTTTCATTTGTATTGGTATTTTCCGTTATTGACATTAATTAGATTTTAGTAATGTCACACCCCTGTGGTTTTATTGCTTGGCTATTTGATTTTAATATCCACATGTTTCGATCTTAGTAGTTGATCTTAGTAGTCGATCTTAGTAGTCGCAAGCGTGGACGTATTTTGTTGATTTCAGTGTCGCTTCCGTGTGAATGTATTTTCTCCATCGTCATACGGTTCATTTGACAAGTGGTGGTAAGGTATGCTTTTTAATATCCGCTTCCGTGTGATCTTAACTAATTCCGGTTCATTTGGCTCATTTTGCCGCGTATTTTTGTATTGTTAACACCCATATGCAGATGGCCTTACATGTTATGTATTTAACCCTTTGAACCCTGGCTCCCCACAACGATCGACACCCTGACCCTGGGCTCCCAGTGGTATTTTTTTATATTGTGGCCAGTGTTTAGATGTATGGTGTTGTTTATGTTCAAGTTGTGTCACATTTCTGAAACTTTAGATGTATGTTCCCCATGGACCACTGATTATTTTACGATCTGGTTACATTGCCACGTGGTCACTCCCTGGTAACGGTTGCTAGGCATCTACCTGATATTGAAAGTAAAATACAATTATAGCTTTTACGGTCGTAATTCAGCCCAATGAAATGGCGTTTTTGGTGCAGTCAACACCCAATTGTGAAATTTGAGATAAATTTGGCCGGAAGTCTTATCCTAACTTGTATTTAAGGGTAGCAGCGGTTGCTAAGCAAATACCCCAAATGATCGAATGACACCATTGCCCTGTCAATCCAATTGTATTATGCCCCAATTTAGACATTCTTGGCATGTACATGCTGATGGTTATGTTCAAATGGTGCTTCAGGTCTGAAATTTTACAGGTATGTTCCCATGGGCCACTGTGTATTTTTTTTAGAACGGTATACTTTGCCACACGATCACTCCCTGGTAACGGATTCTAAGCAACTACCCGGAACTGAAAGTATAATGCAATTATAGCTTATAGCGTCGTATAATTCCGCGCTAAGAAATGGCATTTTCTATGCAGTCAATACCCTATTGTGAAATTGGAGATACATCAGGTCAGAAGATTGAACATACATGTAGTTTGTATTTAACGGTATCAATGGTTGCTAAGCATATAGCACAAGTGACCGAATGACACCACTTCCCTGTGCATTCAATTGCATTACGTCCCGTTTTAGACATCGCATATAGGGAACGGTCATGGTCATGTTCAAATGGTGCCACGAGTCTTAAACTTTACATAATTGCTCAATAATGCACGTGTTTGTAATGTGCACGCGCAAGTAGATCGCACTAGATGATATTGTGACCATGCAACCCATTTCCACAGTACTACTCTGGTGCAATGTCAAAACGTGCAGCTGTATAACCACATGTATGTACTATGGAGATCCTTGATGTGATTGTATCATTTCACAAAAATCCATACATTTATCATTTTATCCTATGCGCATGCGCGAAACAAATCGACTCAAATAAGAAACTGCGTGCGCCTTCCTCTCATATGACAGAACACTGCTTATGTATGCAATACTAATTTAAACCAAAATGAGTGATCGAAATGGTGTCTTTCTACAATCCTGCGAACCGCGCAACAATGTAGAGCTTTACCCGAAACGCTTCAAATAATGTACGTTTGTTGAATTCTGCGCTGTGCGCATGTTTTTCTACCCCAACTAGTCGGCAAAAAACTCTTGCACATGCACCCATGGCACTGCCGAAGTTCCTTGGGATCATTTACATATATATAAGTGGATATACCAATGGTTATAACATGTATACACATGCTACATAGGTTTATGATGTCACTGAATGCTGCTGTCGGGTTCAAAGGGTAATTTAGAGTACATGTAGCTACATTATTATGTTATGCAACATTATCTTTATAAACCGTTGTACAGCACACACGTGGGTTTACGGTTATATAAAATAAGCTATTATTATTATTATTATTATTATAAGAAAATCAAGATGGCCGTTTATTAAGCTGTCTCATTGGTGTTGGTACATGTATATTCACATCAAACATACATGTCGATCTCGGTAGCGCTGTTGATCAGGTGGTATCGCGTTTCGACGTCCAATATGTCACTGTAATTTTCTTTTCAATTTATATCAGGGCGGCTTATTTTCAGTTTGGATATATATGGTACAGTTGTTTGAACCGCCGCTTGCGATAATGGACATCTGTCCTTCTTGTAGTTTGCATTTCCTTCTTTTTGCCTGTTCTTCTTGTGGTGTGCATTTCCATTGTTTCGGCGAGGTGCGTGAAATTTACAGGTTTAACCTTGATTAGATTGAACATAGTTCTATCATTTTTGAATAAATATGGTATATCTGGGACATTAATCAGATGGAAAGGTCTTGCATGAGGGCACCATAGATATACATATATTATGTTTTTAGATGTCGAAACAACCTAATATTACGACCCTTTCTGGTGCGAACAGCAATTAAATCATACCGAAAGTTCTTTATGTTGCATCATAAACATGAACAACATTCAAAATGCTCTATGGTGTTGTCATCTGTTTCGCAGGCACATGACCACGATCTCCGATATGAAAATGTTGAAACTGGGTTAATAACAAGCCTTCTATATATCAATTCTCATAAATCTGGAGTAACTCCTCCGCAAATGAACACAATTCGGACTGTGGTTCATGGAGGATCATTACTGTCGTTTCATTTCCTGAGAATAATGGACACTTGTCGTGAAGAAGGCAATCTCGGGCGTCTCCGTAATTTCCACGGCGGTGTCCAACAAGGCATACGTGTTCTCATAAAACCATAATGCGCTACAAGATAGCTGATGATCAACCCGGACCGCACGGCCGTGATTGGTCTTAGTCGAATCCACTGACCAATATACAATGAGTAACCCTGACAGCGGTGTGATTAGCGTCTGAGTGGATTTGTGCGTTATTACTGTATTCCTAATTCCCTTCGTACGTTGCTTCTTGAACCGAATCCTTAGTCTTGGTGTGGAACGATGATCTTCAAGTAAAAATGTCAGACAATGCCGCATAACAAATCTTAAATTGTCGAAACCTACCCATACTAAAGAGTAAATCCGCATGATCAAGTCTTTTGTTTATAGGCGATTGCTTGTTGGAGTTTGTGTACAATTTATTATTTGAAAAATAAAATTGGGCTAGATAATTGGGTGATTCTGATGCATATGTTGCAGTTTAGAGCATACTAACAACTTGACTATAGGTTCCATCAAATATGGCGACACATACATTAGATGAATGGTTTGTTTCTCAAATGGTGGTCATTTTATCCGCCATTTTGAATCTACTCATATACAAAAGGTATATTTTCCAACAATCTTATACATTTCCAATCCAAATAGATGCATAATGAACAGTTTTCCATGCGTTTACTAGGCAATAGCCATGCTTAAAACCCACCAGCGTGTTATCCCTTTGTCCTGACACGGCTCTTATCTGGCAGAAAGCTCAAGCGTTTTGATCGCATGAGCATTATTTTAACGCCAACAGTCATTCTTTTTTAAGAATGCCCGTGGGCATTATTTTTTAAGAATGCCCGTGGGCATTATTTTTTACGAATACTCGAGGGATTAAATCGACTGAGGGACGTCATAGAGTGGCTCCTCCCCCAATCATGTATGTTGAGTCAAGAGCCTATCGGCAAGCTTAAAGGTACTTAATCCGATCGGGCCCTCATAAGTTACTATTTCTTTGGCTTCGGGGATAAAATGGTTGATTCGAGACGAGTAAGCCTACCTATCAACGCTCATAGTGATCAGATTGTTTTTTGAAGTTTTGTTATTTCAATTGTTTCTGGCCCAGAAACACGCCGTCAATGGTAATTTGGGGGTACTTTATCGGATTGAATACCTCTAATTTGTCTGAGCTAATTAAAACTGACATATATTTATCGATTTTGATTTTATATTGCCAAAAAATAAAATAAAATTTCTTCAAACTTTGATACAAAAATACCAACAGCTATTTGGACTTACTATTTAGAAAAGTCCACAGGCAGGCTAAAACACACATATATAACATCTAAATACGTCCCTAAGTCGGTCAAATAAACACAAAACCGTTTAACACAGATTTTAACTATATATACCTGTTCCGTAATAACATTGTATTTTATAGCAGGTAAAGGTCCCAACTCGAGTTTGCATGGTTTGGGGGACTTGAATTAATCGATTGTACTATAATGCGTCGATTGGAATTTCATTGATGTTGGCTCACAAAGCTACACAAATCTTGCAACCTCGAGCTGGGGATTTATTTTCAAGGAACAGTATTAACACATAAATATATTCCCTGCGTGGTTTGTTCAATCTTCAACCCCGTCAGAAGATAATATAAAAGGTTCACAGGGGTTGAACATATGGAAAATGATATATACAGGGGTATATAGCCAGAGTAAAGATTCATGGTATGATCAAACATGTGGGCCGAACTTGAACATTTTAGGGTGAACATACGTAAGGCGTTCGCATTGGTCTGTAAAATCATTATCACCAAGAGAAAATGTTGAACAATGGATTGGTTTTATTCTTGTGTTGATTGTCGATAAGACATGGATAAAGTGATCATGCGTTTTTTTTTTACTTTTCTTGAAGCACGAGTCGTTTTACAATCGATACAATCTATTTGGTAAATGGTCAACAGAACCGAGATTAAGCAATATTTGGCGATAAAATGACTAGCAATGTTACAGTACTGTTCACATAAGTATGCAAAATGCATGGAAAGTGTCGTTGTTGAACATCAGCGATCCAGTTAAAACGAGGTTTTGGTGTTTGAAAAAAAATTGTGTGCACATTTACTCACTGCGAAAACCCCATGTTTAATGCTGGCATACAACATTCCATTATCAACTGAATTTAAAAACAAAACAAAAAAAATCGAGGCGTGAGTTTTCATGGAGTTAGACTTTTTTTTATAGATGCTAGGATTTTACAGATTTCAGGCTCATGTCTCAAATTGTTTCATGATTCCTCCCCACAATTGGTACAGTTAATAAATTCCAAACCACGGGGTGGGATCAAATGAAATTACACGACATTGCGAGCTCGGTCTGGTTAAAAGGGGCGGGATGCAGCCGAAAAATCACAGGAGCCCTCTAGCCACGTCGCTGATGACTAATCAACGATATATTGGAACGATATATAATCACTATTTACGCGATTGTATGCCGTTTCGAAGAAAAGATAATACATGCTATACATTTGCGCACTAACCATTTGTTAACTTCTGTGGGTGATACTTAAAGGTACATGTAAGGTCATCGTGGTGAGTGAATATTTGGAAATCACACGTTGGGAAAATGCTAACAACGGGGGTGGCCCATGTCGTGTAAGAATTGTCCAATAACTGGAAATGTTATGATACTTTTCAGTAATACTTGAATGAGAGTTGGTAGTCAACGTGTTAAGCGATTTAGTTCTCATACACTATAGACTAACCTAACATGTCTGCTTTCTCCATATGGATTTCCACACGATTGACTGGAAGGTGTTCAAAATTGGTACATCATACCCTTATAATTAATATGAGTTAAACTGTTCCACAATACCAGATTATATATCCATATTAAATCTGAAGTACATAAGAGAGAACTAAATTGTGAAAGTCGGTCAAAACATAACAAAGAATCCGTTTAACCATCCCCCTTTCTCCTCCTCCGTCATATTCTCCCCTCCATTCTCACATTCTTACCCTGTGCTCTCATCGTGTTCTCAATACCCTGTATATCCAGAAGCCATGTGATATCCGATGTATTAATCTATACTGTTAAGCCCGGATATTAACGCAAAATCCCAGGAAGAATTATATATACATTTTACAGAGCGAGAATGACACGAAAAGCCACGTGCTTACTGTTACTGTCGTTCTCCCTTTCTACCATACATGTATACATAATAAATTACCATACCCATTATAATATACGTAACTATCTTACAATTGAGATATTTTTCCTCAAATACACGCGAAAAGGCCTAGGCGGTTTCCGATCTTGTAGCAACAATGATATCGAGGATGGCAACAGCTGGCGCACGTTCGTTTCGACAACTGGCTTGTTTTCAAAACAAAACGTCTAAATAACCAATCAAAAGTCGTAAAATAATATAATTGTATGCTACGAACGTAAATTAATCAATACTTATTTCAATAAAGTGGAGAAAATGTGAGGACCGGACTGAAAAAAACTAAAAAATGCCACCCCAAAAATGTGCTGGAATCCGAAAAGTAACGAACGTTACACATTGTTTACAGCGCGCACGAATACGGACTATTTTGACAATTTCTATTTCAGCGAAGAAGGGAACTCCCAGTAATACAGTACGGTATTGATCAAAAGCTACTGACCGCATTTTTTATTCGATAAAATTCAGAATGGAAAATCAAATCTAAATTATAAGTTGAAAATTAAATTTTATATTATTATGTTAAGGATATAAGACAGAATACATACGATAAGTCAGTAATTTATTGCAGTTCCTCTAAATGAATTTTAATGGTGATTTATAGATGCTTTTAAAACGTCGTCTGCATTTGAATCTCTGCAGAGCACACAAGGTAAATAAATCGGTTCTTGCGAAAGTATGTAAATTTAAAACAATATGGAATTCGACACAGTTAATCTGAATGAGGTATCATACGATAATCTTATGTAGTTATTTAGAAAGAATGATGATTTACATGATGCTGTCAGTATAGCATTTTTAAATTCTCACAATTCTATTTTTCGCTCGGTTTTGAAAATCGCGCACCTGAATTCACTCAATGTGTTGCGAGAATTAAAAAACTGATCGAATACTTTCGTTGAAGTCTTGTATCTGATGAAAATCTCAGTTCTTCATCTGAAGATATCTGTGTGTTAAAGACCAACACGACAATAGTTTACATCAAATAGAACATAACTGAATCATAATTTTGTTGCAGAAGATGAGTGTTTCTAGTATATGTCCAAATAATCATTCTGATATTTAAATAATCATGGATATCATTCAATTGATCTTGAAGGACAAAACCAAAATCGCATATGTTGCTGACTTGAGAAAAATCATAATGTGAATTTGTGTATTATATATAGTTGTGATGACATAACTAATTTAGACTGTTTGACCTTAAAGTGATTCAATACAATGTTATTGTGAGACAGAGGTGCAGGTCAGATACAGAGAAATTTTTAAGCGAAACTCAGTTTCAATCTCAATGTTTACCTGTAGATGCCACAATATCGGCAAGTATTTCAAATTATGTGTCCCCTTTGCAATTATGGGGATGGAGAGGAATAACAGTGACATAACATTAACAATAATAGTACTACAATTGATAATACTAATACCAATGTTTTCATCACCACTTACACAAGTGAGTGCTCAGCAGCAGAGACCAGCATCCAAGGCACCAACATTTGATCATGTTCAGGACTCTGCACATTATGACTTTGTATCAAGTATGCAAAACGAAAACACAGTGAAAAAAAATCAAGTTGAGATAAGGGCATTTGCAAGATTACTGTCCCAGAGGAATACATTTCGGACTATAGAGACGATGACTCAATTCACATGGACACAGGGTCCTTCATCCTGTCTGCCATGAAAGCAGATGGATCTGATTATGATCCGGACTAATTGACATCCTACCACCGCGGTATTGATAGATATTTGAGGGAGAAGAAATATCCATATCGTATATGTATGGACCTTCTTCTTCTAGCTATTTGTCTAACTGCTCTCGTAAAGCAACCACACCATACAAATGTGTGTATACAGTTAAACATTAAATGTTAAATAAACACAAAATCCTCTCTGAATGACCCAAGAGTCGCATAAACAAATATACAAATTTCAAGATTCAAGAAGATTTATTTGGTATTCAATATAATTATAGTAGATATATAACAACATGACCCCACAAAAAGTTTAACTTGCAAGGGCAGGCCCCTTATGCTTGTATAATGATATAGTGTAATGTGTACGTATATTGGGTGCATATTTACAATAAGTGTAGTTTCGTATAGAGAGGGGGGTCGGGTTGTGAGATGTCGATTATAGTCATTTTTATCCCCCGCCAAATTTAATCTTTGCGGGGGATATAGTAATGGATTCCGTCCGTCCGTCCCGAATTTGTAAGAGTCATAACTTGAACAAATGTAAATGGATTTCACAGATTTGTGGTATATGAGTTCACCTGACCATTACCTAGAATGATTTCGCAAGCCAGGTCTGGCAGATATTATTACCTGAGTTATTGGACTTTGTTAATTATTTTTGTCGAATTTACCAAATAGCAAATAGACGACGTCCCAGGGCTCATTTCCACAAATCTCAACGGATTTCAAAGATATTTGGTATATGAGTTCACCTGACCATTACCTAGAATGTGTTCGCAAGCCAGGTCTGGCCAGATATATTTACCAGAGTTATTGGACTTTGTTTATTATTTTTGTCGAATTTACCAAATAGCACATAGATGACGTCCCAAGGCTCATTTCCACAAATCTCAACGGATTTCAAGTTCATTAATTTATGCCCATCTTCAGGACAGTCTCCCGTAAGGAACTGCTGGCTGGCATTGCCTTAGTATATATAATAGGGGAGAGTATACATATAAACTGGATTGTTATTTGTTATTTGGGGTGTATTTATTAATGAAATGTGTTTTCAGGTACTTATGATATTTATCACTAGTTTCTATGCGAAGCTTACAATCACATGGGAGTTCATTCCATAGACATCTGGCTCTGGTTGATGTGACACTTTTTGCTTTTTTTATTCTTCTCAATTCACAGAATACAGATTTGAATTTGCTTTGAACCGTGTATTGTGGTTGCGGATATCATGTTAGTAAATATTGAAGACAGCGATTTGGGGAGTTTCTTTTGATGGAAATCATGTAAAATTTGTATTAGTTGCATGTTTCCAATGTCCTTCATCAATAGCAAGTTGTGGTCCCTGCATATTTCTGGTATGCCTTTTTGTTTGTAAGATAGTGTGGCGATTGCTTTGTTGTGTATTTTTTCAAGCTTTTCAAGGTTTTTTCTTTGTTGTTGCACTCCATATGGCATTACAATAAGTGAGATGTGGGATAATCAGTACAGAACATATTGTTTTCATTGTATCTCTAGGTATGCATATTCCATGATAAATTGTCTTCAATATTAATTCCTAGGAATTTAGTGTTTTTAACTCTTTGTATCTGACTTTCATTGATCTTGATCTCGGGTATGACAGTTATTTTTTTGCATAGATCTGTATTCGTAAAAATCATGTAATTAGTTTTTTCCAGGTTTAGAGATAATTTATTAGCAAGAAACCAATTGCTCATTGTCTCCATTTTTTGTTGACTACATCATATGCCTTACTTATATCTTTATTGGAGTAAAATGCATTTATATCATCAGCAAATAATATTAGATTCAGGTCCTTACAAATATTTGGAAGATCGTTCATATATATCAGAAAGAGTAGAGGGCCAAGTAGATATCCTTGTGGAACTCCACATATTATATGTTTGTGAAGACAAGTGACCTTCATACTGTACAGATTGTTTTCTATTAGTCAAATAGCTTTGGAACCAGTCCAGTGCAACCCCACGACATCCATAGTTTTCAAGTTTATTTAGCATTATATTATGATTTATTGTATAAAATGCCTTTGATGGATCAAGGAATACCCCAATGGTGTGTTCTCTATTATCTAGGGCTTGGGTAATTTTCTCTAAGAGATCAGTTAGTGCCAGAATAGTTGAGTGATTCTTTCTGAAGCCATATTGACTACTATATAGGATATTGTATTTTGGTTAAGTATTTGTTCAGTCGGTTGTACATCATTTTTTTCTAGGATTTTGAAAAATACAGGTAGCACAGAGACTGGCCTGTAGTTACTTAGTGTGGTTGGGTCTTTAGCTTTAAAAATAGGTACAACTTTTGCTATCTTCATGAGGTCTGGAAATATTCCATTAGCAAGAGAAAGATTGCATATATGTATAATGGGTTTAATGATAAATTCGCCACAATGTTTCAAGATTGAACACTTGAGATCATCAATACCAGCAGCCTTTTTTGCACTGATATTTTTAAGAATTTCTATGACTTCAATTTCATCTGTTGGTTGGATAAAGAAAGAAGAACACTTGGGTTGATGGAGGTAATCTGCTGGATTCTTGTTAGATTTAATTTTTGCAACAAGGGTTGGTCCAATATTGCTGAAGAATTCATTGAATTTGGTAGCAATTTCCTCTTTGTTATTAATATATTTATTTTCATAAAAGAACTCTGTTACGTTTTTGCTTCCCCTTTTCTTGTTGAGAATGTTTTTAATTAGTTTCCATGTGCCATTGATATTACCTTCATATTGTGTGAATTACCTATGATAATAGTGTTGTTTAGCAGTACAGATAATTGAATTTAGTCTATTCCTATACTTGTACTTGTATCGATCATTATTATAGTATGTTCTGTTCTTTATGAATATTTTATATAGTTTATTCTTTCTTCTCATGGAATTCAGTTTACCTGCTATTATCCATGGATTGCAATGATTAGAAGGTTTGATTATGTCTGATGTTTGGAAAATTATTATTATAAATGTTTGTTAATGTTTGTGGAAAGAATTATAGGCTTTGTTGCAATCCTGGTTGTCTAACGCCATGATCCAGTCAATTTTGGATATTTCAGTTATAAAATTTTCTTTGTTTCTTTTTGAATAGTCTCTTTGCCATACAAATATATCTTTCTTAGTCATTGTTTTAGTTCCATTGCTCAAAAGGAGATAGATAGGCAAGTGTTCCGTAATGTCTTCCACGAATATACCAGCATTGATAGATGGGGAGAGGAGACAGTTGGAGAATATGTTGTCAATAATGGTTGCACTGAACTCAGTTATTCTAGTGGGTTTCATTATTGATGGCAAGAACATAAATGACTTTAGTAAGTTAAGGAAGTTGTTTCCGCTGGTGTTATTAGCATTTATGTTTATATTAAAGTCTCCCATTAGGAAACAATCTTTTTTCGCTTTATGTATCTGGGTTAATACTGTTTCAAGTATTTCAAGAAAGTCATCGACATTATAATTTGTGCTTCGATATATACAGCCTAATACATGTTTCTTGTTTTTGTTTTTGTTTTTGACAGGAATTTCAATAAATCAATTTTTAAAGTTTTCACTGAAAAAAGGCAAGTCTGATCGTACATGTGCTTCAAGGTTTTTATGTACATAAAGTGCAACACCACCACCACCTCTATCACAGCAGCAAGATCGTAACTGCGGGTCATGTCTGTATGGGACCCCTCCCACTATAGGTGTGTGTATGTCTATGCCCCCATAGTCTGGCAGCGCCCCCATTTCTATGCTTTGTATGTGTTTATCTATGGTCCCCTAGATTTACAAAGTCTTTATTTATCATAAACTCCTCCTTTTTATGTATTATTAATTATATAGTTTTAATTATTATATATCGCTCCTCCTTTTTCTTAATTCCCTCCTTCCCACGCATTTTTATCTTCTGGAAAATTCTGGAAATATTTGTTTATTCTAGTAAATCCATTCATAATGGATTAATTACAACATTCTATTAAAATCCATAATGGATTCATGTAAGTTTTAAAATTCATACCTGTATATGGCCCCTTTAAACTAACGATGCTCAAGGTAGATGTTAATTTACTTCCCCCACACACGGTACAGCGAGGCATTCGCTCTCATGCTAATAACACAGAGCATCTATCTATTTCTCGTTCTCGACACATGGGATTTAAGCAGTAAGACACATTTCTCCAATCTTATGGTCGTATTAAAAATCCCTTCATAGTGTCTATCCATAGGCTTTGTATATGGCCCCTTTAAAATGTATAACTGTATGTATTTATTGCTTTCGTGTATACGGCCCCTTTAACATTTATACCTGTATCGCCGATAACTAATAAAGCATATTGATGCTGTCTCTCACAAAAGCTATACCAGCGTGCTTTCTCTCTATTAAACAATAACAGAACATCATGGAATATTCTAGACCGGCTCCCATCTCGCAGGTTACACAAAGCATTTCACAGATGCGCACTAAACAGACCAGCGAGGCATTCACAATAAGTGTGTTTGTGTTCACCAAAGCTATTAATTTATCTACACTGGGGAGTTAAGCGGTCAAACAGATTCGGCATACCTACAGGTAATAAACATTCACTAATGTTGAATAAAAACAATTCCGGGTCCCATATTATTTGCACATACTGGCTAAGAATATAAAATGTCTTTCTAAATGCCTATGAAACAGCCGAAAATTAAAACAATCTCGAATGTTTTAGAATGCAACAATTTCATTTAATCTTGAAGAAATTTCCAAAATGTTCCAGGAGAATAAAAATGTTCCAGAATAACATCAAATCAAACAGCACTAGGCAAAAAACATGGCAATATCGCAGGTTCCAATAATGCAAATACACAGGTTTAAGTAGTTAACTGCCACTAATCTGGCTTCTGTGGATATGTGTGTAATCCCCCGATTGTGGACAGAACATCAGACTTATTATCACTTACGCCATAGATCCATAGCGCAGTGGCTCAAAATATTCGATTCCAGTCCTTCCTTCATCTAAGGTTATACCGATGCATTTTCAGATGCACACTAAACAGGTCAGAATGGTAAACCATTCTCGAAGATTCACATTATACAGCCATATAGTTCTGTTCTTTGAATCCACAGACTCACATCTGTTAAGAAATAATTAAAACTATATCTCGCCCAGTGCGCTATAACCTCTTTCATCACAAACACATATTGATAAGTGTTCTGACAGAGTCAACATAGTTAATGTTTCGTCTTTCTTCCCTCGCAAAATATTAAACCATCGAGTTATCTACCCTCTGAAATATTTCTCCTTAATAAAGTAAACGCTCTTTATACAGTTCATAAGCCATAGATCCAGTGCGCAGTGACTCAAAACATTTGACTCCAGTCTTTCCTTCATCTAAGGTTATACCGATGCATTTTCACAGATGCACACTAATCAGGTCAGAGTGGTAAACCATTCTCTTTGAATACACATTAATAACTAATTATATGCACCCACGCTATGCCATAATTAAAACACGTGTTGAGAATATCAAGGAGTCGCGGTAGATAGAGGGGACAGAGAGATACGTAATGCATCAGAAATGGTTCATACAATTTAACACATTTTGGTCACATGCCTTAAAGTTACACGTGCACTTAAACCTAATTCAGCCTGTCCATAAATATAAACGCTCTTTATTTTCAAAATCGTATGAATGCCCCATCGTTTTACCATAGCTTTTTTAGCAAGCTACATACTTTCATTCATATAAAACACCCATTATGTGTTAAATGACTACAGCATTGTAACAAATTGGCTTTCAAGAGCCAAATACATTCTGGAATATTCGCTCTTAATAAAGTGAACGCTCTTGAAACATGTCATATCACTTTCATGGTTGTATGCATGTACATTCGATGTACATGTGGAAGTTAAAGGGATGTGATGCCATATTGGTGTGTGAATATTAAAGAAAAACAATGTGTTTTTGCCCCGCGTTTGCAATACAACCTTCTTTGATAGTTTGACAACAGCATTGTACCAAATTGGCCTTCAAGTTATACATCACATATACATGTACATTCGATAGACGAGCCAACTACCTTCTGGAATATTCGCCCTTAATAAAGTGAACGCTCTTGAAACATGTCATATTACTTTCATTGTTGTATGTTCTGTATGCTTTCACTCATATAAAATTGACGAAAGTTATGTTAAATGACATAGCATTGTAACAGATTGGCCACTTACCTTTAAGTTATACGTCATATTTGCATGTACAGTTATGGGAGACTCACATATATAAGACAATGCACAGACATAATGTTACTATTAATAATAAGGTGTCATTAATTCAGAAGCGTTTGCAATATAACCTTCTTTGGCAGTTTGACAAGTCTTTTAACAAAAGTGACCTTCAAGTTATACGTTTGAATACACATGCATGTACATTCGATGCAACACTGTATGAATGAAGGTTTTCTATTTATGGTCTGTCATTACTTCAGAAATGGTTCATACAATACACCGCATTTGGGGGGACATACCTTAAAGGTACACGTCACTTATGCATTTAAACCTAATTCAGCGTATCCATAAATAAAAACGCTCTTAATTTTCAAAATTGTCAGAATACCCATCGTTTTACCATATATTTTAGCAATATACATGCTTTCATTCATATAAAACTGACGCAGTGTATGTTAAAATTCCAAGCATTGTAAAAACACATTGGTCTTCAAATTATACGTCACATATGCATGTACATTCGATGTACATGTGGTGGTTAAAGGAAGTGATGCAATATTGGTGTGTGAATATTAAAGGTACACAATGTGTTTGCCCCGCGTTTGCAATACAACCTTCTTTGATTGTTTGACAAGTCTTTTAACAAATTGGCCTTCAAGTAATACGTCACATATATATGTACATTCGATGCATGAAGCAACATTGTAGTAATGAAGGTTTTCTATTTATGGTGTGTCATTACTTCAGAAATGGTTCATACAATTGACTGTATTTTGGTCACATACCTTAAAGGTACACATCACTTTTGTAAACTCTATAATCAGACAATACATTACACATAGGGTTGAACATGTCCACCGTAGTAAGCTTATTTACTTCAGAAATGCATGGTTCCAATAGCACAGTATTATACCCGTGGGGTTCCTTACCTTAAAGGTACACATCACTTTTATAAACTCTATAATCATGTATCAACGCTCTTTAATGTATAGTCAACTAATCATTTATACATACGCGCGGCTCTATGGTGGTCTGGTGTGTCTTACCAATAAGCCATTATATGCAGTAGGTAATGTGCTCAAATATGTACAAGTCTGATTTTATGTCAATGTGCAGACTCTTTACATATATGTGGGGTTATTTTAATGTTAAAGTATATAAACGCTATTTTAAGATAGTTAAACTAATAAGATACGCACATGCAGCGGTTTGTACATATTATACTAATATACTTATACTAAGACTCATCTATTGAATTTTCCACACCTAGTGTCTACAATAAGCTTATATATTGTGACTCTTTACTATATGAATGCAGTATGTCCACGTATGTCAAGCATTATACAGTCAACCTCAATAATTATTTTTTAGAAATACCTGGTATATGAGATCATATTGTAGCTCACAGAGACTGGAATGCGACTTACTTCTAACGTCACGTGCGCTCGAATGAAGTTACATGTACGTTATGAGCCATTATATTGGTCGATGAGGCGTTATCTGAGTATTTTCATGCAATATTCGTAAATTACAGCAACATATCTTTTCCCGCCCATTATCAAGCGAGATTTTGTGGTTAGCTGACAAACATGGGATTTCGAATATATATAGCCTATTTGACACTTACCTCAAGTGCTAAAATTGCCTCTTCAAAAACTTCAAAATCGTTAAAAGTACACATTTTAATATTTCGAATTTCATTATATATGGTAAATTTCGTGTTATGAAATTGGTCATTTTATAATTGCGTAATACGCGATTCCAAAAACGCCTATAGCTATTTGACAAATTTTTAAAACGTTATTATGACTATATTTGGCATGTTAAAAAAGCGTTATTTGACGTAGTACAACAATGCGAAACAACTACTTTTTAAAACGCAAATTTAAAACCGCGAATATACAAACTGTATTTTAAACTAAATAAAAAATTTGACGCATCGTGTATAGTTGTTATGATACAGTTTCACCACTCACACAGAAGAAAATCATATGGTGTAGTGGTATGTTACAGAGCTATTGTTCTTTCGCGGGCGCACGGATGTGTTAAAAAAAAGGATCCGGCAGCAGGCCCCCTCTCTCTCCCATTTTAAGGGGTTAGGGGATATATCGTGCGTTTTTTCCCATTCCCCCATTTACCCTTCTGCTCCTATGTGTCTACTCTCCCTCCCAACAACACCTTTACTTTTGTTCGTGTTATCACTATCCAGTCTCCCCTTTGTACAATTTAATGTCTACTCTCATTTTACCTCTATCCCCTGGCTACTCTGTCCTTCCCACATCGTTCCCACCATTTCCTATGATTTAGTTATACTCAATGATTACACCAGTATTTAATGTGTTCTCCAATTATACCCTTCTGCCCCCTCTCACTCACTTGTCTCTCCGCTTCCCATCTCCTTTACATTTCTTTTTTAACCATCTACATGTATAAACCTCTGTTGAATTACTTCTCTTATCCTCCTATACTCATGCCATATGTGAATTGATGAACAGGGTGTATTACAACAGTATTTATGTAACCCCTTTCTATATACCATGTCCAATTTATACACTCTCACAACCTCCTTCTCCCCTTTCCCGCACTCCATTACCCCATATCCTGTGTTTTCCCCCTCAATTTTCTCATTTCCTTCCCGACCCTGCCCCATATCCTTCGATTCCTTATCGTTCTACCTCTACCCTCTATGCGACTCTATACACAGCCTTACACCATACTTCTATACCCTAAAACATTTTTTTGTGACACAAGATTTATCCCCTAACCCCTTAAAACGGGGGATGGAGGGGGCCTGCTGGTAGAGCCTTTTTTTTAACACATCCCTGCCCCCGAGAAAGAACAATAACTCTGTTACATACCGCTACACCATACGATTTTCTTCTGTGTGAGTGCTGAAATTGTATCATAACAACTATACATGATGCGTCAAACTTATTATTTAGTTTAAAATACCGTTTGTATATTCGCGTTTTCAAATTCGCGTTTTAAAAAGTAGTCATTTCGCATTGTTGTACTACGTCAAGTAGCGCTTTTTTAACACGCCAAATATAGTCATAATAACGTTTAAAAATTTTGTCAAATAGGCAATTTTTGAAGAGGCAATTTTAGCATTTGAGGTAAGGGGTCATCTCAAAACTAAAATCGGTAAAATGGCCAAAAACACCGATTTTTCCGATTGACAACGCATTGTGGAAGTCATTTCTACCAATAAAATACCGATTACAACGTAGAAATGACGTTTTTGAACAACGCGTCAATCGGTGAAATCAGTACTGATTTTTCCGATTAAGTCAATTTGTGACGGTCACAATCGGTACTGAATCTACCGATCAGAACGTTACCAGTACTCAAATATAACGTCGCTAATTGGCGCATCACCTGAGTAATTCACTATTTAATTCACCTGAGTAATTCACATGATTTTTTTGTTTATGGATTTGTTTTCAAGTTAATATGGGTACCACATAGGTCTGTATTCAGTCTAGTAATAACTAGACCAAGCTTTCCTTTAATACAGTCAACTCTCGTATAAAAATAAGGGTTTAATCAAGTTTATAAATCGGTATCCTAATAGTAATATAATACACTCAAGTTATGCAGGCTTAACCAGGTGCCCTGATAAACATATCTGAAATAAAAACAGCGATAAAATCGCTCCGGACGCTAAATTAACGGAGCTTAAAACATTTTTCACCATTATCGAGTAGCGACTCTTGTCTCGTCGCCATCCATGTTTTCTTATACTTATTCAATCGGTAATTTTAAAGACCGGTGTTCTGCAACAAATAGTATATAGGAACAAGTGCACTTTTTTCAAAACACCTGTTCCATTTACACGATGTTTAGAAACAAAATTACCAATTGAATAAGTATATGAAAACATACTGCAAATCGTCGGCTCACTGCACGTGCCAGGTACCTCGAATCTGTTTACTTTTTGACAAACACATGCTTTCGAGTGTCTGTTAGATTACTATTAATAATTGAAAACAAAAGGATAGAACAGCTTTTTGTCTTTGTGAAAAATAAAATATAAATTACAATTTTGCGAATACAAGAGAATTGGTCAAAATAGTGCCGAAAAAGTACTGTTTAGAGTAGATTTAACATTAATTCATTTGTATTTTGAATAAAATATTATTCACACAGCGTGAGGATTTTATAATGGTCATTTTTATATCTCATATAAGGCGCGCATTGGAACAAATATTTTTTTAATTTAAGCGCGTGCAAAGTAAAAGTAGTGCACAGAGTTGATCCAGAATTGTCCCATTGTCGTAAATGTGTAGGGGTCATAGGATTTTTTCGGGGGAATCCCCAATGATCTCTGTTCTGGGGTTATCAATGACAGATGCGTGTTGCTTTCATACAACGACGATACAATGTAAAACGTCTCAATCAGTACCGATTTCACCGATTGTATTACCGACTGCGGCGTTCACTCTTTCATGCAACGTACAGAAATCGAACGTTAAACATACCGATTTCACCGATTGTCTTACCGACTGTGGTGTTGCCTCTTTTGACGTCTTGTGCATTGATCGGTAGACTCGGTACCGATTTTTCCATTCATGACGCTCTAAACGTAATTATGCTATCCGACTTACCGATTGTTTTCATGATTCAAAAGACTTGATTACAATCGGTAAATGTCAATCAGTACCGATTAGTGTTTTGAGATGACCCCTAAGTGTCCAATAGGCTATATATATTCGAAATGCCATGTTTGTCAGCTAACCACAAAATCTCGCTTGATAATGGGCGGGAAAAGATATGTTGCTGTAATTTACGAATATTGCATGAAAATACTGAGATAACACCTCATCGACCAATATAATGGCTCATATCGTACATGTAACTTCATTCGAGCACACGTGATGTTAGAGGTAAGTCGCGTTCCAGTCTCTGTCAGCTACAATATGATCTCATATACCAGGTATTTCTAAAAAATAATTATTAAGGTTGACTGTATAATGCCTGACATACGTGGACATACTGCATTCATATAGTAAAGAGTCACAATATATATAAACATATTGTAGACACTAGGTGTGGAAAATTCAATAGATGAGTGTTAGTAAAGAGCTTTTATATATATGACTCGTCATTTAATGACTTATTGATATGTACAAACCGCTGCATGTGCGTATATTATTAGTTTAACTATCTTAAAATAGCGTTTATATACTTTAACATTAAAATAACCCCACATATATGTAAAGAGTCTGCACATTGGCATAAAATCAGACTTGTACATATTTGAGCACATTACCTTCTGCATATAATGGCTTATTGGTAAGACACACCAGACCACCATAGAGCCGTGCGTATGTATAAATGATTAGTTGACTATACATTAAAGAGCGTTTATACGTGATTTACCAGTGGAAAGGGCACTTGTTATTCGTCATGACGTACATATAGATACTGTACTTTAAGAAATATGGACAGATATAGGTACATAGCAACGATGTAGACCCGCGTTCTTATGCAGAAATCAGTAAGGTATGCATTAAATGGTAACAATGAAAATGTACACTGTTTGAACCGCCATAGATATCAGAACTAATATGAATTGATGCGCTGTGCTGAGTTGTTTTGAGAAGAATATATGAAATTAATACGAACACGTTATCACATTACATTCGGATATATACTGACATATACCACGCAGAATGCGTGTGAAAACTCAACAGTTTAACTATGCAGTAAAGAGCTTTTATATGTGATTTACCAGTGAATATGGCACCTGTTATATGTCATAACGCACGTATATGTACCGGATTTGCTTTAAGAAACATGGACGTATACATAAACCAGACACACACTTGCATACACTGAACACAGTAGACCTTTCGTGACAAGATACTGTCGTGTTTGTTTCCTCTGTATAACAGAATGTAATTGATGAAAAGAATGCATGAAGTAAGTATTTATACACTAGTCTACATCAGTAGCGCTCTTTATTTACTCCATGTTATGGTTATTTTAGAGTAATAATATGAATGAACTATGACTAGAATTCATCAAGTTGGTGAACAGATGTTATCATTCCGTTTGTCCTTGTATAGCTAAATTCAGCAACGGATTTTGATTGGCTGTTATAAATATTATAATAAGAACTAAATACTTTACTGATCGCCATTAGAGATCAAATGCTCACTAGGTATGGGTACGAGCCCGGGATTGTGTAACACTGGTGCTAATTATGCATCCATGATGAGAAACTCACGTCCAATGACATGTGAGTTAGCGGATTTACTCGAATAAACAGAGGGTTTTGTAAATTAGGAATTATGGAGGGAATATTACCCACAGAAATGCTTGAGAAAACTTAGAAGGAGTTAGTTAACATTTCAACGATACATGGAGACATCAAAACAGAACTACAACATACATGGTTCTTAAGGGAGAGTAAAATAATAATTACGGAACTTCTAGAAGAAAATTTTGCTGATGGTAGAAAGAGAAATTGAATACTTTGATGGAGAGATCAGAATTTGAAACAGATTTCTTACTGGATATTTTGGATCAACTGTTTTCAGATTGTTGGATATTTCATGGAATAACGAAAAACGACATACGTGAGATTCGTGTACTCATTGATGATAACTTTGCCCGCTTCGCTGAATACCGTAGCACGGTTTTTAATGACAATAGTATGAAATTCGAAGAAGTTACATCAATTTATGGTTACATTATTATGCGGGAACCTTGTGCAATTTTTACAATTGAAAAGATGTTTAATGAACAACTAGTTTTGGATTACATTGTAAGCACAACTAAACCTATTTCAGAATTAAATAGTGAATTAGTTTGGAAATTCGGAACGATTTGGAGCTATTGAGATTATATGCGCTTACAACTAAAAAGGGTGAACATGGGACCCAATCGTAATAACACAAAATATCCAGACAGAGGTGTCAATTTCCGGTGTTTGATGAACATAACCAAACTCCAAATAGACACACGTAAGAAGTTGATAAAAAGCCATGGTTTGTGTGTTTAAGCTTGTATAGTGTTATTCCTTTTAAATAATAAAGTGTAATTTACATCATTTCCTATAACCGATTTAGTCATAAATGTATCCCATAAGCTAAAAATAACTTACCATCGGGAGTATTGGCCGTCGGTGATTTAACCACCCTCTATTTTTTTTTTTTATTGAAACACAAGTGTTGCATGGAACACACAGAACAATAATATATCCAATAATTGGTTGCCAATTAAAAGCCCTTGAAATATACCTTTGATACATCAGGGTTCTTCTTTACCTCAATGTGTCTAATAAATTACGTAAACATAGTGTATCGTTCCCACTAGATTTCTCTGTACAGATGGTTATGATTGCCATTCCGATAAATTACATCTGAATGATTTGGATTCGTACCCGTGTGACGATTCAAAACCCATTAAGGGCGCGTCGATGAAGGTGTATAACTTTAATACTTCATGTGTATAGACCAGTCATGGGGGAACCCATTGCGGCCAGTGCATGTACCTCTTATATTGTTATAGGCAGTCGGTCTACCTAGCTCTCGGTCTGCTTAGCTAGCTTTCTCTACCATTACCATCGCTATCATACACACGCATTCGAGTATGAACGATGGTCGGTTAGAACCTATGACCAAATAAGAGGAGGTCCATGGAGACCGAGCATATTCAAGTTACATATATAATTTACATTTGAAGCATAGTTTTAATGGGGTTATAACTTGAAAGGAAATTGGCCATATATAGCTAATACGACTGACTTAGACCATATTTTGACATTCTGGCTGTTCGTTGCTTTTAGATGTGGTTGCTTCGGTGACCATGTTGAACCCTATGTGTAATGTATTGTCTGATTATAGAGTTTACAAAAGTGACGTGTCCCTTTAAGGTAAGGGACCCCACGGGTACAATACTATGCTATTGGAACCATGCATTTCTGAAGTAAATAAGCTTACTACGGTGGACATGTTCAACCCTATATGTAATGTATTGTCTGATTATAGAGTTTACAAAAGTGACGTGTACCTTTAAGGTAAGGGACCCCACGGGTACAATACTATGCTATTGGAACCATTTCTGAAGTAAATAAGCTTACTACGGTGGACATATTCAACCATATGTGTAACGTATTGTCTGATTATAGAGTTTACAAAAGTGACGTGTACCGAAATATGGTCAATTGTATGAACCATTTCTGAAGTAATGACACACCATAAATAGAAAACCTTCATTACTACAATGTTGCCCCGTGCATCGAATGTACATATATATGTGGCGCATAACTTGAAGGCCAATTTGTTAAAAGACTTGTCAAACAATCAAAGAATGTCGTATTGCAAACGCGGGGCAAACACATTGTGTTCCTTTAACATGCACACACATCCTTTAACCACCACATGTACATCGAATGTACATGCAAATGTGATGTATAACTTGAAGGCCAATGTGCACAATGCTACATACATTGCGTCAATTTTATATGAATGAAAGCATGTATATTGCTAAAATCTATGGTAAAACGATGGGTATTCCAACAATTTTGAAAATAAAGAGCGTTTTCATTTATGGATACGCTTAATTAGGTTTAAATGCATAAGTGACGTGTACCTTTAAGGTATGTCCCCCCAAATGCGGTGTATTGTATGAACCATTTCAGAAGTAATGACACACCATAAATAGAAAACCTTCAGTCATACAGTGTTGCATCGAATGTACATGCATGTGTAACGTATAACTTGAAGGGCACTTTTGTTAAAAGACTGTTGTCAAACTACCAAAGAAGGTTATATTGCAAACGCTTCTGAAGTAATGACACCTTATTATTAACAGTAACATTATGTCTGTGCATTCTCTTATATATGTCAGTCTCCCATAACTGTACATGCAAATATGACGTATAACTTGAAGGTAAATGGCCAATATGTTACAATGCTATGTCATTTAACATACCTTTCGTCAATTTTATATGAGTGAAAGCATACAGAACATACAACCATGAAAGTAATATGACATGTTTCAAGAGTGTTCACTTTATTAAGGGCGAATATTCCAGAAGGTAGTTGGCTTGTGTATCGAATGTACATGTATATGTGATGTATAACTTGAAGGCCAATTTGGTACAATGCTGTTGTCAAACTATCAAAGAAGGTTGTATTGCAACACTGGGCAAAAACACATTGTGTTCCTTTAATATTCACACACCAATATGGCATCACATCCCTTTAACTTCCACATGTACATCGAATGTACATGCATACAACCATGAAAGTAATATGAATATGACATGTTTCAAGAGCGTTGACTTTATTAAGAGCGAATATTCCAGAATGTATTTGGCTCTTGAAAGCCAATTTGTTACAATGCTGTAGTCATTTAACACTTAATGGGGCAATTTTATATGAATGAAAGTATGTAGCTTGCTAAAAAGCTATGGTAAAACGATGGGGCATTCATTAAATTTTGAAAATAAAGAGCGTTTTTATTTATGGATAGGCTGAATTAGGTTTAAGTGCACGTGTAACTTTAAGGCATGTGACCAAAATGTGTTAAAGTGTATGAACCATTTCTGATGCATTACGTATCTACCGCGACTCCTTGATATTCTCAACACATGTTTTAATGATGTCATAGCGTGGGTGCATATAATTAGTTATTAATGTGTATTCAAAGAGAATGGTTTACCATTCTGACCTGATTAGTGTGCATCTGTGAAAATGCATCGGTATAACCTTAGATGAAGAAAGGACTGGAGTCGAATGTTTTGAGCCACTGCGCAATGGATCTATGGCTTAAGGTTATAATAAGCCTGATGTTCTGTCCACAATCGGGGGATTACACACATATTCACAGAAGCCAGATTGGTAGCAGTTAATAACTTAAACCTGTGTATTTGCATTATGGAAACCTGCGATATTGGCATGTTTTACCCTTGTGCTGTTTGATTTGATGTTATTCTGGAAGTTTCGAGAAAATAATATGCATTGGCTGTTATGCATGGGTTATGGTATCATCATCATCATCAAATGTTTCGGAACAAGTCATTCGACTTTTGGTTCCGACTTACAAAGAATTGGGTATATACATTTGTCACAATAACTCAGTCATCATATATATACTTCAGACTATATAGTTGATAGTCTATCTGGGTTTTGAACTCTGTCAGTAAGAATCTGTTGGCTGCTTAGGGGAGAAACTCAGTATACATGACCCCCGTGAGAAAATGTGCATATCTGAACCATTTCTGAATTATTACATCTGACTCTGTCTCTCTATCTCTTCCCCTCTCTCTTCCGCTACTCCCTGATATTCTCAACACATGTGTTTTACGTTTGTTAGAGTATGATATGATCATCGTTTGGTTACATAAGAACACGAAAGTAATATGAACTGTATACAGAGCGCTTACTTTATTAAGGAGAAATATTTCAGAAGGTAGATAACTCGATGGTTTAATATTTTGCGAGGGAAGAAAGACAAAACCTTAGCTATGTTGACTCTGTCAGAACACTTAACAACATGTGTCTGTGATGAAAGAGGTTATAGCGCACTGGGCGAGATATATTTTTAATTATTTCTTAACAGCTGTGAGTCTGTGGATTCAAAGAACAGAACTATATGGCTGTATAATGTGAATCTTCGAGAATGGTTTACAATTCTGACCTGTTTAGTGTGCATCTGTGAAAATGCATCGGTATAACCTTAGATGAAGGAAGGACTGGAGTCGAATGTTTTGAGCCACTGTGTATCTATGGTGTAAGGTGATAATAAGCCTGATGTTCTGTCCACAATCGGGGGATTACACACATATTCACAGAAGCCAGATTAGTGGCAGTTAATAACTTAAACATGTGTATTTGCATTATTGGAACCTGCGATATTGGCATGTTTTTGCCTAGTGCTGTTTGATTTGATGTTATTCTGGAACATTTTGATTCTCCTGAAACATTCTGGAAATTTCTTCAAGATTAAATGAAATTGTTGTATTCTACAACATTCTAGATTGTTTTAATTTTCGGCTGTTTCATAGGCATTTAGAAAGACATTATATATATTCTTAGCCAGTATGTGCAAATAATATGGGACCCGGAATTGTTTTATTCAAAATTAGTGAATGTTTATTACCTGTAGGTATGCCGAATCTGTTTGATCGCTTAACTCCCCCGTGTAGATAAATTAATAGCTTTGGTGAAAACAAACACACTTATTGGGAATGCCACGCTGGTCTGTTTAGTGCGCATCTGTGAAATCCATCATGTAACCTGCGAGATGGGAGCCGGTCTAGAATATTCCATGATGTTCTGTTATTGTTTAATAGAGAGAAAGCACGCTGGTATAGCTTTTGTGAGAGACAGCATCAATATGCGTTATTAGTTATCGGCGATACAGGTATAAATGTTAAAGGGGCCGTATACACGAAAGCATTAAATACATACAGGTATAAATTTTAAAGGGGCCATATACAAAGCCTGTGGATAGACATTATGAAGGCCCTTCATTGAAGGGATTATGAATACGAGCCATAAGATTGGAGAAATGTGTTTTACCGCTTAAATCCCACGTGTCGAAAACGAGAAATAGATAGATGCTCTGTTATTAGCATTAGAGCGAATGCCTCGCTGTACCGTGTGTGGGGGAAGTAACTTAACATCTACCTTGAGCATCGTTAGTTTAAAGGGGCCATATACAGGTATGAATTTTAAAACTTACATGAATCCATTATGGATTTTACTAGAATGTTGTAATTAATCCATTATGAATGGATTGAATAAACAAAAATTTCCAGAATCTTCCAGAAGATAAAATTGCGTGGGAAGGAGGGAATTAAGAAAAAGAAGGAGCGATATATAATAATTAAAACTATAAAATTAATAATACATAAAAAGGAGGAGTTTATGATAAATAAAGACTTTGTAAGACTAGTGGACCATAGATAAACACATACAAAGCATAGAAATGGGGGCGTTGCCAGACTATGGGGGCATAGACATACACACACCTATAGGGGAGGGGTCCCATACAAACATGACCCGCATGCAATTACGATAATGCTGCTTATCACTCCTGTGATTCTTATATAAGCTAAAGCTTCCCATTTTGGTTATATCCACAGGAGAGTCATCGGTAAGCCAAGTTTCAGTAACGCCCATTAAATCAAATCTGTGTCTACAGGTATACAGGAAAGTGGATAACTTATCCATATTTTTTAATAGTGAATGTATGTTAAAGTGTATCATTGATGATGACACATTTTGGTTTATTATTTTCAATTTATCATTAAAATCATCAAGGAGGGTATAATTAGAGGAGTTTTCAGGATTTACTGGGTTTAAGTTGTAGTCATCATCATCCATTTGATGTTCTTCTCGGAAGTCATCATTTAGCGTGAATGGGTTCATTAAAAATGATTTATTTGAATTTGTGTGGACATATTCTTGCTTCATGTCAAATAATGCCAGTCGAAACAGTGCCTCTTCCTCCATGTGATCAAATGGAAATAACGTCTCATTACATTGGTAGCAAAACCATGGGCTATCGTCATCAGCAATCTTCATGAAATATGTTTTTAGTAATTTAGAGCAGCGAAGGTGAATCCATTGACCACACAGGTCACAACATAACGCATCTTGATTTTTTCTCACTGATTTGTTGCATGTTGAGCATGGGTATTTTAGAGGCATGGTAATGGGGTTGGACAGGGACAAGTGATAGTGATTCGGAAAGACTGAGCAAGGAAGATTATTTCAAACTCAAATTTCCTGACAAAACTCAATAGTTCTTAACTTTGACGTCAAGAGTTATCCCACATGTTGCTATATGACGTCACAGTGTTATACACGTCATTCCTTGAAAATTGCAATGAAGGCATGAAAGACCTAGGAATTAAAGACGTTTTTTGATAGAAAAAGTCGTCATGTTGATTTATCAAACTAGTCATATATATATATATATGTGTGTGTGTTGATATCTTTAGCCATATGGGTCTGGTCTAATAGGAAGTTCTCATCAATATGATAACACCAAGTTAAAGACCCATCAAATCTTTAACAGAGATTTTATCGTTCACAGTTATGATGAAACATGCATCCATAGATCATCACAAGACATAAGCATGCTGTCCAGAGAATATGACACAGACATATATATGACACAGACATGAATGATGATGATCCACGAGGCAGAATGATGATGATCCAGAGATTTTATCGTTCAAAGTTATGATGAAACATGCATCCATAGACGATCACGAGACAGAAGCATGCTGTCCAGAGAATATGACACAGACATGAATGATGATCCATGCAGAATGAATGAGAATGTATATGCATTGTAGTTTGAGCATGCTATGTTTAATTGTCCACATATATTAGCTCATTCAGCTCCTTTTCTAGAAATTTTTTGCCATTATTTAAGAGTGCAATTATTTTGCCGTCCAGTGTCCAGGAGTCTTTAACACTAGAATGAGAATTTACATCTTTCAAAAGTTTCATGTTCTTTTGTGTTAGGCTTTCAGTTATTGAGAGTTTGGTGTTGTCGCCATATAGCTTGCAGTTTTTTAGTACTCTTTTTGTCATGAACATTTGATGTTTTGTGTCATGTCTAACAAATCTAACGATGATGGCCCTTGGTTTGTTTTTGTTTGGTTTCCTCCCGAGTCTGTGAGATGAAATATGGAAGTGTTTGAGGTTTTTAACATAATATATGTATTATGATTTTAGAAGCTGTATCCTTTGTGTGTGAAGGGTATAGCACAATCTATCAGTTAGTGATTGCAGCCCGACAATGTCCTTCTATCTCATGTCCGCATCTGAGCACTGCACTAGCTTCCATATATATCGAGAATAGCTTTCATCTGGACATCATTGCTTAAAGTTGTATACATTACGCCAAATAAAGAATGATATGCAGCTATGATGTTTGTAAGTGCTGCATGTCGACACTGCTCCAATTTATCACAGTTTAGGATAAAGTGTTCCAAGCTTTCTGTTTCCTTGCCACATAATTTACACATGCCATTAGAGTTGTTGTTCCAGCGTTGCATATTAGCCTCAAGAGAGTAGGTATTAAATAACAGTCTCAGTTTGATCGATAATCTCCGTACTGCTCTTGATGGATCACAAACATTACAGGGTGGACTTGACCAGCATGGAACAGATCTGTGCATATAAAATGTAGAGAAGGATATGATGGAGCTAATTCGTTTAACCAACTGGACAATTACTCAACCACTGCTTTAGAAACTACTTCCTTCTAATCATGTTTCGTTCATGGCGATGTTAGAATCTCGTAGCCCATGTTTTGATAAGGTCTTTCTCGTATATATAAACCAGCTACAGCTGCAATTGTCCTTTATAGCCAGTTGTTTGAAATTTCCAGGACAGTATAGGTAAACAGGAGTAAGCAGTTGAAAGAAGCTGGCAAAGGTAATCGGCCAAATGCAACTGAACCGATAACCGAGAAGGAAGTTTTTTCTCAGGAAAGAGATGTGCTAAGTGTTGACTGCCCCTGCGGTTTTTTAAATATAATGTGGTATAACAATGTGAAATTGTTCGGAGTGCGTACTGGAAAAGAACAACATGGTTTGTGATGGGGTGACATTATGGTTGAGAAAGACGCAAATGGAATAGAATATTTAAAACAATGAAATGACGACAAAAACTCGAACAGTGTCAGTACTCACCGCGGAGCCTTCAGCTTGAAAGATTTCACAATCCCTAGAGTTCCAGCTACAGAATGTCAATTTGTAACATACAAGGTATTCGAATCTAAGCGTCTATTGAACAATTTACAGCCTAATTCACCATTCTATATTCAAGTGAACCATAGTCGCAAACCAGATTCACATTTCTGGTATAAGGGTAAACCTATGGGTGAACACGCCTTAGCCATGATAATGAAGAATATGGCAGAGAAAGGTCAACTTCCTGTTAGAAAGACCAATAACTGCGTCCGGAAAACAACATGCATTCGACTCCTTCATAATGACATTACTCCTAACTCCATTTCACAGCTTTCAGGTCAGTGTGAATAATTATTCTGTTGCGTCAGTGGAAATGCATGGAAAATTTCGGATATTCTCTGCATAACACCAAAACGGACACCAATTTCTGATTCCAATGTTGAAAATTCGAATTCCGTCCAACCAGACGTGACACACGTGACAATGTGAGAGCAAGGCAGAAATCGATTGCTGAAGTGTCGGAAAGTGCGAAATTCATCAAACCTGTGAATGGACAGTCATATCCTGCAATTCCTCTCGCTAACACTATTACAATTTAAGGAGATTGCACCATCAATTATTACAATTATCCTGTTAAAAGTGGCAATTATGTCGAACATTCGAAACGGAAATATCGTCGCCTCATCATTGAATCGGATTCCAGTCAAAGCGAAATTGAATGGTCACGTGACGTGAATTTATCAGAGTTTGACTTCTCATGACGTGTTGTGCTGAGAATGGTGTACGTTCTGTGTTGCGTGTAATAAGATAGTACCTGTTTAAAATTGAGTTTTATTGCATTTTTATGGGACGAATTGTAAGATAAATTGGTTATCACCACCCTGTGTGTTTCCGATATCCGTATTCAGGTCTCGCTGACTTCTTTGGGCTTTCTATATCGACTCGTCAATAGACTGCCCAGAGAATGAATTTCGGAAACACGCATAGTGGTGATAACCTATATATATATATATATATTCTCATGTTTTATGCATTTGTATGTAACATATATATCTGGTGGATAAATAAACAATGTTTAAACCAAGAGGGAACATACTCTTTTTCTATTCAAGAGATTGTATAATTACTAGAAATATTTCATGATTGTCTTACCTTTTGGTTTAGTCTATTCTCGTGAAAATAATCAAAAATCAGGGGTAATTTGATAAATTACGGAAATGAGTCCAAATTGGCTTTATTTGAAATCTCAAATGCGATCTATATGGGCCTAAACGCTGGATAATAAAACAGCCCCATTTGGGACTATTTCAATATGAAACTCGGATTTTTGTAAAGACAAAACACTTTTGGAATTTTGCAAATATTTCGATACCATGCTCTTCAGATAAATCGTGAGAACCTGTCAGTAATGTTTTTTGTTTCAAGATTTATATTCAGACTACCAACGGGTTGATAATTGTGTTGATGTAGTTGTGTGTATATTGGTGTGAGCTGAGATATAATATGCATGAATCTAATTGCAGTCAGTCGTATTCTAACGGTAGATATGTACACATGCCTATGAAATGTCAACTCTTGATATACGACTGCCTGCGATGGAACCCCACTTCATTATCCGGAGATGATCAGTATACCACCTAACGTGAATTGCTTCGGGGAGATGCAGGAACATTTGTGCTTCCGCATGTCAGACCATTCAACCATAGACCAATGAATAATTGCGCAAATGGAAGTTAGAAATAATCCCCAGAGTATGTGTCGTCTGCGGACGGACTCTTTTTCCTCGAGATATCGCAGACATAACGGAGTAATTACGTGGCACGACCATCGCACGTAAATCGGAAGCAATTATTATACTCAACTATGTTTCCAGAAATGCCTAGATGTGAGAAATTGCTATTTATGTCCGGTCGGATAACTTTTCGCAGCAGCTAGGGTAAGAGTGACATGTTGACTTAGTATAGCCTGACCATTTCACTATACATACCATAAGTGATCTAACTGAACGCCATTTTATTGGCTGGTAAATTTAGTGTCTATGTTCCATTTTGGTTGCGATTGACAGGATTTAAGAACAATATCTTAATATATAAATGCGAATGTCTGTGTGTGTGGATGTGTGTTCCCTATACACGTTGTGGTTTCTCGACCGATTGCCTCGAAATTTGGTATCTATGCGTAACTTGACCCGGGGAAGGACATGGGCTGGGTACTGTTTGCGCCAGACGTCGCGTTTTCATGTCACGGGATCATTTTAATCCGTAACCATGTATTCATTATTATCGTGACGTCATAGTTAAACGTTCAGTACAGAGGGCAATTACGCCACTTCCGCGCATAAGTCAATTCGTTCAGCAACACAATAGCGGACATAATTAATTGCTCTTGCACTTTTTTGTCTATTTAATAATGCCGGCGGAAGAAAAAAAACTTGGCTCGCATTTAAAAAAAAAACGAGGCGGAATCGGGCGACCAGAAATTTGAAATTTATGGGAGAGCCAGGTGGTTTGTGTTGTTCCAATGGCAAAGTGAAACTGTATGCACTCCAGCCGCCTCCAGAACCACTCAGATCATTATTAGGAGGAAACGCAGAATTTCTTGACAATATTAGGAAATAAAACTCCTGCTTCCAGATGACGTATTTTTGGGGCTTCAACATTCAAAATACAAGGCCAGGTATATCACCGCATTGGATCTGTGTACCCAGTGGCGGGCGCTGAACCTAAATGTATTTAAAAATAAACACGCGGGGTGGATAAGTACGAGGGATGTTATGGACACTCTCTTATAATGTACCCTTATAAAATGTAACGCCCAAAATAATTTGTGTGTTCTTACATGAAGTAGCCTATCTTTATTTGTTAAAATCTCTATTTTCCCGAGCATCGCCGGGTCCATCCTCTAGTATACTGTATATTGGGGAAAAACTCGGATAAACATCAATGTATAGCACATTGAAATATTCGTCACTAATATGTGCCTTTTGGCTAGATATAATATCAATTTAGATAATTTGTGTAAAAGATAAATTAAAACTATGTCCAAGTTAGCAGTGTCCAATTTCAACCTTCCTATCTCTGAGGAAACCATGTGCTCAAGGGAAATGTTCCATATTAACAACATTTGTTTTTCTACGGAGGATTTTTTTTACAAAATACTAGTAAATCTTCAATTATTATGAACTAAATAAATATGGTAAAATGAAATATTTCACTTCTTAAAGAAGTGAATTTAGCAGTAAATATTACCTTGAGTTGCCAGTTTATAAATATACATATATCTCTATGTTTTATTTTATGATAGCAACACTCGCCCTGGTGTATCATTGTGCCATCAAGACGACCAAATGGGTCATTGTCCACACACGAAACATATTGCATTTTGGACAACTATTTTTGAAAGAAGTGAGCGTGTGTCATATCTATTACAGCAAGTTCGGCAAATAGACCTATCTTGTTTAAACAATATTTATTTTGAACTAAATTACAAATAATACATGGACATGAAATTTTTAATATAAATGTTCAAACGAGGATTGTGCAACATGTTTTGAGGCTTTAGTTAAGTCCTATCCTCAGAAAATACATGTTACCCTTGGTTTATTGGAATAGATATAAGTGGGATATAGCAGACGGGTTTTGGTTATGAATGGTCCGAATAATAAAGTTTAGATGAAGGGAAAGGAGATTTCAATTCTTGTTCGTGTATATAAGGGACATTTAAAAAAAATGATATACATATTCAATTTCGAAACGACATCGGTGATTTGTTTTAATTGTTTGTGACAAGGTCTGTATTCATGTTATTGCATCCCAATATAATCATAGTATGATGGACTTGAGCTTTACGGGAATAATTATGGTAATATAATTTAGCTATTTTGGAGATAGCTGTTTTGAACTACCAGCGTTAGTGTTTCGTTCAAATTATTCTACCATTTCTGAAGACCTTACTGAGTCAGATAAGCTTTTCAAAGCACGAGCTGCAGACGGTAGAAACGTATGCATATAGTAATTAGTATTACTACCAGGGGGTGGATGCTGGGATGTCTAAAATTGTAGCCAGGTGAGGAGGAATCAGGTGCAATCATATTATATAGGTAGGATGGAGCTCTGTTGTTTTTGTCGTATTGTAAAACTGGATGATGTTTTTCTTACTTCTGCGTTGTTCAAGTGTTTCCAACCCTGTATCAAGTAATACTGTTCTATTGCCATCACTCATGGTTGCCCCAATGACCTTTGCCATTTCATACTGGATATCTTCAATTGTATCACTCGTGTACTTGGTGATATTATCCCACACAGGTGATGCATAATCTAGGATAGGGCGAATAACTGAAAAACATATTGTTTCAGGAGACTTTCTGCTTAATCCAAACGTATGTTTTTTTTTACAAAGTTCATACAACATACTAGTACGTGACTTTCCCCATGAACCGGAAATATCGAAAGTGACTCCAAGGTGTTTATGACTATTTACTTCAGTTATTTCAGTAGCATTCATGAAGAGGGTGGGTGGTCTCTGTCTGTTGCTTTCCTCGATATTACTATTGCTTCGGTCTTTAGGTGGTTAAACTTTACTAGCCACTTGTGTTACCATTCAGTAATTATAGTATTAAAGGTATTAATATATTTACTGATTATTTCAGCATCGATAGTTGAATTTTCAACACATAAATAGATCGAGGTGTAATCTGCAAGGAGACTGATGTTACATACTATTTTTTCAGTTATGTCATTTATATGAACGAGAAATAATAGCGGTCCGAGGAAGATCCTTGAGGCAATTTTCAATCTGATCTAACATTATCTATAAAGACTCTCTGTTGTCGACATTCTAGGCGGTGTCGTGTCAATATAATGTACATTGTCACCAATTTGCGATATTTTGCAAAAATAATCATTCGGAGCATTAGCTTTGTCGCAAGAGGACCCTAAAGTAAGAATTGTTAACTAATAGTGGGGGTATGGGGTTTTTTTTTGCTCTTTTGGAAAATAGCTTTTTGTAGATTCGTCAACCAGATCGATGTGTCGGTATGTTCGACTTTTAAAGTATTGTCGATTTACTTGTCGCAATCACATTTAGCTTTCCTCACGAAACGTACACATTGATTACGAATCATACGAAAGTTCAACCAAGAATTGGTGCGTTTCGCTTTCTTGTGTAGACACTTTGTCTACTGGCTTGCATAGTGATTTTGTTATGTTGGCTTCTCTACACTCTAAACACTCCAGGTACTCTGGAGTACCAAATTTGGTACTCTGGCTGTCCCACACGGAGTACCAAAATTGTGGTACTCCAGAGTACCAAATGAGGTTTTGGTACTCCAGAGTACCAAACCTGAATGGTACTCCGGAGTACCACAACAGTGACAACACTTTTGGTACTTCGTATTTGGTACTCTGGAGTGCCAAATTAGGTACTCCATAGACCCTCACGGAGTACCCAAATTTTGGTACTCCAGAGTACCAAAATATATTTGGTACTCCAGACTGCCAACTTGTTTTTGGCACTCCAGAATACCAAAATATGTTTGGTAGTCCAGACTACCAACCTAATTTTGGTACTTCATATTTACAGGTCCATAGCAGGTCCACAGAATTATCCCAGGTTATGATTTTGCACCGGACCTAATAATAACTTTTGAAACCTACATGAGTCGCATCCAATAATCCAGCCTGAGATTCTACTGACAAGATTCACCAGAGTGTGACTGCTGCCATCGGTGGGATCACGAACATGAATACGTAACGTGACTAGAGAGTAGATATAGAGAGTTATTAGAAGGGCTGGTGCCAAATCATCCCTGGGCTATTTCCTCGGATAGTGGCTGGGAAAACAAGTGTACCACACAGGAGGTGATCTAATAGAGTTATGCACTCAAAATACTATTAGCATCCAACTGATACGGCATTTTTATTCATGTACAACATTCCACTCAAGGCAGATAACTATCAGCTCTGCATTATACATGTATTTAGATCTGGACAATTCATACCCATGTTGCTATATCATTTGAGAAAAAGAAGAAACTAGTTAAATCATTTATTAAATTCAACAGTTAATGTGATAACATGGAATGTATATATATATATACACACTGATCAAAGAAATGTACATGTACCAACGGAGTCACTACATGGATTTACACATGTAAATCATTACACGGATTCGTAAAGTCAGAATCGTCAATTTTAAGGTCAAATGTAATTTTGTAAACAAAATTTAAATCGTTATTATGGAATGAAATAAGAATCTTTTTCTGCAAACTAATATATATCTATCCATAAGATTTCCACTACAGCCCTCGAAATTAACGGCACCTTTGACCTTAAAATGGTCGATTCTGTCTTTACGAATCCATGTATCAGCAGTATATCCTTTTAAATGATAACCCTATTTCATTATCCTGTTGTGAAATCTTGTGATTCTGTTGGTTAGTGCACTAACGCCATCTAGTTTCATGACATGCTTTTCCAGAAATATCATTGTATTCTTGACCTTCCGTGCATATTGTATCCCAAACAAGAAGTAGGTCGACATCAGCAGAGATATTGCCAGCGTCATGTCACATATCTCCATTTCGTCCATCACAATGGCTATCTTGTCACATGAGAAGATGTGCCCACCAACACACCCTTTTAACACCAGTGCGGGTGTTGGTCCAAGTGGAACCTGTGAATGAGATTAAATATGAGTTAATAAAATTTGTTTAAATTACCTCTGTTCTGACAATATCTGGTAAAGAAGCACTGTCTGACTATTGACTAAGAATGCAATTGGGTGAAATTTTGTCAAAAAACGCTTGACATACAAACAAAATAATTGTTTGAACTCGGATACTAGCAATAAGCCAGTACCCGGTTCGGAACCATATGGTTAATTCTATTCAGCCATATAAATGCCACACGTCCCTCACAAAGGAGAGGAGCCATAACAGATTACGTTATGTAACTGAGTGGTACCCGAAGGAAAAAGATTTCCTTTTACTGATGCAGGAATTTGAAATTCCAGAATCGTAACATTGATGAGCGCTGCATTAAGACAAACTGAACGCGCCGATTTATACTGACACAACAGTTATATCATAATGAGATCGCACCATTGAAGCAAATCGCGAATACATTATTAATTATCGGCTCGGACAGAAGCAGGGTATCAAATCTCGCAAAATCAAAGCTTCAGACGATATCATGCCGCGCATGTGCGAATTGCTCATTAACTGAGACCGTATTTGGAGTAGTGACCTGACCACAGGTGGGCAATTCCACGGTTTCGGATGTACCCTTCGGACAACATATTTGGCTGAATCTTTAACGCTGGGGCGAATATCTGTACCTACTAGTATTTTATTCTAAAATGTTGAATTATGCTCAATCTTTTAGACATAATAATATTCAGTTTTTGTGTATAATACTGTATTTCTATAATGTTTGTGGGTGCCTTCAATGGTCGGTGTCGGACGTACTCATACTCGTACCCTACCCTCACTCGGGTGTATTTTTAGAAAAATATCAAAATACCAAAAATCACTCTACTGATAAGGGTTAATAAAAGATTGAACTTAATTTATCAATAGAATCAATACATGTATATATTTTGAAACCGATTTATTTTGTACGAATCATAATTAGTGATCTTTTTTGATAATCTCACTCTTTTATTGCTTGATACCGTACTTGTAAAATAGTCCTTCTATAAACTTGCCCAGATCACCTTTTACAGACGTTCTTGTATTCGCCATTTATGACAGTAGTTCGCATACATTTCGACTTTTTTTTAAACGACGAGACGCCATTCGCGTTAGTGACGTTGCACATTCGAATATGGCGTCTTGATGAGGTAGCATTCACCCCTTGTCATTTTAATTTTTATCTCTTTTCTGAGCGATATTTTAAAGTCCGTATTTGTCAAATTCCAACACCTGTGGCATGACCAAAACGTCTACGGATTCACATATTATTACTTTAGTACTTTACCTATCTGACAAATTGCAGATTCAATTTGATTCATAAATTTTGTTGAATATATATATTCACGTAGGTGACCTGATAATTTCAGATGTCTCGATCTAGTACTGGGGCGAAATCTGACTTTGATCAAAAGAATTCGAAGTCACAATCCGACTAGGAAATATACCGATTTATCTATTTTAGCTCGAACGATCTAATTTACATCGGTTTGTGGATCTCCAAGACCTGTTGTCTGAGTGTCGAACACACTCCTCTGCTCGCCGAGTCTGAAAACAGTGAAATCATAGAAAAATTTAAAACTGCCCGAAATTGGCGAAAAGAAATAATGATATAAGACAAACCTTTAAATGAATCAACTAATTCTTCCAAACCGTGAGCCAATTACACACATCCGCCAAAGTCCATTTGTCCACTAGGACCGCCATTGATGGCATTATTTTTCGTCCGGATGATTTGAAAACAAAGAAAGAAGTGCGAATGGCGCTGTGATCGCAGGAACCGTAACTCTAGATAATCTGTAATCGATACGATTGCTATTGCGGTTGCTAACTGCACAGCTCTGTTGGTATTACATACCTATGTGGGATCCTGGGACACCAGCGCAGCTTCAGTTTGGTGCTCTGGACTACCAAAGACCGCCGTAGGCACTCCAGAATACCTATACGGCCTCTGATTGTTCTCTGAGTGTAGTGTGCTTCGTGGTGTCAAAATACGACACAATTCAATTCCTGTATTTCTGAAAGTCGTAGATCAACATGGCTGCCAGTGCCAGAGCCAGTGGACACCTTGTATTTTACTCTTTGCATGACTAAATCCTTCGGCACACATACATATCACACCCCTCATTCAATCGTCACCAAATTGCATATTGATCTCGAGATGGGAGCCATAGATTATTTCCGAAATTTGTTAAAAAACATGGCCGCCAGCAGCCATCTTGCTTTTCAAATTTGAAACCACAGGCACACCCTTCTTTACAATTCTATTCATTGGTCAGCAAAAAAGTAACTTCTTCACAAGTTGAGCTACAGTGTCATTGGACAATTTCATTCTCGTTAAGAGACGAAACTATACATTTGCTACATGTTTAATGTGTGTGCATTCCGGAACTGTTATACCATGTCTGAACTTCCAAATGGTTTGGTTGTTGTTAGAAGCCAGACTTCGTATGTACAAGAATGTTATTCTCCCAGCGATGTGTATGCATGCCCAAGTGTAATGGGACATCTGATAATATTCATGACTTTTGGACATTTACAGTTGTATTTCATACTATGGTGCGAATGTAATTCCTTCTCGTGTATATACATGTACACTTGTTTTTACCGTTGGTTTGGATGCAACCATTCCTATGTCGCATGCATATGGCTATTACATGTACATTTATGTATCACATGCAGACGGCTTGTTGGTGTGTCCTTTTGTCACATGCCTATGTCAAACACTTATATGTTACAATTCATTTTTAATTATGCCAAAAGGAAATCGATCAATCGTTCTTGAAATTGTGTTTGTTTTTATCTCCACGGGTTATAATAATGAATACTTGTTCAGCAACCATCGCTTTCGATAGCAATTAATCTATAAATGAAACACCGCAATCCGCAGTTCAGTAGTCGCGAAAAATTGTGTATTAAAAGAGAGATCTCCATCAACTGTGTGAACTATCAGTTTTGAGACAGTTTAATGATATTCTTATTGTAATTGCTAAATGAACCAAATCATATCGGTCCTCCTCCATCTCTGACCGCCAATCAAAGTTGCCTGTTGTCATTTACAAGGACTGGTCTATTGATTTGATAATAGGGTGATAAATGAAAGAGATAAATCTGTGCCATTTACCGCTGTTTGGCATTCGATGTCGGATGCGAATGGTTATCTAACGGATACGCCGGTCCATTCAGTCTCGTGTTACAGTCGAATTAAAAGCCCTCCGATTGACTGAATTAGATATCCGCCGACAGTGTGAATTCAAAATCAGTGCAGAGAGACCGGTTCCGTTACAAAGCTGGAGTTTGTTGGGTGCTACCATTGATCGATATGTATTGATATAAAGTCCACTCACGGCCATTATCACCGTATGGATGATGAAAGTGGTATCGCTGGCGCGCAACGAGGTGCATAGCGCCAGGCAGCTTGGGTTAGAGAACCGTACATTTTAAATATTGGAAACATTAGGAATAAAGTCAAACAGAAATCACAATTCCGGGCATTGGTATAAGTTTGTGGAATATTATTCATATCTGGTTGGAATAGCAAGAACTATATGCCTGAATGATTGTTCTACACTTTCTTATACAACATTATCTGTTCTCCACTTATACGCTTGTCGTCGTTGTTTAGTTTTGGAATTAAAATCACTTGAAGTTTGCACTCTTTACAGTTGTTAACGTCAAAAGAATCAGCAGAGCAGAGAATTGGTTAACGAGCCGAAATGACAGAAGGATTTATCCCACGACCATTGGGACAAGAAAAAAGACATGGCATATTATTCAGTTAATAGACAGCCCATATAAAAATGTACCTGGGTAAATCTTGGTGTTTACCTTGGTAAACCCCTGATGAACCCCGGTACAGATAGGTTTTACCCTGGTTCCACCCATGTTACACCCAGGTAAATCAGGGCTTTATAAAGATTTACCCTGGTGTTTTCTATATATGTTAGGTATAAACCCCAGTTTACCCGGGTTTTTACGGATATAATTTAGAAAAACGCTGTCACACCCGGGTATTTCGACCCAGGTTATCCGGAGTATTTACACCCAGGTATTCACACCAGGTTTTCGCCCAGGTATTTACTACAGTGTTCACCCGGATATATACACCTGTGGTATTTTGTTAAACCGTATAATCTGCACTTGAAGTTACCGTATTAACCCGTTCTATATTACAGCATCATTGGCGTGTAGTTACCTTATTAACCATTCTATATTAAAGCATTAATTGACAGGTAGTTACCTTATTAACCCTTTCTATAGTAAGTAACATTGGTGAGTAGTTAAAGTATTAACCCATTCTATATTAAAGCATCATTGACGTGAAGTTACCTTATTAACCCTTTCTGTATTAAAGCATCATTGACGTGTAGTTACCTTATTAACCCTTTCTATATTAAAACATAATTGATGTGTAGTTACCATGTTAACCCTTTCTATATTATAGCATCATTGACGGGTAGTTGCCTTATTAACTCTGTATATACCAAATTATCATTGTCGTGTATAGTTACCTTATCCATTTCTATACTAAGTACCATTGGCGTGTAATTACCTTATTAACCCTTTCTATATTAAAGCATTAATTGACAGGTAGTTATCTTATTAACCCTTTCTATACTTAATATTATTGGTGAGTAGTTACCTTATTAACAATTTTTGTATTAAAGCATCATTGACGGGTAGTTACCTTATTATAACCCTTTCTATATTAAAGCATCATTGATGTGTAGTTACCATATTAACCATTTCTATATTAAAGAATTATTGCCGGGTAGTTACATTATTAACCCGTTCTATACAAAGTATCATTGGTGAGTATATTAACCCTTTCTATATTAAAGCATCATTGACGTGAAGTTACCTTATTAACCCTTTCTATATTAAAGCACCATTGATGTGTAGTTACCTTATTAACCCTTTCTATATTAAAACATCATTGACGTGTAGTTACCATGTTGACCCTTTCAATATTAAAGCACCATTGACGGATAGTTGCCTTATTAACCCTGTATATACTAAAGTACCATTGTCGTGTAGTTACCTTATTAACCCTTTCTATATTAAAGCATTAATTGACAGGCATTTACCTTATTAACCCTTTCTATACTAAGTATCATTGGCATGTAGTTACCTTATTAACCCTTTCTATATTAAAGCATTAATTGACAGGTAGTTACATTAAACAACCCGTTCTATACTAAGTATCATTGGTGAGTAGTTACATTATTAACCATTTCTATACTAAAGCGCCATTGACTGGTAATTACCTTATTAACCATTTTTGTATCAAAGCATCGTTGACGTGCAGTACCATATTATAACCCTTTCTATATTAAAGCACCATTGACGGATAGTTACCATATTAACCCTTTCTATATTAAAGCACCATTGGCGTGTAATTACCTTATTAACCCTTTCTATATTGAAGCAATAATTGACAGGTAGGCCCTAGTTACCTTATTAACCCTTTCTATAATAAGTGTCATTGGTGATTAGTTACATTATTAACCCTTTCTACAATAAAGCACCTTTATAAAATGTAACGCCCAAAATAATTTGTGTGTTCTTACATGAAGTAGCCTATCTTTATTTGTTAAAATCTCTATTTTCCCGAGCATCGCCGGGTCCATCCTCTAGTATACTGTATATTGGGGAAAAACTCGGATAAACATCAATGTATAGCACATTGAAATATTCGTCACTAATATGTGCCTTTTGGCTAGATATAATATCAATTTAGGTAATTTGTGTAAAAGATAAATTAAAACTATGTCCAAGTTAGCAGTGTCCAATTTCAACCTTCCTATCTCTGAGGAAACCATGTGCTCAAGGGAAATGTTCCATATTAACAACATTTGTTTTTCTACGGAGGATTTTTTTTACAAAATACTAGTAAATCTTCAATTATTATGAACTAAATAAATATGGTAAAATGAAATATTTCACTTCTTAAAGAAGTGAATTTAGCAGTAAATATTACCTTGGGTTGCCAGTTTATAAATATACATATATCTCTATGTTTTATTTTATGATAGCAACACTCGCCCTGGTGTATCATTGTGCCATCAAGACGACCAAATGGGTCATTGTCCACACACGAAACATATTGCATTTTGGACAACTATTTTTGAAAGAAGTGAGCGTGTGTCATATCTATTACAGCAAGTTCGGCAAATAGACCTATCTTGTTTAAACAATATTTATTTTGAGCTAAATTACAAATAATACATGGACATGAAATTTTTAATATAAATGTTCAAACGAGGATTGTGCAACATGTTTTGAGGCTTTAGTTAAGTCCTATCCTCAGAAAATACATGTTACCCTTGGTTTATTGGAATAGATATAAGTGGGATATAGCAGACGGGTTTTGGTTATGAATGGTCCGAATAATAAAGTTTAGATGAAGGGAAAGGAGATTTCAATTCTTGTTCGTGTATATAGGGGACATTTAAAAAAAATGATATACATATTCAATTTCGAAACGACATCGGTGATTTGTTTTAATTGTTTGTGACAAGGTCTGTATTCATGTTATTGCATCCCAATATAATCATAGTATGATGGACTTGAGCTTTACGGGAATAATTATGGTAATATAATTTAGCTATTTTGGAGATAGCTATTTTGAACTACCAGCGTTAGTGTTTCGTTCAAATTATTCTACCATTTCTGAAGACCTTACTGAGTCAGATAAGCTTTTCAAAGCACGAGCTGCAGACGGTAGAAACGTATGCATATAGTAATTAGTATTACTACCAGGGGGTGGATGCTGGGATGTCTAAAATTGTAGCCAGGTGAGGAGGAATCAGGTGCAATCATATTATATAGGTAGGATGGAGCTCTGTTGTTTTTGTCGTATTGTAAAACTGGATGATGTTTTTCTTACTTCTGCGTTGTTCAAGTGTTTCCAACCCTGTATCAAGTAATACTGTTCTATTGCCATCACTCATGGTTGCCCCAATGACCTTTGCCATTTCATACTGGATATCTTCAATTGTATCACTCGTGTACTTGGTGATATTATCCCACACAGGTGATGCATAATCTAGGATAGGGCGAATAACTGAAAAACATATTGTTTCAGGAGACTTTCTGCTTAATCCAAACGTATGTTTTTTTTTACAAAGTTCATACAACATACTAGTACGTGACTTTCCCCATGAACCGGAAATATCGAAAGTGACTCCAAGGTGTTTATGACTATTTACTTCAGTTATTTCAGTAGCATTCATGAAGAGGGTGGGTGGTCTCTGTCTGTTGCTTTCCTCGATATTACTATTGCTTCGGTCTTTAGGTGGTTAAACTTTACTAGCCACTTGTGTTACCATTCAGTAATTATAGTATTAAAGGTATTAATATATTTACTGATTATTTCAGCATCGATAGTTGAATTTTCAACACATAAATAGATCGAGGTGTAATCTGCAAGGAGACTGATGTTACATACTATTTTTTCAGTTATGTCATTTATATGAACGAGAAATAATAGCGGTCCGAGGAAGATCCTTGAGGCAATTTTCAATCTGATCTAACATTATCTATAAAGACTCTCTGTTGTCGACATTCTAGGCGGTGTCGTGTCAATATAATGTACATTGTCACCAATTTGCGATATTTCGCAAAAATAATCATTCGGAGCATTAGCTTTGTCGCAAGAGGACCCTAAAGTAAGAATTGTTAACTAATAGTGGGGGTATGGGTTTTTTTTTTGCTCTTTTGGAAAATAGCTTTTTGTAGATTCGTCAACCAGATCGATGTGTCGGTATGTTCGACTTTTAAAGTATTGTCGATTTACTTGTCGCAATCACATTTAGCTTTCCTCACGAAACGTACACATTGATTACGAATCATACGAAAGTTCAACCAAGAATTGGTGCGTTTCGCTTTCTTGTGTAGACACTTTGTCTACTGGCTTGCATAGTGATTTTGTTATGTTGGCTTCTCTACACTCTAAACACTCCAGGTACTCTGGAGTACCAAATTTGGTACTCTGGCTGTCCCACACGGAGTACCAAAATTGTGGTACTCCAGAGTACCAAATGAGGTTTTGGTACTCCAGAGTACCAAACCTGAATGGTACTCCGGAGTACCACAACAGTGACAACACTTTTGGTACTTCGTATTTGGTACTCTGGAGTGCCAAATTAGGTACTCCATAGACCCTCACGGAGTACCCAAATTTTGGTACTCCAGAGTACCAAAATATATTTGGTACTCCAGACTGCCAACTTGTTTTTGGCACTCCAGAATACCAAAATATGTTTGGTAGTCCAGACTACCAACCTAATTTTGGTACTTCATATTTACAGGTCCATAGCAGGTCCACAGAATTATCCCAGGTTATGATTTTGCACCGGACCTACTAATAACTTTTGAAACCTACATGAGTCGCATCCAATAATCCAGCCTGAGATTCTACTGACAAGATTCACCAGAGTGTGACTGCTGCCATCGGTGGGATCACGAACATGAATACGTAACGTGACTAGAGAGTAGATATAGAGAGTTATTAGAAGGGCTGGTGCCAAATCATCCCTGGGCTATTTCCTCGGATAGTGGCTGGGAAAACAAGTTTACCACACAGGAGGTGATCTAGTAGAGTTATGCACTCAAAATACTATTAGCATCCAACTGATACGGCATTTTTATTCATGTACAACATTCCACTCAAGGCAGATAACTATCAGCTCTGCATTATACGTGTATTTAGATCTGGACAATTCATACCCATGTTGCTATATCATTTGAGAAAAAGAAGAAACTAGTTAAATCATTTATTAAATTCAACAGTTAATGTGATAACATGGAATGTATATATATATATACACACTGATCAAAGAAATGTACATGTACCAACGGAGTCACTACATGGATTTACACATGTAAATCATTACACGGATTCGTAAAGTCAGAATCGTCAATTTTAAGGTCAAATGTAATTTTGTAAACAAAATTTAAATCGTTATTATGGAATGAAATAAGAATCTTTTTCTGCAAACTAATATATATCTATCCATAAGATTTCCACTACAGCCCTCGAAATTAACGGCACCTTTGACCTTAAAATGGTCGATTCTGTCTTTACGAATCCATGTATCAGCAGTATATCCTTTTAAATGATAACCCTATTTCATTATCCTGTTGTGAAATCTTGTGATTCTGTTGGTTAGTGCACTAACGCCATCTAGTTTCATGACATGCTTTTCCAGAAATATCATTGTATTCTTGACCTTCCGTGCATATTGTATCCCAAACAAGAAGTAGGTCGACATCAGCAGAGATATTGCCAGCGTCATGTCACATATCTCCATTTCGTCCATCACAATGGCTATCTTGTCACATGAGAAGATGTGCCCACCAACACACCCTTTTAACACCAGTGCGGGTGTTGGTCCAAGTGGAACCTGTGAATGAGATTAAATATGAGTTAATAAAATTTGTTTAAATTACCTCTGTTCTGACAATATCTGGTAAAGAAGCACTGTCTGACTATTGACTAAGAATGCAATTAGGTGAAATTTTGTCAAAAAACGCTTGACATACAAACAAAATAATTGTTTGAACTCGGATACTAGCAATAAGCCAGTACCCGGTTCGGAACCATATGGTTAATTCTATTCAGCCATATAAATGCCACACGTCCCTCACAAAGGAGAGGAGCCATAACAGATTACGTTATGTAACTGAGTGGTACCCGAAGGAAAAAGATTTCCTTTTACTGATGCAGGAATTTGAAATTCCAGAATCGTAACATTGATGAGCGCTGCATTAAGACAAACTGAACGCGCCGATTTATACTGACACAACAGTTATATCATAATGAGATCGCACCATTGAAGCAAATCGCGAATACATTATTAATTATCGGCTCGGACAGAAGCAGGGTATCAAATCTCGCAAAATCAAAGCTTCAGACGATATCATGCCGCGCATGTGCGAATTGCTCATTAACTGAGACCGTATTGGGAGTAGTGACCTGACCACAGGTGGGCAATTCCACGGTTTCGGATGTACCCTTCGGACAACATATTTGGCTGAATCTTTAACGCTGGGGCGAATATCTGTACCTACTAGTATTTTATTCTAAAATGTTGAATTATGCTCAATCTTTTAGACATAATAATATTCAGTTTTTGTGTATAATACTGTATTTCTATAATGTTTGTGGGTGCCTTCAATGGTCGGTGTCGGACGTACTCATACTCGTACCCTACCCTCACTCGGGTGTATTTTTAGAAAAATATCAAAATACCAAAAATCACTCTACTGATAAGGGTTAATAAAAGATTGAACTTAATTTATCAATAGAATCAATACATGTATATATTTTGAAACCGATTTATTTTGTACGAATCATAATTAGTGATCTTTTTTGATAATCTCACTCTTTTATTGCTTGATACCGTACTTGTAAAATAGTCCTTCTATAAACTTGCCCAGATCACCTTTTACAGACGTTCTTGTATTCGCCATTTATGACAGTAGTTCGCATACATTTCGACTTTTTTTTAAACGACGAGACGCCATTCGCGTTAGTGACGTTGCACATTCGAATATGGCGTCTTGATGAGGTAGCATTCACCCCTTGTCATTTTAATTTTTATCTCTTTTCTGAGCGATATTTTAAAGTCCGTATTTGTCAAATTCCAACACCTGTGGCATGACCAAAACGTCTACGGATTCACATATTATTACTTTAGTACTTTACCTATCTGACAAATTGCAGATTCAATTTGATTCATAAATTTTGTTGAATATATATATTCACGTAGGTGACCTGATAATTTCAGATGTCTCGATCTAGTACTGGGGCGAAATCTGACTTTGATCAAAAGAATTCGAAGTCACAATCCGACTAGGAAATATACCGATTTATCTATTTTAGCTCGAACGATCTAATTTACATCGGTTTGTGGATCTCCAAGACCTGTTGTCTGAGTGTCGAACACACTCCTCTGCTCGCCGAGTCTGAAAACAGTGAAATCATAGAAAAATTTAAAACTGCCCGAAATTGGCGAAAAGAAATAATGATATAAGACAAACCTTTAAATGAATCAACTAATTCTTCCAAACCGTGAGCCAATTACACACATCCGCCAAAGTCCATTTGTCCACTAGGACCGCCATTGATGGCATTATTTTTCGTCCGGATGATTTGAAAACAAAGAAAGAAGTGCGAATGGCGCTGTGATCGCAGGAACCGTAACTCTAGATAATCTGTAATCGATACGATTGCTATTGCGGTTGCTAACTGCACAGCTCTGTTGGTATTACATACCTATGTGGGATCCTGGGACACCAGCGCAGCTTCAGTTTGGTGCTCTGGACTACCAAAGACCGCCGTAGGCACTCCAGAATACCTATACGGCCTCTGATTGTTCTCTGAGTGTAGTGTGCTTCGTGGTGTCAAAATACGACACAATTCAATTCCTGTATTTCTGAAAGTCGTAGATCAACATGGCTGCCAGTGCCAGAGCCAGTGGACACCTTGTATTTTACTCTTTGCATGACTAAATCCTTCGGCACACATACATATCACACCCCTCATTCAATCGTCACCAAATTGCATATTGATCTCGAGATGGGAGCCATAGATTATTTCCGAAATTTGTTAAAAAACATGGCCGCCAGCAGCCATCTTGCTTTTCAAATTTGAAACCACAGGCACACCCTTCTTTACAATTCTATTCATTGGTCAGCAAAAAAGTAACTTCTTCACAAGTTGAGCTACAGTGTCATTGGACAATTTCATTCTCGTTAAGAGACGAAACTATACATTTGCTACATGTTTAATGTGTGTGCATTCCGGAACTGTTATACCATGTCTGAACTTCCAAATGGTTTGGTTGTTGTTAGAAGCCAGACTTCGTATGTACAAGAATGTTATTCTCCCAGCGATGTGTATGCAACTATGCATGCCCAAGTGTAATGGGACATCTGATAATATTCATGACTTTTGGACATTTACAGTTGTATTTCATACTATGGTGCGAATGTAATTCCTTCTCGTGTATATACATGTACACTTGTTTTTACCGTTGGTTTGGATGCAACCATTCCTATGTCGCATGCATATGGCTATTACATGTACATTTATGTATCACATGCAGACGGCTTGTTGGTGTGTCCTTTTGTCACATGCCTATGTCGAACACTTATATGTTACAATTCATTTTTAATTATGCCAAAAGGAAATCGATCAATCGTTCTTGAAATTGTGTTTGTTTTTATCTCCACGGGTTATAATAATGAATACTTGTTCAGCAACCATCGCTTTCGATAGCAATTAATCTATAAATGAAACACCGCAATCCGCAGTTCAGTAGTCGCGAAAAATTGTGTATTAAAAGAGAGATCTCCATCAACTGTGTGAACTATCAGTTTTGAGACAGTTTAATGATATTCTTATTGTAATTGCTAAATGAACCAAATCATATCGGTCCTCCTCCATCTCTGACCGCCAATCAAAGTTGCCTGTTGTCATTTACAAGGACTGGTCTATTGATTTGATAATAGGGTGATAAATGAAAGAGATAAATCTGTGCCATTTACCGCTGTTTGGCATTCGATGTCGGATGCGAATGGTTATCTAACGGATACGCCGGTCCATTCAGTCTCGTGTTACAGTCGAATTAAAAGCCCTCCGATTGACTGAATTAGATATCCGCCGACAGTGTGAATTCAAAATCAGTGCAGAGAGACCGGTTCCGTTACAAAGCTGGAGTTTGTTGGGTGCTACCATTGATCGATATGTATTGATATAAAGTCCACTCACGGCCATTATCACCGTATGGATGATGAAAGTGGTATCGCTGGCGCGCAACGAGGTGCATAGCGCCAGGCAGCTTGGGTTAGAGAACCGTACATTTTAAATATTGGAAACATTAGGAATAAAGTCAAACAGAAATCACAATTCCGGGCATTGGTATAAGTTTGTGGAATATTATTCATATCTGGTTGGAATAGCAAGAACTATATGCCTGAATGATTGTTCTACACTTTCTTATACAACATTATCTGTTCTCCACTTATACGCTTGTCGTCGTTGTTTAGTTTTGGAATTAAAATCACTTGAAGTTTGCACTCTTTACAGTTGTTAACGTCAAAAGAATCAGCAGAGCAGAGAATTGGTTAACGAGCCGAAATGACAGAAGGATTTATCCCACGACCATTGGGACAAGAAAAAAGACATGGCATATTATTCAGTTAATAGACAGCCCATATAAAAATGTACCTGGGTAAATCTTGGTGTTTACCTTGGTAAACCCCTGATGAACCCCGGTACAGATAGGTTTTACCCTGGTTCCACCCATGTTACACCCAGGTAAATCAGGGCTTTATAAAGATTTACCCTGGTGTTTTCTATATATGTTAGGTATAAACCCCAGTTTACCCGGGTTTTTACGGATATAATTTAGAAAAACGCTGTCACACCCGGGTATTTCGACCCAGGTTATCCGGAGTATTTACACCCAGGTATTCACACCAGGTTTTCGCCCAGGTATTTACTACAGTGTTCACCCGGATATATACACCTGTGGTATTTTGTTAAACCGTATAATCTGCACTTGAAGTTACCGTATTAACCCGTTCTATATTACAGCATCATTGGCGTGTAGTTACCTTATTAACCATTCTATATTAAAGCATTAATTGACAGGTAGTTACTTTATTAACCCTTTCTATAGTAAGTAACATTGGTGAGTAGTTAAAGTATTAACCCATTCTATATTAAAGCATCATTGACGTGAAGTTACCTTATTAACCCTTTCTGTATTAAAGCATCATTGACGTGTAGTTACCTTATTAACCCTTTCTATATTAAAACATAATTGATGTGTAGTTACCATGTTAACCCTTTCTATATTATAGCATCATTGACGGGTAGTTGCCTTATTAACTCTGTATATACCAAATTATCATTGTCGTGTATAGTTACCTTATCCATTTCTATACTAAGTACCATTGGCGTGTAGTTACCTTATTAACCCTTTCTATATTAAAGCATTAATTGACAGGTAGTTATCTTATTAACCCTTTCTATACTTAATATTATTGGTGAGTAGTTACCTTATTAACAATTTTTGTATTAAAGCATCATTGACGGGTAGTTACCTTATTATAACCCTTTCTATATTAAAGCATCATTGATGTGTAGTTACCATATTAACCATTTCTATATTAAAGAATTATTGCCGGGTAGTTACATTATTAACCCGTTCTATACAAAGTATCATTGGTGAGTATATTAACCCTTTCTATATTAAAGCATCATTGACGTGAAGTTACCTTATTAACCCTTTCTATATTAAAGCACCATTGATGTGTAGTTACCTTATTAACCCTTTCTATATTAAAACATCATTGACGTGTAGTTACCATGTTGACCCTTTCAATATTAAAGCACCATTGACGGATAGTTGCCTTATTAACCCTGTATATACTAAAGTACCATTGTCGTGTAGTTACCTTATTAACCCTTTCTATATTAAAGCATTAATTGACAGGCATTTACCTTATTAACCCTTTCTATACTAAGTATCATTGGCATGTAGTTACCTTATTAACCCTTTCTATATTAAAGCATTAATTGACAGGTAGTTACATTAAACAACCCGTTCTATACTAAGTATCATTGGTGAGTAGTTACATTATTAACCATTTCTATACTAAAGCGCCATTGACTGGTAATTACCTTATTAACCATTTTTGTATCAAAGCATCGTTGACGTGCAGTACCATATTATAACCCTTTCTATATTAAAGCACCATTGACGGATAGTTACCATATTAACCCTTTCTATATTAAAGCACCATTGGCGTGTAATTACCTTATTAACCCTTTCTATATTGAAGCAATAATTGACAGGTAGGCCCTAGTTACCTTATTAACCCTTTCTATAATAAGTGTCATTGGTGATTAGTTACATTATTAACCCTTTCTACAATAAAGCACCTTTATAAAATGTAACGCCCAAAATAATTTGTGTGTTCTTACATGAAGTAGCCTATCTTTATTTGTTAAAATCTCTATTTTCCCGAGCATCGCCGGGTCCATCCTCTAGTATACTGTATATTGGGGAAAAACTCGGATAAACATCAATGTATAGCACATTGAAATATTCGTCACTAATATGTGCCTTTTGGCTAGATATAATATCAATTTAGGTAATTTGTGTAAAAGATAAATTAAAACTATGTCCAAGTTAGCAGTGTCCAATTTCAACCTTCCTATCTCTGAGGAAACCATGTGCTCAAGGGAAATGTTCCATATTAACAACATTTGTTTTTCTACGGAGGATTTTTTTTACAAAATACTAGTAAATCTTCAATTATTATGAACTAAATAAATATGGTAAAATGAAATATTTCACTTCTTAAAGAAGTGAATTTAGCAGTAAATATTACCTTGAGTTGCCAGTTTATAAATATACATATATCTCTATGTTTTATTTTATGATAGCAACACTCGCCCTGGTGTATCATTGTGCCATCAAGACGACCAAATGGGTCATTGTCCACACACGAAACATATTGCATTTTGGACAACTATTTTTGAAAGAAGTGAGCGTGTGTCATATCTATTACAGCAAGTTCGGCAAATAGACCTATCTTGTTTAAACAATATTTATTTTGAGCTAAATTACAAATAATACATGGACATGAAATTTTTAATATAAATGTTCAAACGAGGATTGTGCAACATGTTTTGAGGCTTTAGTTAAGTCCTATCCTCAGAAAATACATGTTACCCTTGGTTTATTGGAATAGATATAAGTGGGATATAGCAGACGGGTTTTGGTTATGAATGGTCCGAATAATAAAGTTTAGATGAAGGGAAAGGAGATTTCAATTCTTGTTCGTGTATATAGGGGACATTTAAAAAAAATGATATACATATTCAATTTCGAAACGACATCGGTGATTTGTTTTAATTGTTTGTGACAAGGTCTGTATTCATGTTATTGCATCCCAATATAATCATAGTATGATGGACTTGAGCTTTACGGGAATAATTATGGTAATATAATTTAGCTATTTTGGAGATAGCTATTTTGAACTACCAGCGTTAGTGTTTCGTTCAAATTATTCTACCATTTCTGAAGACCTTACTGAGTCAGATAAGCTTTTCAAAGCACGAGCTGCAGACGGTAGAAACGTATGCATATAGTAATTAGTATTACTACCAGGGGGTGGATGCTGGGATGTCTAAAATTGTAGCCAGGTGAGGAGGAATCAGGTGCAATCATATTATATAGGTAGGATGGAGCTCTGTTGTTTTTGTCGTATTGTAAAACTGGATGATGTTTTTCTTACTTCTGCGTTGTTCAAGTGTTTCCAACCCTGTATCAAGTAATACTGTTCTATTGCCATCACTCATGGTTGCCCCAATGACCTTTGCCATTTCATACTGGATATCTTCAATTGTATCACTCGTGTACTTGGTGATATTATCCCACACAGGTGATGCATAATCTAGGATAGGGCGAATAACTGAAAAACATATTGTTTCAGGAGACTTTCTGCTTAATCCAAACGTATGTTTTTTTTTACAAAGTTCATACAACATACTAGTACGTGACTTTCCCCATGAACCGGAAATATCGAAAGTGACTCCAAGGTGTTTATGACTATTTACTTCAGTTATTTCAGTAGCATTCATGAAGAGGGTGGGTGGTCTCTGTCTGTTGCTTTCCTCGATATTACTATTGCTTCGGTCTTTAGGTGGTTAAACTTTACTAGCCACTTGTGTTACCATTCAGTAATTATAGTATTAAAGGTATTAATATATTTACTGATTATTTCAGCATCGATAGTTGAATTTTCAACACATAAATAGATCGAGGTGTAATCTGCAAGGAGACTGATGTTACATACTATTTTTTCAGTTATGTCATTTATATGAACGAGAAATAATAGCGGTCCGAGGAAGATCCTTGAGGCAATTTTCAATCTGATCTAACATTATCTATAAAGACTCTCTGTTGTCGACATTCTAGGCGGTGTCGTGTCAATATAATGTACATTGTCACCAATTTGCGATATTTCGCAAAAATAATCATTCGGAGCATTAGCTTTGTCGCAAGAGGACCCTAAAGTAAGAATTGTTAACTAATAGTGGGGGTATGGGTTTTTTTTTTGCTCTTTTGGAAAATAGCTTTTTGTAGATTCGTCAACCAGATCGATGTGTCGGTATGTTCGACTTTTAAAGTATTGTCGATTTACTTGTCGCAATCACATTTAGCTTTCCTCACGAAACGTACACATTGATTACGAATCATACGAAAGTTCAACCAAGAATTGGTGCGTTTCGCTTTCTTGTGTAGACACTTTGTCTACTGGCTTGCATAGTGATTTTGTTATGTTGGCTTCTCTACACTCTAAACACTCCAGGTACTCTGGAGTACCAAATTTGGTACTCTGGCTGTCCCACACGGAGTACCAAAATTGTGGTACTCCAGAGTACCAAATGAGGTTTTGGTACTCCAGAGTACCAAACCTGAATGGTACTCCGGAGTACCACAACAGTGACAACACTTTTGGTACTTCGTATTTGGTACTCTGGAGTGCCAAATTAGGTACTCCATAGACCCTCACGGAGTACCCAAATTTTGGTACTCCAGAGTACCAAAATATATTTGGTACTCCAGACTGCCAACTTGTTTTTGGCACTCCAGAATACCAAAATATGTTTGGTAGTCCAGACTACCAACCTAATTTTGGTACTTCATATTTACAGGTCCATAGCAGGTCCACAGAATTATCCCAGGTTATGATTTTGCACCGGACCTACTAATAACTTTTGAAACCTACATGAGTCGCATCCAATAATCCAGCCTGAGATTCTACTGACAAGATTCACCAGAGTGTGACTGCTGCCATCGGTGGGATCACGAACATGAATACGTAACGTGACTAGAGAGTAGATATAGAGAGTTATTAGAAGGGCTGGTGCCAAATCATCCCTGGGCTATTTCCTCGGATAGTGGCTGGGAAAACAAGTTTACCACACAGGAGGTGATCTAGTAGAGTTATGCACTCAAAATACTATTAGCATCCAACTGATACGGCATTTTTATTCATGTACAACATTCCACTCAAGGCAGATAACTATCAGCTCTGCATTATACGTGTATTTAGATCTGGACAATTCATACCCATGTTGCTATATCATTTGAGAAAAAGAAGAAACTAGTTAAATCATTTATTAAATTCAACAGTTAATGTGATAACATGGAATGTATATATATACACACTGATCAAAGAAATGTACATGTACCAACGGAGTCACTACATGGATTTACACATGTAAATCATTACACGGATTCGTAAAGTCAGAATCGTCAATTTTAAGGTCAAATGTAATTTTGTAAACAAAATTTAAATCGTTATTATGGAATGAAATAAGAATCTTTTTCTGCAAACTAATATATATCTATCCATAAGATTTCCACTACAGCCCTCGAAATTAACGGCACCTTTGACCTTAAAATGGTCGATTCTGTCTTTACGAATCCATGTATCAGCAGTATATCCTTTTAAATGATAACCCTATTTCATTATCCTGTTGTGAAATCTTGTGATTCTGTTGGTTAGTGCACTAACGCCATCTAGTTTCATGACATGCTTTTTCCAGAAATATCATTGTATTCTTGACCTTCCGTGCATATTGTATCCCAAACACGAAGTAGGTCGACATCAGCAGAGATATTGCCAGCGTCATGTCACATATCTCCATTTCGTCCATCACAATGGCTATCTTGTCACATGAGAAGATGTGCCCACCAACACACCCTTTTAACACCAGTGCGGGTGTTGGTCCAAGTGGAACCTGTGAATGAGATTAAATATGAGTTAATAAAATTTGTTTAAATTACCTCTGTTCTGACAATATCTGGTAAAGAAACACTGTCTGACTATTGACTAAGAATGCAATTGGGTGAAATTTTGTCAAAAAAACGCTTGACATACAAACAAAATAATTGTTTGAACTCGGATACTAGCAATAAGCCAGTACGGTTCGGAACCATATGGTTAATTCTATTCAGCCATATAAATGCCACACGTCCCTCACAAAGGAGAGGAGCCATAACAGATTACGTTATGTAACTGAGTGGTACCCGAAGGAAAAAGATTTCCTTTTACTGATGCAGGAATTTGAAATTCCAGAATCGTAACATTGATGAGCGCTGCATTAAGACAAACTGGACGCGCCGATTTATACTGACACAACAGTTATATCATAATGAGATCGCACCATTGAAGCAAATCGCGAATACATTATTAATTATCGGCTCGGACAGAAGCAGGGTATCAAATCTCGCAAAATCAAAGCTTCAGACGATATCATGCCGCGCATGTGCGAATTGCTCATTAACTGAGACCGTATTGGGAGTAGTGACCTGACCACAGGTGGGCAATTCCACGGTTTCGGATGTACCCTTCGGACAACATATTTGGCTGAATCTTTAACGCTGGGGCGAATATCTGTACCTACTAGTATTTTATTCTAAAATGTTGAATTATGCTCAATCTTTTAGACATAATAATATTCAGTTTTTGTGTATAATACTGTATTTCTATAATGTTTGTGGGTGCCTTCAATGGTCGGTGTCGGACGTACTCATACTCGTACCCTACCCTCACTCGGGTGTATTTTTAGAAAAATATCAAAATACCAAAAATCACTCTACTGATAAGGGTTAATAAAAGATTGAACTTAATTTATCAATAGAATCAATACATGTATATATTTTGAAACCGATTTATTTTGTACGAATCATAATTAGTGATCTTTTTTGATAATCTCACTCTTTTATTGCTTGATACCGTACTTGTAAAATAGTCCTTCTATAAACTTGCCCAGATCACCTTTTACAGACGTTCTTGTATTCGCCATTTATGACAGTAGTTCGCATACATTTCGACTTTTTTTTAAACGACGAGACGCCATTCGCGTTAGTGACGTTGCACATTCGAATATGGCGTCTTGATGAGGTAGCATTCACCCCTTGTCATTTTAATTTTTATCTCTTTTCTGAGCGATATTTTAAAGTCCGTATTTGTCAAATTCCAACACCTGTGGCATGACCAAAACGTCTACGGATTCACATATTATTACTTTAGTACTTTACCTATCTGACAAATTGCAGATTCAATTTGATTCATAAATTTTGTTGAATATATATATTCACGTAGGTGACCTGATAATTTCAGATGTCTCGATCTAGTACTGGGGCGAAATCTGACTTTGATCAAAAGAATTCGAAGTCACAATCCGACTAGGAAATATACCGATTTATCTATTTTAGCTCGAACGATCTAATTTACATCGGTTTGTGGATCTCCAAGACCTGTTGTCTGAGTGTCGAACACACTCCTCTGCTCGCCGAGTCTGAAAACAGTGAAATCATAGAAAAATTTAAAACTGCCCGAAATTGGCGAAAAGAAATAATGATATAAGACAAACCTTTAAATGAATCAACTAATTCTTCCAAACCGTGAGCCAATTACACACATCCGCCAAAGTCCATTTGTCCACTAGGACCGCCATTGATGGTATTATTTTTCGTCCGGATGATTTGAAAACAAAGAAAGAAGTGCGAATGGCGCTGCGATCGCAGGAACCGTAACTCTAGATAATCTGTAATCGATACGATTGCTATTGCGGTTGCTAACTGCACAGCTCTGTTGGTATTACATACCTATGTGGGATCCTGGGACACCAGCGCAGCTTCAGTTTGGTGCTCTGGACAACCAAAGACCGCCGTAGGCACTCCAGAATACCTATACGGCCTCTGATTGTTCTCTGAGTGTAGTGTGCTTCGTGGTGTCAAAATACGACACAATTCAATTCCTGTATTTCTGAAAGTCGTAGATCAACATGGCTGCCAGTGCCAGAGCCAGTGGACACCTTGTATTTTACTCTTTGCATGACTAAATCCTTCGGCACACATACATGTCACACCCCTCATTCAATCGTCACCAAATTGCATATTGATCTCGAGATGGGAGCCATAGATTATTTCCGAAATTCGTTAAAAAACATGGCCGCCAGCAGCCATCTTGCTTTTCAAATTTGAAACCACAGGCACACCCTTCTTTACAATTCTATTCATTGGTCAGCAAAAAAGTAACTTCTTCACAAGTTGAGCTACAGTGTCATTGGACAATTTCATTCTCGTTAAGAGACGAAACTATACATTTGCTACATGTTTAATGTGTGTGCATTCCGGAACTGTTATACCATGTCTGAACTTCAAAATGGTTTGGTTGTTGTTAGAAGCCAGACTTCGTATGTACAAGAATGTTATTCTCCCAGCGATGTGTATGCATGCCCAAGTGTAATGGGACATCTGATAATATTCATGACTTTTGGACATTTACAGTTGTATTTCATACTATGGTGCGAATGTAATTCCTTCTCGTGTATATACATGTACACTTGTTTTTACCGTTGGTTTGGATGCAACCATTCCTATGTCGCATGCATATGGCTATTACATGTACATTTATGTATCACATGCAGACGGCTTGTTGGTGTGTCCTTTTGTCACATGCCTATGTCGAACACTTATATGTTACAATTCATTTTTAATTATGCCAAAAGGAAATCGATCAATCGTTCTTGAAATTGTGTTTGTTTTTATCTCCACGGGTTATAATAATGAATACTTGTTCAGCAACCATCGCTTTCGATAGCAATTAATCTATAAATGAAACACCGCAATCCGCAGTTCAGTAGTCGCGAAAAATTGTGTATTAAAAGAGAGATCTCCATCAACTGTGTGAACTATCAGTTTTGAGACAGTTTAATGATATTCTTATTGTAATTGCTAAATGAACCAAATCATATCGGTCCTCCTCCATCTCTGACCGCCAATCAAAGTTGCCTGTTGTCATTTACAAGGACTGGTCTATTGATTTGATAATAGGGTGATAAATGAAAGAGATAAATCTGTGCCATTTACCGCTGTTTGGCATTCGATGTCGGATGCGAATGGTTATCTAACGGATACGCCGGTCCATTCAGTCTCGTGTTACAGTCGAATTAAAAGCCCTCCGATTGACTGAATTAGATATCCGCCGACAGTGTGAATTCAAAATCAGTGCAGAGAGACCGGTTCCGTTACAAAGCTGGAGTTTGTTGGGTGCTACCATTGATCGATATGTATTGATATAAAGTCCACTCACGGCCATTATCACCGTATGGATGATGAAAGTGGTATCGCTGGCGCGCAACGAGGTGCATAGCGCCAGGCAGCTTGGGTTAGAGAACCGTACATTTTAAATATTGGAAACATTAGGAATAAAGTCAAACAGAAATCACAATTCCGGGCATTGGTATAAGTTTGTGGAATATTATTCATATCTGGTTGGAATAGCAAGAACTATATGCCTGAATGATTGTTCTACACTTTCTTATACAACATTATCTGTTCTCCACTTATACGCTTGTCGTCGTTGTTTAGTTTTGGAATTAAAATCACTTGAAGTTTGCACTCTTTACAGTTGTTAACGTCAAAAGAATCAGCAGAGCAGAGAATTGGTTAACGAGCCGAAATGACAGAAGGATTTATCCCACGACCATTGGGACAAGAAAAAAGACATGGCATATTATTCAGTTAATAGACAGCCCATATAAAAATGTACCTGGGTAAATCTTGGTGTTTACCTTGGTAAACCCCTGATGAACCCCGGTACAGATAGGTTTTACCCTGGTTCCACCCATGTCACACCCAGGTTACACCCAGGTAAATCAGGGCTTTATAAAGATTTACCCTGGTGTTTTCTATATATGTTAGGTATAAACCCCAGTTTACCCGGGTTTTTACGGATATAATTTAGAAAAACGCTGTCACACCCGGGTATTTCGACCCAGGTTATCCGGAGTATTTACACCCAGGTATTCACACCAGGTTTTCGCCCAGGTATTTACTACAGTGTTCACCCGGATATATACACCTGTGGTATTTTGTTAAACCGTATAATCTGCACTTGAAGTTACCGTATTAACCCGTTCTATATTACAGCATCATTGGCGTGTAGTTACCTTATTAACCATTCTATATTAAAGCATTAATTGACAGGTAGTTACCTTATTAACCCTTTCTATAGTAAGTAACATTGGTGAGTAGTTAAAGTATTAACCCATTCTATATTAAAGCATCATTGACGTGAAGTTACCTTATTAACCCTTTCTGTATTAAAGCATCATTGACGTGTAGTTACCTTATTAACCCTTTCTATATTAAAACATAATTGATGTGTAGTTACCATGTTAACCCTTTCTATATTATAGCATCATTGACGGGTAGTTGCCTTATTAACTCTGTATATACCAAATTATCATTGTCGTGTATAGTTACCTTATCCATTTCTATACTAAGTACCATTGGCGTGTAGTTACCTTATTAACCCTTTCTATATTAAAGCATTAATTGACAGGTAGTTATCTTATTAACCCTTTCTATACTTAATATTATTGGTGAGTAGTTACCTTATTAACAATTTTTGTATTAAAGCATCATTGACGGGTAGTTACCTTATTATAACCCTTTCTATATTAAAGCATCATTGACGTGTAGTTACCATATTAACCATTTCTATATTAAAGAATTATTGCCGGGTAGTTACATTATTAACCCGTTCTATACAAAGTATCATTGGTGAGTATATTAACCCTTTCTATATTAAAGCATCATTGACGTGAAGTTACCTTATTAACCCTTTCTATATTAAAGCACCATTGATGTGTAGTTACCTTATTAACCCTTTCTATATTAAAACATCATTGACGTGTAGTTACCATGTTGACCCTTTCAATATTAAAGCACCATTGACGGATAGTTGCCTTATTAACCCTGTATATACTAAAGTACCATTGTCGTGTAGTTACCTTATTAACCCTTTCTATATTAAAGCATTAATTGACAGGCAGTTACCTTATTAACCCTTTCTATACTAAGTATCATTGGCATGTAGTTACCTTATTAACCCTTTCTATATTAAAGCATTAATTGACAGGTAGTTACATTAAACAACCCGTTCTATACTAAGTATCATTGGTGAGTAGTTACATTATTAACCATTTCTATACTAAAGCGCCATTGACTGGTAATTACCTTATTAACCATTTTTGTATCAAAGCATCGTTGACGTGCAGTACCATATTATAACCCTTTCTATATTAAAGCATCATTGACGGATAGTTACCATATTAACCCTTTCTATATTAAAGCACCATTGGCGTGTAATTACCTTATTAACCCTTTCTATATTGAAGCAATAATTGACAGGTAGGCCCTAGTTACCTTATTAACCCTTTCTATAATAAGTGTCATTGGTGATTAGTTACATTATTAACCCTTTCTACAATAAAGCATCATTGACATGAAGTTACCTTATTAATCATTTCTGTATTAAAGAATTATTGACGTGTAGTTACCTTATTAACCTTTTCTATATTAAAACATCATTTACGTGTAGTTACCATGTTAACCCTTTCTATATTAAAGTATCATTGACGGGTAGTTGCCTTATTAACCCTGTATATACCTAAGTATCAGTTTCGTGTAGTTACATTATTAACCCTTTCTATACTACATGTAAGTATCATTGACGTGTAGTTACCTTATTAACCCTTTCTATATAAAAGCACCATTGACGTGTAGAACTTTATCTTATTAACCCTTTCTTTATTAAAGCATCATTGACGTGTAGAACTTTATCTTATTAACCCTTTCTTCATTAAAGCATTATTGACATGTAGTTACCTTATTAACCCTTTCTATATTAAAGCATCATTGACAAGAAGTTAAATTATTAACCTGTCAAAATTCGTTTCGTTTCGTTTCTGCAGCCAAATTACAATCTTAACTTTTAGTTACCGTTACTTCGAAAATAAGCGCCGAGAATTCCTTGTAGTGTTTTGAGTTAATTTTGTCGCGAATCAACGCGGAATGACAGAAGGAAATGGTGTATTGGCTACAAACGGATAAACTGTGGACTTATATATAAGATTCGCCGATTTTGTCCGCATGGATGTGCGCAAATATCGAAAAAGACTGAATTTCATGTGACAACAAATATTTCAATTCCCGGAACAGTAATAATTAAGCTACGATAACGAAACGGATCAACTATAGTATTGAACGGCCATCTGCCCATAACCAGAATATTCCCGCTGACACATCTGTATGACCATGGACGTAAATGAGATATACTCATACGGTACTGATAGTGTTAAGCCTGCTGTTACAATAATACTACTTTTGCTGTTTTACTGGTCTTACTGTGTCAATGTGACATTGTTAATTCAGTTCCACTCTAATGTACATTAACTGGCAATGGTGCATCACTATTAAAGGCACTGGTGGTAATCCCTACATACCAGGAGGACGCGGCATTGAAACTTGGTACAACAGTTGTTACACGACAAAGAAAATTATCAACAAGTTCATGGTAACAATTGTTACAATTTACAAATATTTAAGGATTATACTAATGTCAATTTGATGAGTAGATGCGTGACTGATAAAAGAATTAGAGACTCCATACAAATGTATTTACTCGAAAGATAACAGTATACGATGCCATACAGTTGTTCCATAACACCTCATCCTTTGGTGGATAACAGCAAACTAATGAAAATGATGAAACCCAGACTCAACATCAAGACTACATGTGCATGCATAAGTGACGGTTCAATGATTTTGACTCCATCAGATGTTATTTAGGCGACACCAATTTTTAAGTCTGGTTTACGATAATGTGGGGAGAGAAAAAGTAGATGCAGGACAGTGCAGGCGGGAAAAAAATAAAAAATAAAAAAGATTGTCCTCCCAATTTATATCAAGTAAATCGTGGAATTTCACATAAATTTTACAAAAAATGTTTTTGAATAAAATTCTGAACCATACAAGACATATCTTGTCATGAAATACATGAAAATATGGATATGTAAATGATCATAAGCAGAACCGGATGCGACAACACATGAAAATCAGTACGCAATAATAACTACGCATGTAAAATATTTTGGGAGAAAACAGTTTTATTTTTTTTCATGAAATGGACAAAAAGTTGTAGGAGGTGTTCGTAAACCAGACTTAAAAATTGGTGTCGCCTTAGGCTCATGTTCACATATTCTCAAAATAATTGTCTCCCTCAACCATACTAGTATTTATATCTGATAGAACCTCAATGAGACCATGTTGAAAATGACCATCAATGCAGTTCCAGTGTTGATGCAAGTTACATGCAACGTGGTCATGTTACTTCAAACCAGTTGCAATGTTCCTTCGTGAAAATAAATGTCAATGCAATTTACTCTCGGGCTCCAAATAAAAGTGCAGGCCCAAATAATAGTGCAGGGGGAACTCTGAGCAAAACATCAACTGTGGTTAACCATATAATTTTTATAGATGGTATGTAGTACAGGTACATGTACATGTATGTATCATGTGGTGTTTTGGTATGCCACATGCTTGAATATGTACTCTTGAGTGCCTAATAAACATACATGTACAATTATTAAAATCGAGGTAAAATTCCCACCTGTACGATCGTTATTTGGTCCTGTACTAGTACGTTTATTAAATTAACCAAAAGAAATAATTAACCAATCTTAAATTGTGTTATTCATAGATAAATGAACTCTGGTTGTTGACAGTGATCAGCACACTGTAGATTCACAGACCTGGCTATCAATCAAAACTATTTCTGTCACATGGCATCAGTAAACCAGTCAGATGGTGCGTTTTGTTGGGAGACATGGTACTAATAGTTCATGTCTGTACGTTTATTCCGCCCTGTACTATTATTCAGTTACGCGACATTTTCCGACCTGTACTATTATTCCACCCTGTACTTTTATTAGGCACTCAAGAGTAATGTTTCCAACAGCGATGTTGTCGATTAATCAAAATACCGTAAATACTATGAGGCATTGCAGCGGTCAGCGGCATTGTAATTGAATGTGGTTGAACAGTCAAATACCGGTGGTCAATCTTGTTGCGGGGTGGGGTCATTTAATTAGGACATAGCTATATTTATGTTATACTAGTCTCTTGTGTAGTTTGGGGTACTATTAATAAGATATTTAATGAATGTTTGGAATGTATAATGGTAGCATTCTTACTAGTACCTGGATAAACATATGCCATGCACAACGCTGGTCATCATATCATCACCACTGTGGGCAATAAACCCCGGCGGGCATCAGTAAACCGCTCATCGCCATCGGGCTATAAAAATTAGAGTTTTCCATACCAGGGTTAGTCTAATCAATTAAAATTAGTCAATTTAGAGGTTATACCAACCAGTGGAAGACGTACATGTATATTCAGATATCTATCAGTTTTCGAGAAAAACCCCATCTTAGTCGAGCAGACTTAGAATATCGGGGTAAACTTAAATTTCATTCAGCAAAACTTTCATGGCAGATTAAAAAAATAGTACCATTATAATCACTTACATGTAGCCCAGGTGCAGTGCTAGCCTATATACTACCAAAACTTTTGGTCGGTTTCTCGATGTCTGACACTTGTAAACGCTTGAACGGGTATATAGTACATGTATGTGAATTAAAGATCTTATTAGTGACACAACACTTCACAAGAGGCTAGACATACGTTTGTAACTACAGTAATGCTCTAATTAATCGACTCCTTAACCACAGCAGAATTATGGGTATAAACTCAGGGAGAGCTTTCCGATGAATGACAACAAGCCATATTTCCGACTAAATCCTGAAAAGTTACACATAATTCTGCTGTGGTTAAGGGGTCGATTACTTAGGACATTACTGTATCTGTTTTAGTGCACATGAAATTGATTTGTTGTATTTCCTCTTGTAATTTGTCTTTGATTGTGTTCGCCATTTCGATGGACTACATGTACTGACATCAATGACTGAAATGAGTCAAAATTTAGCAGTGCAGCCAATTATATAGATAAACAGAATTAAATAGCATCCAAATTCCAAATGACCATAAATGATAAAACAAACTTTATTGAGCACATTTTTAATACTAGTAATTACAGCTACAATGAAAGCATACAGTTTGAGCTTCTTTATAATACCACTGAGTTAGGTGATGTTTTGATATTTTGGTTTGGGCACCTAATAAAAATTCTAAGTTTGGTAAAACTGTCTGTATACAAAGTTTATCTGACCGTGATGAATAAAACCTATAAATGGGATCATATACATGTATGTTAGATATCATTACATGATTATTTGAAAAGACATATCTGTAAGGAAAACAAACTATTTTACCACTGGCCAAGTGGTCCTGCTAATATGCTATGATGCTGGTGGTCCTGCTGAATTGCTATGATGCGGGTAGCGCAATTCATAGCAATTCAGCAGGACCCAACCGCATATCATAGCAGGAACACTTGAACAGGGGTATATTTACAGTGTCAAATCGAATGGGCATCTTTTAACAATATTTTTTAACAATTTCCTAGAAGTGTTTGAAAATTGAGAACTGAATTTAGATTTTTTTTTATGAGGTTTCGATTGAAAAATTTCTAACTTAGCACATCAGGATTAACAGACTACCGGTATGTTTGGTATATTTTTCTGTAATCGACACCTGCTGAGGTGGGGAAATATCATCCGTTTTCGCACAGCTATATTCTCTTTCCCAACACAGTCCATAGAACATACATGTAAAATTACAGCTATGCTTTAATTAATCAACTCGCCTTATAAAGGTTGACCATCGGGTATTACTGCAGTATTCAGGCGTGTTCATGCGATCAACCGCAGTCAGTTATACCGCTGCAGAATGTGGTCCACCTCACATTTGCAGTTAGGTTGTATTTTGCATGCGATGTTTAAATGAATTTTTTTTAAAGTTGACATTGTAACCACACCAGAATTTTTTGTTATTGTCTCAAAATGTCTAGATAGAATTCAGAATTTTTGTGGTAAAACAATTAACTTGGTTATCACAGTTAACACATATTACTGTGGTAAGATTACTAGCGGATACCACATGTCAATAGGGACTGCATGCTCTAATTATTATCAGGTTTAATATGTTTATACTGGATACAGTTCATCGAGACTTAATAGTGGCCCAGAAAAATTTGACAAGCCGACGGTCTCAGACCAAATTGCAGATGAAGATGGATAACTCTAAAATCAAGAGGCTTTGTGTTGATAATAAGGCCAAACTTCATCGAACAGCATGTTGATAAATATAATGTATCGGGCAATTTTATACTATACATGCAGTTGACAGTGGTTAGCATTATTTTTGGGCAATTAATCGATTCTGATAACTGAAGCAGCATTTCTAAAAAAAATATTGTTGGAATCTGATTATATGGGGACCATCGAATCTGATTGAGCACCTTTAATAGTTAACTATATGAGTTCAATACACATAAGGCGACACCAATTTTTAAGTCCGGTTTACGAACACCTCCTACAACTTTTTTTCCATTTCATGAACCCAAAGAATTTACACGCATACTGATTTTCATGTGCTGTCACATCCGGTTCTGCTTATGATCATTTACAGATCCATAATTTCATGTATTTCATGACAAGAAATGTCTTGTTTGGTTCAGAATTTCATTTGAAATTTTTTTTTTCGCAATTTTTGTAAAATTTATGTAAAATTTCAAGATTTACTTGATATAAATTGGGTGGACAATTATTTTTATTTTTTTTCCTCCTGCATCTACTTTTTTTCTCCCCACATCAGCCCACATGTTTGTAAACCAGACTTAAAAATTGGTGTCGACTAATAGACATTTAAACTTTGAAAATTGCAGGTTTTGATCTAAATTTACACATTCCCATCTTAAAAAATTATTTGATTTCCTGTATCGCAATACACATGATATCATGATATGCGTATCATTGATAGTGTATCCCAATACAATGCATGAATTCGCTATGAATCATTACAGTCCCACAAAAAATGGGAACTGCAATTATCTCTCAGTGATTTTAACTCAATAACCACATAGTAAATTGGAAGTTTTCCATGGAAATGTGTGTTGTCGATTAGTAGATCTACTTCGACTTGATTTTTTACTGTCGATTAGTCAACTATGAAAAACCCAAGCCATTTCAATACTAATGCAGTTTCTGCTGGTATTAAATCTTACTGCAGTAATATTTTTGTTGTAACCAAGTGAATTACTGCAGTGTTTCAACCACGGTAAACCGCATTAATTTTTCTCATGACCGCCTTTCAGCCAGATCATTCTTTACAGTACTTACCATGTACATGTACCATATGTTCTATTTGGGGATAGACCATGATATGTCACTTTGTGGGTTTAGTTTATAGAATTGGTGCAGTTGCACACTGCATCACTGCCTATTAAACTCATTGCAAATGGAGGTCTCTTAATACATTTACATGTGTATAGTTTCTCAGTGCAATTTGGCTTTTTGGATGAAAACCCAAACTCGATAAGTCCATACAATGGGGACAATTTGATTGAAATTTAAAGCAGAAATATAGCTTGGAGCAATTCATAGGGTCACAGAACCATTACCGCAATTATGTACATTATTACATGTACCTCAATCATATTTATGATGATTCAATGACAGTGCGTTAGACCGAGTGGTCATTACTAGTAGTCCGATGGGTTCGATTGTCAAGAAGTTCAATAGTTTGAGGGTTCAATAGTCCAAAGGTTCAATGGTAACCGCGTTGAGAGTATCAATTACTGTAGTACAAAGTTATTTACTTGAGACATAACATGTATTGTCGATATACATGTACACAATGAATGTTTTATCCAATTGATATTTTATGAATACATCTACTCACAAGCCCCTGGAGAAAAATACAATAATACCAATATGGACTATACCAGCATACTCACCGTATAGTCTATATTGGTATTTCAGTTTTATCCCCAGGGGCTTGTCACCTGTGTATGTAGATGTACTGATAGATGCTTTGGGGAAGATATTTTGCGTATACTTGGGTGTCTACTATGTTACCTACATGTACATGTAACTGTCACTATAAACTGGGCATGAAGATTACAACTTGGGAGACTATTATTATTGCGGCCTCATTGCAAATGGGGGCCTCTTGGACGGTACATGTGTATAGTTCTTCGTTGCAATTTGGATGAAGAAAAAAAATCAGTGTCGATACAATTGGAACAATTTAAAGGACATTTACTAGTAAAGCAGAAAAATTACTTGGACCAATTCCTGAGGTCACATAACCATTAACTCAACCATGTACAGTGCATTAGTCAGTGTGTTCATTACTAGTACATGTAGTTCGATGGGTTCGATTGTCAGGAAGTTCAATAGTTTGAGGGTTCAAATGGTCCAAGGTTCAATTGATGGTACATAGGTTTGAAAGAATCGATTGTGTTTTACAACACATTAATTTAGTCAGTTATATACATGTATGGTAATAGTATTACCCTCATACAAAATAAATTACCCGATACATAACATGTATTACCCATGAAAATATACACAAATTAATGCAATACTTATGCAATTTATAGTTTACGCATACATGTACTGATGCTTTGGGAGAGATATTTTGTGTGTAAATGGGTGGCTATAATTAGACTTAACATGACTGTCTCGCTATAAACTGGGCATGAAGATTAAAAATTTTGAGACAATGTACACTTTATAATAACCAAACACCCAGGTTATCAGACTCTCGGACTAATGCACAGTACTCATGATTTCCGCTTGGATCTCACATATTTGAAAATAAAAAAAATTGTTTGGTGAATCAGCTACATGTACTTGTACAGGTACATGTACTTGTAAATGAAGTAAATTGAAAACATTGATGCACAATTTTCAGGTGGCATGCATGATTCATACCCCTCTGCTAATTTGGTAGTCGGGATTCATTTGCGCAGTTTAACCGGTATTCTGGTATTCAGGATTCAACAAAAAGGCTGGTTCGCAGCTTTTCTAGCACAAAATTTATTTTGTTTTACTATTTTCCAGCCCAAATGACATTTATGATGTAATTGTCCCCCCTAAAAATTTCGGGGGACTATTAAAATAGCCGGTGTCCGTCTGTCCGGAAATGGTTTCCAGATGATAACTTTAGTTTCGGTTATTAGATCAAAAGCAAATTTGGTATGTGAGTTTATCAGACCAAAATAAAGATCAAGTTCGAATATGGGTTTGCTCTGCCCATTTTTTGCGAGAGTTATGGCCCTTTTTTTACTTAGAATTACTCCGCCCATATTTCCGAGAGTTATGGTCCTTTTTCGACTTAGAATCGTCTTAATTTCTGGTTTCCGGATCATAATTTTAGTTTGTGTGATCATATCTGAATTAAATTTAGTATGATAGTTTATTATTCACCATTTCATGGGACACTGGTTGGATTGTTCTGAAATGTAGTATCGGATTTAGGGTCCTTGATATTTTTTTCAGACAAGCTGATGCCCCAATGAAGCCACTTTTTCGGGGAACACTGGCCGGATGTCCTTTTATTCAATCTATTATCTATAGGTATGTAGAAGTTATGGATACAACTTCAGCAAATACTAGTTCATGTATATGAAAACTATATTATTAGTGTAATATTAGTTTTCATTCAATATTTCCTTACTTGTAACTGGTACGCATGATTCAACCTTTTACATTAACTGGTATTGGGGCCAGGGAGGTGGGGGTGGTGACACCTTCCATACTGGTGTATTCAATTGTGAGTGGCCTTTATGAGGGTGTTACCCCTCCTACCACCCATGAACACTGAATATCAGTTCACAGTTTTCTCACATTTGCTGAAATAGTATCCAAAACATCAACATATCAAGAGGTATTAGACTGAATTAGATAAAAATATATCACTTGGGTCTGTTTAGGCTGGAAAATACTCAAAACTTGTATAATTTTCTGCTACCGGTATTATATCTGCATACTAGCCTTTTTGCTGAATCATGAATGCCGGTCATATTACCGTGTGAAATCCTGGTACCAGATAACATTGGGTATGTATATAGCATACCACCTGAAAATGGCCTGAATATCGCATGCCAAAGCGGGATGGGGGTGTGTGTGACACCCTCCTTGATCATAGTCTGTATTCTACAGGGTATGTTAACTGTTTCGAGTTGGTGCAATTAATGTGATTGTTTAATCTCTACCATCTGAAATCTATTTTTTATAGCATATTTTGCTATCTGATCAATTGCTACTGATATAAAAAAAAGGATAAAGATGGTGTGTCTCTTTCCCAAATGTTCTGCTTACATGTACATTTGGGGGTTTATGAGTCAAATAATAATAGGCAACATGTCCTTCTAACACTAAGAAATAATGTGTTCTTATGAACCAGGACAAAATATGACTATTTCTGGAGCATTACAGCACACTATTACAAATATATATTTGTAAGCAGTGAGATAATGACAGGAAACATGTCCTTAGACTAAGAAATAATTTGTTGGTGTGTATTTCACATCACAGCTCATGTGTATACTCACATTAGTTTATGTCATTCAAAGGGAGAAACCCATTTAGAAAGTTTAAATGAGACAAAACTACCTCACTGTAGATGTAGTTGCAAGGTACAACATGTACATGTATACTGGTAAATGACATTGGAACTAAAATAATGATTTTTGTGTCCACCGGTATGTCATGTACCGGTATACATTGCAACTACATGTACATGTAACTTGCCTAACATACCATATACATATATGCAGAGGGAATTTGCAAGTGTTTTTTAATCAAAATTTTAACCCAACTCTTGTTGTCAGTAAGTTTTAACCCATGCAGTTTAATGAGTTTATATATTTATGTATTACATGTGTTTCTATACATGTATTTTATCTTTAGTTAGTTTGTTGTCCTTGAATAAACTTGTATTGCTGCACAATCAGTTTCCTTAATGTTCTATTATACTAAAACAACTCCATTGATAACAATACCCCTGCATCCCATCCAAATCTACTTCATTGCCATCCTCATCATTTCACTTTGGTATCCCCACCCAGGTGTACCTTGGTGTTATTCACCCAGGTGTTCCTTGGTGTTTCCTACCCATGTGTACCTTGGTGTTTCCCACCCAGTTGTACCTTGGTGTTTTCTTACCCAGGTGTACCTTGGTGTTTTCTTACCCAGGTGTACCTTGGTGTTTTCCTGCCCAGGTGTACCTTGGTGTTTCCTTACCTGGGTGTACCTTGGTGTTTTCTAACCCAGGTGCATCTCAGTGGGAAATCCACCGGCGTAAGAAAACACCAAGGTACACCTGGGTTGGAAACATCAAGGTACACCTGGGTGGGGAACACCCAGGTAGGAAACATCAGGGTACACCTGGGTGAATAACACCATGGTACACCTGGGTGGGGGAAACACCTGGGTGAATAACACCATGGTACACCTGGGTGGGGGAAACACCCAGGTAGGAAACACCAGGGTACACCTGGGTGAATAACACCATGGTACACCTGGGTGGGGGAAACACCTGGGTGAATAACACCATGGTACACCTGGGTGGGGGAAACACCCAGGTAGGAAACACCAGGGTACACCTGGGTGGGAAACACCCAGGTAGGGTACACCTGGGTAAATACACCCAGGTGTATCCATACCAGGGGTTTTTATCCAGTTTCAGGTGGGTAAATCATGGTAAAACCCAGGTTTCGGGGGGTCTTGATGGTTGGTGGATATCTTGGTAGATAGATTTTTACCTGGGTTTCGGCCCAAAAAACCTGGGTGGATTTACCCAGGTACATTTTTATATGGGAGAACACAACGCGCATCTTAATCGAGTCTTTTATCGAATGACTTGCCGATGGCGCAAGGATATATTTCGCGAAATATTACTTTGTGCCTTTAACGAGTTCCATAAAAGATTCTATATTATGATACAAGTTGTGTTCTGTATTTATTCTACACCGTTCAGTCAGATAAGTTCAATCCATGAATGTCACCTTCATTGTTACTATAGCGACCTTCGTTGTGATTCAAGTCTGACAAATAACCAGTAATTATGGGGGGATCACCGGAAGCGGGTGATCGATGTAATGTACGTCATCTTTCTTGGCGACAACGTCAACAAGAATAGTCCCGGCTTGTATTCCACTAGAGGTATACACTAATATATATTCAATGGCTGGCATTCCGTTGAATACATGTGACTCACGTCAATGGGTGTGGAATAAAACAGTTTAGTAGACACATATACATACAGTTTTCAGTTGACAATCCACACTGAAGACAAAATTGCTGAGCCGTCGTTCTAACGTCAGTTTAAACGTAAACTTTGATGTAGTGTATTATTTCACATTTGAAATATATATATATGAGAGTTCGTGAGTTTCATATTCACAGGCGTGTCTATTTCGTTTCGAACTTAGGGAATTGGCAAAAACAATTGAAGCGATGTTGTGATCAGCAAAGACAGGAATATGATGCATCCTCACATCAAACGTGGGGAAAACTTCACAAATAACATATAATAATTTGCTTACGATAAGTTATTGTGCTCCAGTTGTCGATTACAAAGATATTTCGAACAAAAAATGTTGATCCCATCGATGATCTCGGTGTGAATCACGTGGTTTCGATGTTGGTGATTCAAAATGGCTGAGGCGAATGCAAATGCACAAACAGTTGACAAACATAATATTTAAGGAACTGACACAAAACATAGCAATTTGACTGTTACGAGCATAATTATGCTAGCTTATTTTGAAAACAACTTGATACCTTTTTGTTCGGAAATGCTCAGTAGTTTACTATAACATTCTGACCAAAGTTGCCAGTCGGAGATTCGTGGAATACACCAGTCCATACATCTAGAAGAATCCTTCGACTGACAACTTTGTTCAGAATGTTAGAGCAAACAACTCTGAGTTTGGTATCAGCTTGTGTCAAGCAACCAATCACAGGCGTGGATAAGGCTTACACAGTCACGTGAGATAATTTATTGTCTGATATATTTATTGACGGGCGAGGCTAGAAATTTAAATCTAAAGCTCTCTAATTGAATGCCATTCTCATCCAAGCTAGACCAAGATCTCATTAGAATCAACTGGGTCTAGAGATTCCGGTGCCTACATTGATTTCGGAGATTATGGGGAATCCCCAGCTCGCGGCAGCTCGTTTCCATTCAAGTTTTCTATTATATTTGCACATGTATTCATTTCTTCCTCTATCTGCACCAATTGCACAATTACGGCTAAGTGTCTGTGGCCTCGCGGCGGGATTAAACTCATACGGAAGTCCCTATTGAAACCTCTTATAATTAAACCGTTGAACACAATCTCCCATGGGAGTTGATTTAAACACATGGAGAATTTCAATAGGGACTTTCCAGTTTTCTTCACTAAACGGTCTCCCGAAAAGAACGCAGTCGCCTCCAAAATTCCGAGCAATCAAGCTCCCGTTTGGAATTAGCGCCATCAGACTTATTTTACTGTTTACATTACTCCTCGTACGCAGTGGTTCCTTAGAACTGAATCCTGGCCCTGGTAATAATATTGATCGATCCCACGACGAACATCAAACACTCTCGATCTTTCACTTAAATATTAGAAGTATCAGGCATAAATTATTGCGACTGGTCGACGAAATCGAAGATATCTTGTGTTTCACCGAAACCCACATTGATGCAGCATGTCCCAGCCATTATATACAACTTCTCTGATCCTGAGAGATATGACGGTTCGAGCCATGGAGGAGGTATCGCAGTCTATTTTGCTGATCATCTAGTCTTTGAACGTATACCCTCCCTTGAATTCGATGATTCAATATTGTGGTTCACGCTATCTATTGTGTGTATCATACCGTTCTGATCAATTTTGTAATGATAAGTACTGGGAGTTGATGGATCAGTCCATATCTAATGCATTCGACTTTAATATCCCCATGATACTAACTGGCGACTTCAACTCGAACGCACTTGACCCCTTATCAAAAATCAGAGAAACCATATCATTTTATAGTCTGCGAAACGTCATTGAATCACCAATCAGAGTGACCTCGACAACTTCCACTTTACTAGATCCCATCATCGTGAATGACAATGTTACATGTCAATCCGAAGTGATTGACTTTGGAAGATCCATATCAGATCACTGTGCGGTCATTGGGTACTTAAAATATGACTCGGACTCTAATGTCCCCTTCCCCCGACTAGTTAGGAATTATGACAGAGGCAATTTCAACGAAGCTATAAAGCTCATTAATGATCCAGAGTGGTTGCACGCTATCTAAACAGCACCCGACATAGACTTGGCGACTGATATTTTTACCACCAAATTTCTCGAAATTGTGGACCTAACTGTTCCACAATCAAAAGTTTTAATAAGACCTAAAGACAAACATTGGTTCACTTCAGAATTGAGAACGATGATTCGGAAAAGAGATAGACTGCGTAAAATTGCTTTGAAATCAAAAAAGGAAACTGACTTGTCCAAATTCAAAAAAGCTCGAAACACTGTCAATAACATGAAAAAATATGCCAGAGCCCATTATGAACAAACACTACAAAAAAATGTCCGTGAACACCCTTCCTCAAAATATTTCTGGCACTGTATAAAGGATATTATGTAAACTAAGCATAAGGGCGCTATCCCCCCTCTAACTAATGACAAAGGAAACTTAGTAATTGATGACCATACCAAAGCGACAATGCTCAACGGTGCGTTCATCTCAAATTCAGAACTCGACGAATCGTCGTGCAGTTTACCGATATTCACCCAGAAATGTAGTAACACAGTAACAAACATTGAATTCACTATCGATGATATCATTTCTGCTATTGGGACCCTGAAACCTAATAAAGCATCTGGCCACGATGGAATTACAGTTAAAATGATCCAATACACAAGCCCAGCTATCGCCACCCCCCTTAAAGCATTATTTGAAAAATCGCTTGAACTTTGTGCATTCCCAACACAATGGAAGCTCGCAAATGTTATCCCTATATACAAGAAAAATGACAAATCAAGCTGCAAAAACTACCGCCCAGTATCCTAACTCCCATGCCTTAGCAAGATCTTAGAGAAAATTGTACTAAAATACTTAATGGTCCACTTTTCAAATAATGATATACTATATCAATACCAATCAGGGTTTGTTCCTGGACATAGCACAACTTTCCAGTTACTCGAGATATACCACACCCTGTGCCAGGCCCTCGATGAGAAGTCAAATACGTCGGCAATTTTTTGCGATATTTCCAAAGCATTTGAGAGAGTCTGGCACAGGGGGTTGTTATTCAAACTGGAACAATTCGGAATAGCCGGAAATGTCAACTGTTGGTTGAATAGCTATCTCTGTAACAGATCACAGCGCGTCCTAGTGGGTAAATCTTTCTCGGATAATCGTAGTATCCCAGCAGGAGTCCCCGAGGGCTCAATTCTTGAACCTTTTTTATTTTTGACGTATATAAACGACCTAGCAACGACAATACATTCCCTTACTCGTATGTACGCAGATGATACTTGCTTTTTCAGTGTCCAACCATCACTTGATGACTGTACACGCGAACTTTTTGAAGATCTGGATAGAGTTTCTTGTTGGTCGAAACAATGGTTGGTTACTTTCAATGCAGACAAAACAAAATCAATGGTGTTCTCACTTACTCCCTCGACAGATTGTTTGGATCTCGAACTTCGTGATAACGAAATAGAGCAAGTTGACTATCATAAACATCTTGGAGTATCTATACAATCGAACCTTCATTGGGACACCCATATAAATGAAATTTGTAGCCGAGTGTCAACTAGACTGTCACAACTGAGGAGAATAAAATTTCTTGTAAATAGACAAACCCTCGAGATAATGTTCAAAACTTACGTACTTCCTATAATGGAGTACGGAGATATTGTTTGGGATAATGCACCCGATTGCCTCCTCCGGAAACTCGACCGCCTATATACAGACGCTGGTAGAATAGTGAGTGGTCTCACGCGCTCGGTGTCAGATGGAAAAGTCTTATTTGAACTTGGATGGCCTCCATTAAGCGAAAGACGAAACCTCCATAAAATGCACACCTGGAACAAAATAATTACTCATCATGTCCCTTCTTACCTTACCAATCTATTACCAGCTACCGTCGCTGAAGCATCTCGATACCCCATCAGAAACCCCTTGCGATACATAAACTACTTTACGAACACGACTCATTTCAAATCGAGTTTCGTCCCATCCATGATAGCTGAATGGAATCTATCATGTAAAACTACTACCGATAACAAAAAAGTTGATGACCCCTCATCAGAACCAACTAAAGACGAAATCATAAGTAACATGTATAGAACATTCTGTAATAAAGAACAGGGTTCGCGCTGCCTATTGCCAAATTAGCAAATTGCTACAAAAAAAATTAAATGGCTCCAAAATAATCCCGATTGGCAACAAAAAGTGGCTCCTAGCTTTTTGACATTTGGCAATTTGTACCCATCGGGCATATAATAAAAAAAATATTAAGCTTACAGTCAATCGGTCGGAAACAAAACACACATTGGTATCCGGTCGCGGCATAGCTAATTGGGTCCTAATTAAAAGCTTATAATAGATTCGCGGCTTATGTCAGATCGACTTATTTTATTAAAGAACTTACTTTGAAACCCCCACCATATTTCAATACAGGTCAAAGGAGATTAAATATTTTGCACTGTAGACTTAGAAATAACTGTAGCGACCTAAACTTTGATAAATATGAAAACTACATCTCAGCTCATCCAAATTGTACTTGTGGAAATTCATGTGAAGACGCAAACCATTTTTTCTTCAGTTGTCCTCTGTACGCAGAAGCGAGAAATCGGATGTGGGCTCGTATGGATGAACTTAACGTGACTATTGTCTCCGAAAAAGATCTCCTGTTTGGTGTACAACACTACAGCGGAAAGCTAAATGCGCGCCTGTTTGAGACAGTACAATCATTTATCTCATCTACAGACCGTTTCTCTTAATCTCATAATTATAAGAATTCTCTCGTTATAGTTTCCCTTACCCCAATTCTGCGAGACCACAGCCACTCCAACAGCCACACTTAAACAGTAACTTCTACAATACAACTGAATTAAAACCATCTCCGATATTTGAATTTATTAGTAATTGAATGCCAGGGGAGAGGAGCTCCGATAAGTTCGGCAACTTGTGCTCCGATCCTCTGTGCCCACATCATTGTTATATCTAATCTGTGTAATATATATTGTATATAGTGGGTCACAATAAATATGTTCAAACATCCATTCAAGTTCCAAATAAAGCACTGTTCACTTTGTTGGTTGACATGCGACAATGCCCACATGTGTTGGTAACAATGACAAATCTATTAATCCTCCATCAAGCCTGTCCTGTCGAAGAAAACGGAAGCAAATTGCGCTACACAATTTACCCTTCACGTGATTTGGCATGAGCTCAAAGGCAATTGCGAGGTAGCGACAACACATATACTAAAACAGAAGGAAATGGTGATATAAATCATATAATGGTAAACAAACTATCCATTCTTCGCAATGTTGCGTCATCTTATTTCGAACATTCGCGCGCAATTGGCGATTTATAATATAACCGTATCAGAAACCTTAGTTGGTATGTGACGTAACTATATATGTTAGGAGAAAATACGAACTGGACTAATACATTTTAATCTCTTTATTATGTAAACTATTTCTGAATTATAATTCCCCGATTAGGTAGTAACGTACATTAACTGGGTTTTGAACACAACGGGCACTATGGGTAACTTTGTCGACGTTTAATCAGTTAACAAGTGCGACGTAATACATGGTTTGCAATAACTAGGTGAGACTACAGTCAAACACTGCAGGATGTGTCTTGTGTGAATAAGTGAATAAGTGTGAATATTAATTGCCTTTTGGGGGCAGATATTGGTTGGTCGAAGCATCGCATTCTTTGATGCGATGGCTCTCTGCGAGTAATTTCTTTGACGCGATTTCTCCTGCCTGAAATAATTTATTTCATGGGAGACTCTAGACCCAGGTAATAGTAATGAGATCTTGATCTTGCTTGAATTAGACTGATACCAGAATACAATGCCAGTTATAGGTCATGCAGTCTCACCCAAGCTAGACCAAGGTATCAGTACAATCAACTGTGTACTTACATTGATTTCAGATAGTTTTATTCATATTCACGATTCCCTGCCCAGAGAAATGAGAAATATATATCGTTTAGTTAATTTATGTATCTTTCATTTGAACTCCAATAATGTGAAATATCAAACTCCTTTATATAGATCCGAATGAGAGGTTTCATTATAAGCTTGTGTGATATTGTTCGTTCCTCTTCGTAGTTAGTTCCTCTTAATTTTCCATGATCAATCCGTTCATGTATTATTCTTCCCTCATTGCCTTAAAACCTTCACATCTGGGGACAGCTCCATGAGTTCGGTTGGGTATATGGATATCCGTCGCATACCAATTAAACCATTCTCTGGAGAGCACCCTATTATGACAACGATATAACAATAATGGTGCGCTGCCATTCGCATTCCAACTGATTTGACTGAAAATAAAGGATGGAACATTCGGATGTTAACGAGAACGAAACGACCATATTCCTGGCCCGTAGGTCTACGCTCGGAGTGTAATACAGACAACTTATTTTGAGAGTTCTGTTTAGGATCAACACCAGTAGGCCAAACATGATTACAAAGATTCTATCATTCGTGATTCAGACAATTCGGCGTCTGATAGAAGCGTCGAAACAATCTTGACATTGGACCAGATCTCCCCAAGCGATTGTCAAAATTCATACTGGAAATGAGCCAGTGTTACACGGTGTGAATATCACTGGCACATAATACGGAACTGTGTAGTATAAGCATTGAATGGCTTTAGTAAATTATTTAATGGTAAGGATGGAGTTGGACCGTTACCGATATTGTTTATATACCAACACAGACGAATCTGTAATTGCACTCCGTCTGAGTCTGCGAAGCCCACTATTCAACTTACAAGAAAACCATAGTCAGAAATGGTAACGATCTCAAGATAATATATTATATACCCATGATTGTAATTATAGAATATAAAATATATTGGTTTCACGAATGACCAACTCATGGAATTAATCGCCTTGCACTTCTTGGCATCCGAATAACAATTGAAATTGAAATTCCCAACTACACCATTTACCGGACTCGGCCTCTGGGTCGCAGTTCAACTTTTAATCCGTCCAAAAATTCCCATTCTATAAATAAGACGCCCATGCGCCCACTATATACCAAGAAACAGCGAAACAAACACGCGGAGCGCGGAACAACATTTCGACAAGATCCCACGAACATGTATGGTACGAAATGTAATTAAGGAACACGATAATTTTCTCAGATTTAAAAGGTCACATATAGTTTTGTCTCATTTGTTTAGCTGCTAATGATCGTCTGGATGTAAAGCTGATAGTCTGGTCGTTGAAGCATTGGCCCTAGAACAAATTGTTGACAAGCTGTTTTGGTGTCATTTTGTCGGACAGAATCTGCGGAACAACATATCCAAAATCCGCGAATATCCGAAAATGGGGAAAATTTTCTGGCGCATTTTGAAAAAAGGTCCCATTTGTGTTTTTTTTTTTGTATGATTTTCCGTTCCTTGTGAAATATACACTTGAATGGCATTTAAATTAAAGTTATACAGATGGCAGGAACATGAAACATAAACAAATTATTATTTTTGTCATGACAGACGTATGTCATTCGTGTATAATTTTATTGTCAAAATTCAAAATGGCGAACAAAATGGTGACCAAAAGTGGTAAAATTTGACAATATTCGCTAATTTCACCAGATCGTTTCCATTTATAAAAAAAATGGTTTAAATGGCCATTTGTGCCAACATATACCATTTTATACTAATGTCTGATAATTGTGAGCCATAACATGAGAATTGGGAATTTGGTCCCTTCAGTGACCCTCAAATTCGAAAAAGATATAATAAATTTCGAACAAAAATCAATTATTATTTTAATGCCTATAATAACCGCAAATCGAACACACATGTATACTGAATACTCTTTAGATGTCAGATATGAACCACTAGTGCCCATTTTTTATAGAGATATGAGGCCATCACTTTCCAAAACAAGGACAAAATGGCTACCGAAAGTAGTCAAATTTGGCAGTTTTCGCTAATGTTCACCAGATCGTTTCCAATCTGATCTTTGATGTAATGGCTAGCACCACAGAAAATTATGTCGGGTCCTAATACGATAATAATGAGTTATTTGTCGAGAAGTTGTACCTACAGTGTCCCAAAATGGCGGCAAAAATTGCGATCGAAAGTCAAAAATTTCAATGTTGTCATTGATTTGTAACTAAATCTTCTCATATCGAATATACTTTTATGAGTGTCCAAAACAACCAAACTAGTATCAAAATACATTCAATGATTGTCCAAAACCACTTAACGGGTGTCCCAACCACCTTAATAAAATACCAAATTATTCGGTGAGTGTCCCAGTCCATAGAATCAACCAACTAGTGTCCCAATCCGCATAATATGTAACACATTCCACACAAGTAGTGTCACAAACCATCCAAATAGTGCCCAAACTAGTCCAGTGTGGATTCCATACCATCTAACGATTGCCATGTCACCCATCGAATGTCCCAATTCATGCACCTGTTCTCCCAAACCACACAAATTGGTGTCTCAAAGCATCAAGTATATACCACAAATCATCCAATGGGTGTCCCAAATCAACATATGAGTGTCCATAATCATCAAATGAGTGTCCCAAGCCATCAAACCACCAGGAGTGTCTAAAACGTTCAACTAGTGTCTCAAACCACCCACCGAATTAGTGTACAAAACCAACCGTCAAATATATCAAACCATGTTTTGGTAAACTCATTGGATGGTTTGATAAACTCATTTGATGGTTATGGACACTCATTGGATAGTTTTGACACCTGTTGGATGGTTTGGGACACCCCTGGGTTGTTTCGAACATGGCTTATAAAGTCTGGAGCACTACCGGTGTGGTTTGGAAACATTCGTTGAATGGATTAGATCCGTAATCAGGTCGATGGAGACACTCATTTGGGTGGGTTGGAATACCATATGCATGGTCTGGGGGACTATATGTGTGGGTTGTGACACCAGTTGAGTATCGTTTGGGGCACTACCTACCCCAGTCTACATCCGAGTATGTGTGGATTGTGAAACTCGTTTGGTGGATTGGGCACCACTTCGATGGTTTGAGACAATATTTGGATTTGGGGCGCCCATCGTATTGATTGTGATAATCACATGCTGGTTTTTGGATACTAGATGGGTTATGTAACTCTGTATCTGGTTTGGCGCACTCGATAATTGTTCGGGACACTCATGTGGTGTATTATGAAACTAGTTGGTGGCTTTGGAAACTCATATGGTGGCATATGTGAATTCATATTGGCTACACATTTATTCGATATCGTAAGATTTAGTAATCAAAATCAACAAAAAAAGAAGACTTCAATTATTCACTTCACACTGTCATTTTCGATGTCATTTTGAAGACTTAATTGATACCGAATTGTCAAATCCTTGGGATATGACTTATTATAAGGGTTTAGGATTCGCCATTTTATAATTTTAGAGTCAATGTCAGGCATTTGCTATGGCAACAAGAAAAATGCGTTTTTGTTTCTGGTTTCTGTCACATTAATAAATTTATAGGACATTTAAATTAAAGACTTTCCCTTCATGGACGCATGGACATTTTGGATATGTTATTTTTTGGTCACATTTGGCAGTCAATGAACTCGACTGAGCGTTTATGGTTGGCAGAATTGTTTGTTAACAAAATTCCAATTTTCGCCATCTTTTTTGACATATTCCAGTCTTTTTACCAAAAATTACGACTTTCCCATTCTGCAATTCATGGGGATTTTGGATATGTTATTATATGAGTACAGTCATACTCAAAACATCAAAATATGATCCTATTTCAAAGATATGTAGAAAATCTTCCCCAAAGCGAATTTTGGATATGTTGTTCCCCAGATTCTGCCCGACAAAATAACACACACACAAAACAGCTTGTTACCAATTTAATATAGGTTCACCTTAAAATCCGAGTCTCAACCAGAAATCCCTATATACCCATGAGCACGCTCACCCATGACCACACAGCTTACTGCAGGTATGCATATACACTTCAATCACGACCATACAGTCATTCCATGTACACCTATACATGTTACCCATAACCAAAAACCACTCCCTATTTATCCACATACCCCATCCATGATCACACAGACAGCACGTGTATACATATACACACACCTGTCACAACACAGCGACACGCGATACACATATACATCCCACCCATGACCTTAGTCACTCCATATAAACATAAACAACACACATATCACCATGTAGCTACTCCCGTTAAACCCATACACCACATCAATGCCAAATACAGCCACATCGGGTACATCCGTAATGGGTACACGCAACCATACGCCATACAGTCACTCCTTGTATATATATTCACATCATTCATTACCATATGATAATTCTTTGTATACCTATTCACCTCACCTATGATCATATAGTAACTCCCTGGCTGCCATTTGGGCATCCATCCTGTATCCAGTTGGCCAATTTTATCTTAATGGCCCACAATAGCCACAGATTATAGTTCATCTCAGTTCCGTCTCAAAGTTCTGCCCATTTCCTTTCAATAATATGTCCAGAATCACAAAAGAGGTTCTTGGCAAAATTCCGTACTGCAACTTTAAAATGAATTTGTCATGCCCATACGGAACGGGAACATCCAGAATAGAACATGTAGTTGTCAGTTAATTAAGTATCACGTATAATAACCAACTGAGTCACAGTTTGCTACATTTTCGGAAAACGCAGATAACAATGTTCGGGATATATGTAAAAAATCAACTTTTTACCAAATTTGGTTGCCATTTTGGAAACCATCTTGAGCATTTTGGTCTATAAACACCGTAGTGTGACACATATAAGATAGACCAAAACAATAAACACGTTTCATACCAAAGATGGTTACATTTTACTTGAAAAAAATGGTCCAAACCTGAAAAGTTATTTTTTGCCGATATTTATGTCAAGCTTGTTAGAGAAAAATCCAATATTTAAGTGATGTAAGTGGTGACAATAGTAACAATTAACCATGGTGCATCAGACATGTTAGTATTCAATGCATAGAAGGCCAGAATAGCCAGGACACGCCGGGGCAATATCTACCATTTTCCATATTTTGGCGGCCATTTTGGTAACCAATTTGAGCCAAAGTAACAATTTTGGTTCCAATGAGTTGGAATATTCACAGGTAATGATATGCCTCACTTACATTGCAAATTTCTGTTCATTTCTTGTTGAAGTATGACTAGAACCCAGTTGTAATTTATTGTGAAATTTGATACCACGTTCTGTAAAATCGAATTTTTGAGGGATCGGAAGGGGCTGGACCCCAATAATTGCATAATTCATTGCTCCAATGATCAGTTAATATAAAAACCAGAAAATAAAGTCACATTTCTCAACCAGTTCCAATCAGAATAAACTGATCTAGAAGATATTAGTGAAAAAAAAGTCATATTTTCAACTTTCGGCGGCCATTTTGGTGGCCATCTTGGATGGGGAGTTTAAATTTTGCACTACAAAAGTGACATTATGTCTTAGCTTCACGAAAATATATACATTTGCATACACTTCACTAGATGTTCTCGCTATAATTTGCATCAAACTGACTTAGGGCCTAGTCTGAAAAACGGCGGCCATGATGGATGCCATCTGAAGTCTACATGGCCACTTTTTTTTGGTTGTTAACATCGCTTAAAAGGTCATAATACGGAACAAAATGAGTGGGGTAAAGTTATGTCCCAGGGGGTGTACCCCTATATATAATAGCTCCGGACTATCTCATATATATTTTGAAGACCTCTGTCTGTTTGTTTGTCTGTTTGTTTGTTTGTTTGTCATTTATACAAATCTACGATTCTCGACCGATCGGGACGAAACTTGGTACGTGTGTGTAGTTTGACCAGGTGTTGGACGTTGTCGTATTGTCGAGCCCGTGCGGCGCCCGCTTCGCAAATGCGCAGACGAGATCTCGGAAATGATGGAGCTATCGACTTGAAATTTTCTATGTGAATGTATCTTGCCCCGGATACGATTTTTATCGGGTCGCCGAGCCCGTGCGACGCCAGCTTCGCGAATGCGCAGACCAGATCTCGGAAACGGGTGGAGCTGTCGACTTGAAATTTCGTATGTGAATGTATCTTGCCCCGGATGCGAATTTTATCGAGTCGCCGAGCCCGTGCGACGCCAGCTTCGCGCATGCGCAGGCGAGATCTCGGAAACGGGTGGAGCTATCGACTTGAAATTTGGTATGTGAATGTATCTTGCCCCGGATACGAATTTTATCGGGTCGCCGAGCCCGTGCGACGCCAGCTTCGCGCATGCGCAGACCAGATCTCGGAAACGGGTAGAGCTATCGACTTGAAATTTGGTTTTTGAATAGCCCGGATAACGTCGGGCTGGGTAGAGCTATCGACTTTAAATTTGGTTTTTGAATAGCCCGGACAACGTCGGGCTCATCGGCTAGTCTCATATATATTTTGAAGACCTATGTTTGTCTGTTTGTCTGTATGTGTGTTTGTCTGTCATTTATACAAATCTACGATTCTCGACCGATCGGGACGAAACTTGGTAAGTGTGTGTAGTTTGACCAGGCGGTTGACGTTGTCGTATTGGCGAGCCCGTGCGGCGCCCGATTCGTGCATGCGCAGACGAGATCTCGGAAACGGGTGGAGCTATCGACTTGAAATTTGCTATGTGAATGTATCTTGCCCCGGATACGAATTTTATCGGGTCGCCGATCCCGTGCGACGCCAGCTTCGCGCATGCGCAGACCAGATCTCGGAAACGGGTAGAGCTATCGACTTGAAATTTGGTTTTTGAATAGCCCGGACAACGTCGGGCTGGGTAGAGCTATCGACTTTAAATTTGGTTTTTGAATAGCCCGGACAACGTCGGGCTCATCGGCTAGTCTCATATATATTTTGAAGACCTCTGTTTGTCTGTTTGTCTGTATGTGTGTTTGTCTGTCATTTATACAAATCTACGATTCTCGACCGATCGGGACGAAACTTGGTAAGTGTGTGTAGTTTGACCAGGCGGTTGACGTTGTCGTATTGGCGAGCCCGTGCGGCGCCCGATTCGTGCATGCGCAGACGAGATCTCGGAAACGGGTGGAGCTATCGACTTGAAATTTGCTATGTGAATGTATCTTGCCCCGGATACGAATTTTATCGGGTCGCCGAGCCCGTGCGACGCCAGCTTCGCGCATGCGCAGACCAGATCTCGGAAACGGGTAGAGCTATCGACTTGAAATTTGGTTTTTGAATAGCCCGGACAACGTCGGGCTGGGTAGAGCTATCGACTTTAAATTTGGTTTTTGAATAGCCCGGACAACGTCGGGCTCATCGGCTAGTCTCATATATATTTTGAAGACCTCTGTTTGTCTGTTTGTCTGTATGTGTGTTTGTCTGTCATTTATACAAATCTACGATTCTCGACCGATCGGGACGAAACTTGGTACGTGTGTGTAGTTTGACCAGGTGTTGGACGTTGTCGTATTGTCGAGCCCGTGCGGCGCCCGCTTCGCAAATGCGCAGACGAGATCTCGGAAACGGGTGGAGCTGTCGACTTGAAATTTCGTATGTGAATATATCTTGCCCCGGATGCGAATTTTATCGAGTCGCCGAGCCCGTGCGACGCCAGCTTCGCGCATGCGCAGGCGAGATCTCGGAAACGGGTGGAGCTATCGACTTGAAATTTGGTATGTGAATGTATCTTGCCCCGGATACGAATTTTATCGGGTCGCCGAGCCCGTGCGACGCCAGCTTCGCGCATGCGCAGACCAGATCTCGGAAACGGGTAGAGCTATCGACTTGAAATTTGGTTTTTGAATAGCCCGGACAACGTCGGGCTGGGTAGAGCTATCGACTTTAAATTTGGTTTTTGAATAGCCCGGACAACGTCGGGCTCATCGGCTAGTCTCATATATATTTTGAAGACCTCTGTTTGTCTGTTTGTCTGTATGTGTGTTTGTCTGTCATTTATACAAATCTACGATTCTCGACCGATCGGGACGAAACTTGGTAAGTGTGTGTAGTTTGACCAGGCGGTTGACGTTGTCGTATTGGCGAGCCCGTGCGGCGCCCGATTCGTGCATGCGCAGACGAGATCTCGGAAACGGGTGGAGCTATCGACTTGAAATTTGCTATGTGAATGTATCTTGCCCCGGATACGAATTTTATCGGGTCGCCGATCCCGTGCGACGCCAGCTTCGCGCATGCGCAGACCAGATCTCGGAAACGGGTAGAGCTATCGACTTGAAATTTGGTTTTTGAATAGCCCGGACAACGTCGGGCTGGGTAGAGCTATCGACTTTATATTTGGTTTTTGAATAGCCCGGACAACGTCGGGCTCATCGGCTAGTCTCATATATATTTTGAAGACCTCTGTTTGTCTGTTTGTCTGTATGTGTGTTTGTCTGTCATTTATACAAATCTACGATTCTCGACCGATCGGGACGAAACTTGGTAAGTGTGTGTAGTTTGACCAGGCGGTTGACGTTGTCGTATTGGCGAGCCCGTGCGGCGCCCGATTCGTGCATGCGCAGACGAGATCTCGGAAACGGGTGGAGCTATCGACTTGAAATTTGCTATGTGAATGTATCTTGCCCCGGATACGAATTTTATCGGGTCGCCGAGCCCGTGCGACGCCAGCTTCGCGCATGCGCAGACCAGATCTCGGAAACGGGTAGAGCTATCGACTTGAAATTTGGTTTTTGAATAGCCCGGACAACGTCGGGCTGGGTAGAGCTATCGACTTTAAATTTGGTTTTTGAATAGCCCGGACAACGTCGGGCTCATCGGCTAGTCTCATATATATTTTGAAGACCTCTGTTTGTCTGTTTGTCTGTATGTGTGTTTGTCTGTCATTTATACAAATCTACGATTCTCGACCGATCGGGACGAAACTTGGTAAGTGTGTGTAGTTTGACCAGGCGGTTGACGTTGTCGTATTGGCGAGCCCGTGCGGCGCCCGATTCGTGCATGCGCAGACGAGATCTCGGAAACGGGTGGAGCTATCGACTTGAAATTTGCTATGTGAATGTATCTTGCCCCGGATACGAATTTTATCGGGTCGCCGGGCCCGTGCAACGCCAGCTTCGCGCATGCGCAGACGAGATCTCGGAGACGGGTGGAGCTATCGACTTGAAATTTTCTATGTGAATGTATCTTGCCCCGGATACGAATTTTATCGGGTCGCCGAGCCCGTGCGACGCAAGCTTCGCGCATGCGCAGACCAGATCTCATAAACGATGGAGCTATCGACTTGAAATTTGCTATGTGAATGTATCTTGCCCCGGATACGATTTTTATCGGGTCGCCGAGCCCGTGCGACGTCAGCTTCGCGCATGCGCAGACCAGATCTCGGAAACGGGTGGAGCTGTCGACTTGAAATTTCGTATGTGAATGTATCTTGCCCCGGATGCGAATTTTATCGGGTCGCCGAGCCCGTGCGACGCCAGCTTCGCGCATGCGCAGACGAGATCTCGGAAACGGGTGGAGCTATCGACTTGAAATTTGGTATGTGAATGTATCTTGCCCCGGATACGAATTTTATCGGGTCGCCGAGCCCGTGCGACGCAAGCTTCGCGCATGCGCAGACCAGATCTCATAAACGATGGAGCTATCGACTTGAAATTTGCTATGTGAATGTATCTTGCCCCGGATACGATTTTTATCGGGTCGCCGAGCCCGTGCGACGCCAGCTTCGCGCATGCGCAGACCAGATCTCGGAAACGGGTGGAGCTGTCGACTTGAAATTTCGTATGTGAATGTATCTTGCCCCGGATGCGAATTTTATCGGGTCGCCGAGCCCGTGCGACGCCAGCTTCGCGCATGCGCAGACGAGATCTCGGAAACGGGTGGAGCTATCGACTTGAAATTTCGTATGTGAATGTATCTTGCCCCGGATACGAATTTTATCGGGTCGCCGAGCCCGTGCGACGCCAGCTTCGCGCATGCGCAGACCAGATCTCGGAAACGGGTAGAGCTATCGACTTGAAATTTGGTTTTTGAATAGCCCGGACAACGTCGGGCTGGGTAGAGCTATCGACTTTAAATTTGGTTTTTGAATAGCCCGGACAACGTCGGGCTCATCGGCTAGTCTCATATATATTTTGAAGACCTCTGTTTGTCTGTTTGTCTGTATGTGTGTTTGTCTGTCATTTATACAAATCTACGATTCTCGACCGATCGGGACGAAACTTGGTAAGTGTGTGTAGTTTGACCAGGCGGTTGACGTTGTCGTATTGGCGAGCCCGTGCGGCGCCCGATACGTGCATGCGCAGACGAGATCTCGGAAACGGGTGGAGCTATCGACTTGAAATTTGCTATGTGAATGTATCTTGCCCCGGATACGAATTTTATCGGGTCGCCGATCCCGTGCGACGCCAGCTTCGCGCATGCGCAGACCAGATCTCGGAAACGGGTAGAGCTATCGACTTGAAATTTGGTTTTTGAATAGCCCGGACAACGTCGGGCTGGGTAGAGCTATCGACTTTAAATTTGGTTTTTGAATAGCCCGGACAACGTCGGGCTCATCGGCTAGTCTCATATATATTTTGAAGACCTCTGTTTGTCTGTTTGTCTGTATGTGTGTTTGTCTGTCATTTATACAAATCTACGATTCTCGACCGATCGGGACGAAACTTGGTAAGTGTGTGTAGTTTGACCAGGCGGTTGACGTTGTCGTATTGGCGAGCCCGTGCGGCGCCCGATTCGTGCATGCGCAGACGAGATCTCGGAAACGGGTGGAGCTATCGACTTGAAATTTGCTATGTGAATGTATCTTGCCCCGGATACGAATTTTATCGGGTCGCCGAGCCCGAGCGACGCCAGCTTCGCGCATGCGCAGACCAGATCTCGGAAACGGGTAGAGCTATCGACTTGAAATTTGGTTTTTGAATAGCCCGGACAACGTCGGGCTGGGTAGAGCTATCGACTTTAAATTTGGTTTTTGAATAGCCCGGACAACGTCAGGCTCATCGGCTAGTCTCATATATATTTTGAAGACCTCTGTTTGTCTGTTTGTCTGTATGTGTGTTTGTCTGTCATTTATACAAATCTACGATTCTCGACCGATCGGGACGAAACTTGGTAAGTGTGTGTAGTTTGACCAGGCGGTTGACGTTGTCGTATTGGCGAGCCCGTGCGGCGCCCGATTCGTGCATGCGCAGACGAGATCTCGGAAACGGGTGGAGCTATCGACTTGAAATTTGCTATGTGAATGTATCTTGCCCCGGATACGAATTTTATCGGGTCGCCGATCCCGTGCGACGCCAGCTTCGCGCATGCGCAGACCAGATCTCGGAAACGGGTAGAGCTATCGACTTGAAATTTGGTTTTTGAATAGCCCGGACAACGTCGGGCTGGGTAGAGCTATCGACTTTATATTTGGTTTTTGAATAGCCCGGACAACGTCGGGCTCATCGGCTAGTCTCATATATATTTTGAAGACCTCTGTTTGTCTGTTTGTCTGTATGTGTGTTTGTCTGTCATTTATACAAATCTACGATTCTCGACCGATCGGGACGAAACTTGGTAAGTGTGTGTAGTTTGACCAGGCGGTTGACGTTGTCGTATTGGCGAGCCCGTGCGGCGCCCGATTCGTGCATGCGCAGACGAGATCTCGGAAACGGGTGGAGCTATCGACTTGAAATTTGCTATGTGAATGTATCTTGCCCCGGATACGAATTTTATCGGGTCGCCGAGCCCGTGCGACGCCAGCTTCGCGCATGCGCAGACCAGATCTCGGAAACGGGTAGAGCTATCGACTTGAAATTTGGTTTTTGAATAGCCCGGACAACGTCGGGCTGGGTAGAGCTATCGACTTTAAATTTGGTTTTTGAATAGCCCGGACAACGTCGGGCTCATCGGCTAGTCTCATATATATTTTGAAGACCTCTGTTTGTCTGTTTGTCTGTATGTGTGTTTGTCTGTCATTTATACAAATCTACGATTCTCGACCGATCGGGACGAAACTTGGTAAGTGTGTGTAGTTTGACCAGGCGGTTGACGTTGTCGTATTGGCGAGCCCGTGCGGCGCCCGATTCGTGCATGCGCAGACGAGATCTCGGAAACGGGTGGAGCTATCGACTTGAAATTTGCTATGTGAATGTATCTTGCCCCGGATACGAATTTTATCGGGTCGCCGGGCCCGTGCAACGCCAGCTTCGCGCATGCGCAGACGAGATCTCGGAGACGGGTGGAGCTATCGACTTGAAATTTTCTATGTGAATGTATCTTGCCCCGGATACGAATTTTATCGGGTCGCCGAGCCCGTGCGACGCAAGCTTCGCGCATGCGCAGACCAGATCTCATAAACGATGGAGCTATCGACTTGAAATTTGCTATGTGAATGTATCTTGCCCCGGATACGATTTTTATCGGGTCGCCGAGCCCGTGCGACGTCAGCTTCGCGCATGCGCAGACCAGATCTCGGAAACGGGTGGAGCTGTCGACTTGAAATTTCGTATGTGAATGTATCTTGCCCCGGATGCGAATTTTATCGGGTCGCCGAGCCCGTGCGACGCCAGCTTCGCGCATGCGCAGACGAGATCTCGGAAACGGGTGGAGCTATCGACTTGAAATTTGGTATGTGAATGTATCTTGCCCCGGATACGAATTTTATCGGGTCGCCGAGCCCGTGCGACGCAAGCTTCGCGCATGCGCAGACCAGATCTCATAAACGATGGAGCTATCGACTTGAAATTTGCTATGTGAATGTATCTTGCCCCGGATACGATTTTTATCGGGTCGCCGAGCCCGTGCGACGCCAGCTTCGCGCATGCGCAGACGAGATCTCGGAAACGGGTGGAGCTATCGACTTGAAATTTCGTATGTGAATGTATCTTGCCCCGGATACGAATTTTATCGGGTCGCCGAGCCCGTGCGACGCCAGCTTCGCGCATGCGCAGACCAGATCTCGGAAACGGGTAGAGCTATCGACTTGAAATTTGGTTTTTGAATAGCCCGGACAACGTCGGGCTGGGTAGAGCTATCGACTTTAAATTTGGTTTTTGAATAGCCCGGACAACGTCGGGCTCATCGGCTAGTCTCATATATATTTTGAAGACCTCTGTTTGTCTGTTTGTCTGTATGTGTGTTTGTCTGTCATTTATACAAATCTACGATTCTCGACCGATCGGGACGAAACTTGGTAAGTGTGTGTAGTTTGACCAGGCGGTTGACGTTGTCGTATTGGCGAGCCCGTGCGGCGCCCGATACGTGCATGCGCAGACGAGATCTCGGAAACGGGTGGAGCTATCGACTTGAAATTTGCTATGTGAATGTATCTTGCCCCGGATACGAATTTTATCGGGTCGCCGATCCCGTGCGACGCCAGCTTCGCGCATGCGCAGACCAGATCTCGGAAACGGGTAGAGCTATCGACTTGAAATTTGGTTTTTGAATAGCCCGGACAACGTCGGGCTGGGTAGAGCTATCGACTTTAAATTTGGTTTTTGAATAGCCCGGACAACGTCGGGCTCATCGGCTAGTCTCATATATATTTTGAAGACCTCTGTTTGTCTGTTTGTCTGTATGTGTGTTTGTCTGTCATTTATACAAATCTACGATTCTCGACCGATCGGGACGAAACTTGGTAAGTGTGTGTAGTTTGACCAGGCGGTTGACGTTGTCGTATTGGCGAGCCCGTGCGGCGCCCGATTCGTGCATGCGCAGACGAGATCTCGGAAACGGGTGGAGCTATCGACTTGAAATTTGCTATGTGAATGTATCTTGCCCCGGATACGAATTTTATCGGGTCGCCGATCCCGAGCGACGCCAGCTTCGCGCATGCGCAGACCAGATCTCGGAAACGGGTAGAGCTATCGACTTGAAATTTGGTTTTTGAATAGCCCGGACAACGTCGGGCTGGGTAGAGCTATCGACTTTAAATTTGGTTTTTGAATAGCCCGGACAACGTCGGGCTCATCGGCTAGTCTCATATATATTTTGAAGACCTCTGTTTGTCTGTTTGTCTGTATGTGTGTTTGTCTGTCATTTATACAAATCTACGATTCTCGACCGATCGGGACGAAACTTGGTAAGTGTGTGTAGTTTGACCAGGCGGTTGACGTTGTCGTATTGGCGAGCCCGTGCGGCGCCCGATTCGTGCATGCGCAGACGAGATCTCGGAAACGGGTGGAGCTATCGACTTGAAATTTGCTATGTGAATGTATCTTGCCCCGGATACGAATTTTATCGGGTCGCCGAGCCCGAGCGACGCCAGCTTCGCGCATGCGCAGACCAGATCTCGGAAACGGGTAGAGCTATCGACTTGAAATTTGGTTTTTGAATAGCCCGGACAACGTCGGGCTGGGTAGAGCTATCGACTTTAAATTTGGTTTTTGAATAGCCCGGACAACGTCAGGCTCATCGGCTAGTCTCATATATATTTTGAAGACCTCTGTTTGTCTGTTTGTCTGTATGTGTGTTTGTCTGTCATTTATACAAATCTACGATTCTCGACCGATCGGGACGAAACTTGGTAAGTGTGTGTAGTTTGACCAGGCGGTTGACGTTGTCGTATTGGCGAGCCCGTGCGGCGCCCGATTCGTGCATGCGCAGACCAGATCTCGGAAACGGGTGGAGCTGTCGACTTTAAATTTCGTATTTGAATGTATCTTGCCCCGGATGCGAATTTTATCGGGTCGCCGAGCCCGTGCGACGCCAGCTTCGCGCATGCGCAGACGAGATCTCGGAAACGGGTGGAGCTATCGACTTGAAATTTGGTATGTGAATGTATCTTGCCCCGGATACGAATTTTATCGGGTCGCCGAGCCCGTGCGATGCCAGCTTTGCGCATGCGCAGACCAGATCTCGGAAACGGGTAGAGCTATCGACTTGAAATTTGGTTTTTTAATAGCCCGGACAACGTCGGGCTGGGTAGAGCTATCGACTTGAAATTTGGTTTTTGAATAGCCCGGATAACGCCGGGCTCATCGGCTAGTCTCATATATATTTTGAAGACCTCTGTTTGTCTGTTTGTCTGTATGTGTGTTTGTCTGTCATTTATACAAATCTACGATTCTCGACCGATCGGGACGAAACTTAGTAAGTGTGTGTAGTTTGACCAGGCGGTTGACGTTGTCGTATTGGCGAGCCCGTGCGGCGCCCGATTCGTGCATGCGCAGACGAGATCTCGGAAACGGGTGGAGCTATCGACTTGAAATTTGCTATGTGAATGTATCTTGCCCCGGATACGAATTTTATCGGGTCGCCGGGCCCGTGCGACGCCAGCTTCGCGCATGCGCAGACGAGATCTCGGAAACGGGTGGAGCTATCGACTTGAAATTTTCTATGTGAATGTATCTGGCCCCGGATACGAATTTTATCGGGTCGCCGAGCCCGTGCGACGCAAGCTTCGCGCATGCGCAGACCAGATCTCATAAACGGGTGGAGCTATCGACTTGAAATTTGGTTTTTGAATAGCCCGGACAACGTCGGGCTCATCGGCTAGTCTCATATATATATTTTGAAGACCTCTGTCTGTATGTCTGTCTGTCTGTCTGTATGTTTGTCTGTCTGTATGTCATTTATACAAATCTACGATTCTCGACCGATCGGGACGAAACCTGGTACGTGTGTGTAGTTTGACCAGGCGGTCGTCGTTGTCGTATTGGCGAGCCCGTGCGGCGCCCGCTTCGCGCATGCGCAGACGAGATCTCGGAAACGGGTGGAGCTATCGACTTGAAATTTGCTATGTGAATGTATCTTGCCCCGGATACGAATTTTATCGGGTCGCCGAGCCCGTGCGACGCCAGCTTCGCGCATGCGCAGACGAGATCTCGGAACGGGTGGAGCTATCGACTTGAAACGCTCTTTATATATTAGCCAGGAATTCTATGTCTATGTCTACCAAACGCCACGAACTTCGGCTTTTTTCGCTGCCATTTCGCTGCCAAAATGGCAAAATGTATTAATCAGAAGCATATCTTCCCCTATTCGGGTGTGAACTTAATTAATCAGAAGCATATCTTCCCCTATTCAGGCGTGAACTGTGAACTGTGAAAATGCATTTCTGTTAGAATATCAAACTTGAAATGTATTAATCAATATTAGTCAGAAGCATATCTTCCCCTATTTGGGTGTGGACTGCTGCTCGCCTGCAAATCAAATCAAATCACCCGTCATTCACCGGCAGCCATCGATACATGCAAGAAAAGACACAAGACGTTATGTATCAACATTCATCCACTAATCAGAAGCATATCTTCCCCTATAACTGTATCATTGCAGTTACTGCCTTAACCTGTCTTTTCTTATAATTTGCTATTTAAGCGCCATAATGTTCATTTCCACGTATGTCAAGAACATTTTATCTCTCATTGTAATTACTAATGTTCATTTCCACGTATGTCAAGAACATTTTTCTCTCATTGTAATTACTGTGCTAAATTCTGGTCAATAATAACGAAATTGTGCCGTCATCAAGGTCATTTTCGGCTTTTTTCGCTGCCAAAATGGCAAAATGTATTAATCAGAAGCATATCTTCCCCTATTCTGGCGTGAACTGTGAACTGTGAAAATGCATTTCTATTAGAATATCAAACATGATATAGACGCTCTTTATTATTTCCATATCAGGAATCCGTTCACAGATAACGCTCTTTATATGTTAGCCAGGAATTTTATGTGTACCAAACGCCACGAACTAACGTTTTGTGCATTTCTTGACATTTTTGGGATGTACTCTCCTTGAATCAGAGCTTCGTGGAATATCTTTTCTGATTTCTTGATTACCATTGGAGTTCCAGATCTCGGAAAAGGGTGGAGCTATCGACTTGAATTGTATTAATCAATATTAGTCAGAAGCATATCTTCCCCTATTCTGGCGTGAACTGTGAACTGTGAAAATGCATTTCTGTTAGAATATCAAACTTGAAATGTATTAATCAATATTAGTCAGAAGCATATCTTCCCATTACTAATGTTCATTTCCACGTATGTCAAGACCATTTTATCTCTCATTGTAATTACTGTGCTAAAATCTGTCAATAATAACGAAATTGTGCCGTCATCAAGGTCATTTTCGGCTTTTTTCGCTGCCAAAATGGAAAAATGTATTAATCAGAAGCATATCTCCCCCTATTCGGGTGTGAACTATATTAATCAGAAGCATGTCTTCCCCTATTCTGGCGTGAACTGTGAACTGTGAAAATGCATTTCTGTTAGGATATCAAACTTGAAATGTATTAATCAATATTAGTCAGAAGCATATCTTCCCATTACTAATATTCATTTCCACGTATGTCAAGACCATTTTATCTCTCATTGTAATTACTGTGCTAAAATCTGGTCAATAATAACGAAATTGTGCCGTCATCAAGGTCATTTTCGGCTTTTTTCGCTGCCAAAATGGCAAAATGTATTAATCAGAAGCATATCTTCCCCTATTCGGGTGTGAACTTAATTAACCAGAAGCATATCTTCCCCTATTCTGGCGTGAACTGTGAACTGTGAAAATGCATTTCTGTTAGAATATCAAACTTGAAATGTATTAATCAATATTAGTCAGAAGCATATCTTCCCCTATTCGGGTGTGGCCTGCTGCTCGCCTGCAAATCAAATTACCCGTCATTCACCGGCAGCCATCGATACATGCAAGAAAAGACACAAGACTTTATGTATCAACATTCATCCATTAATCAGAAGCATATCTTCCCCTATAACTGTATCATTGCAGTTACTGCCTTAACCTGTCTTTTCTTATAATTTGCTATTTAAGCACCCTAATGTTCATTTCCACGTATGTCAAGAACATTTTATCTCTCATTGTAATTACTAATGTTCATTTCCACGTATGTCAAGAACATTTTATCTCTCATTGTAATTACTGTGCTAAAATCTGGTCAATAATAACGAAATTGTGCCGTCATCAAGGTCATTTTCGGTTTTTTTCGCTGCTAAAATGGCAAAATGTATTAATCAGAAGCATATCTTCCCCTATTCGGGTGTGAACTTAATTAATCAGAAGCATATCTTCCCCTATTCTGGCGTGAACTTTGAACTGTGAAAATGCATTTCTATTAGAATATCAAACATGATATAGACGCTCTTTATTATTTCCATATCAGGAATCCGTTCACAGATAACGCTCTTTATATGTTAGCCAGGAATTTTATGTCTACCAAACGCCACGAACTAACGTTTTGTGCATTTCTTGACATTGTTGGGATGTACTCTCCTTGAATCAGAGCTTCGTGGAATATCTTTTCTGATTTCTTGATTACCGTTCCAGATCTCGCCGGGAAAAGGGTGGAGCTATCGACTTGAAATGTATTAATCAATATTAGTCAGAAGCATATCTTCCCCTATTCGGGTGTGGACTGCTGCTCGCCTGCAAATCAAATCACCCGTCATTCACCGGCAGCCATCGATACATGCAGGAAAAGACAATACTTTATGTATCAACATTCATCCATTAATCAGAAGCATATCTTCCCCTATAACTGTATCATTGCGAAAACGGCAGAGCCGATTTCGATGAAACTTGGTATGTGGGGGTATTTTCGGCCGGGGGTGGCATGGGCCTATTAATTTGTCCGTGCGACGTGACCTTGACCTTGAAATCGGGTCATTTCAAGGTCAAACGCCCGAATATCACGGGATTTCGATGAAACTTGGTATGTGGGGGGTACCTTCGGCCGGGGAGTGGCATAGGCCTATTAATTTGCCCGTGCGACGTGACCTTGACCGTGAAATCGGGTCATTTCAAGGTCAAACGCCCGAATATCTCGGGATTTCGATGAAACTTGGTATGTGGGGGTACTTACGTATGGGGAGTCTCATAAGCATATTCATTTGCCCGTGCGACGTGACCTTGACCTTCAAATCGGGTAACTTCCATGTCAAATCGCCAATTTTGATGGGATTTCGACGAAATTTGATACATGGGGTTACTTTTGTCCACTGATTGTTTTGGACCGCCAAATCGTGACCCCGACCTGACCTTGACCTTCAAAATGATCAATTCAATGTCAAATCTGGTAAAACCGGATGGATTTCGACGGGCACGTTTGTCAGGTACATTTGTCCGGGCAGTGTTTTTGACTGGTCAAATCGTGACCCCACTTGACCTTGACCTTCAAAATGGACAATTCAAGGTCAAAGCCCGGACGAAGTCGGGTCACCTTCTAGTCTATTATATATTTTGGAAAATCTGTGTGTCTGTCTGTGTGATTGCGATGAACTCGAAAACGGCCGACCCGATTTCGATAAAACTTGGTATGTGGGGGTATTTTCGACCGGGAACTGGCATAGGCATATTAATTTGTTCGTGCGACGCGACCTTGATCTTGAAATCGGGTCATTTCAAGGTCAAACGTCCGAATATCACGGGATTTCGATGAAACTTGGTATGTGGGGGTACTTTCGGTCGGGGAGTGGCATAGGCCTATTAATTTGCCCGTGCGACGTGACCTTGAAATCAGGTCATTTCAAGGTCAAATCGCGAATTTTGATGGGATTTCCACGAAAGTTGATACATAAGGATACTTTTGTCCACTGAGTGTTTTGGACGGGTCGAGTCGTGGCCCCGACCTGACCTCGACCTTCAAAATGATCAATTCAAGGTCAAATCGGATAAAACCGGATGGATTTCGACGGGTACTTTTGTCGGGTACTTTTGTCCGGGCAGTGTTTTGGACGGGTAAAATCGTGACCCCACCTGACCTTCACCTTCAAAATGGACAATTCAAGGTCAAAGCCCGGACGAAGTGGATTTCGACGGGTACTTTTGTCGGGTACTTTTGTCCGGGCAGTGTTTTGGACGGGTCAAATCGTGACCCCACCTCACCTTGACCTTCAAAATGGACAATTCAAGGTCAAATCGCGCAATTCGCCGAAAAGCAGAGGGGAAACAGCCCGGACGAAGTCGGGTCCACCTTCTAGTTTAATATATATTTTGGGACTTCTGTTTGTCTGTTAGCTATGGCCGGGAAAACTTCCGGACGGATTGACCCCAAACTTCCTATCTAAGGGTAAAACCTCAGATGAAGTGTTATCGCACCGCTTCAGAGAACGTCAGAGCACTCCTTCTCCACTCCCCCGCCACCGCAATGGGAATTCATGGCTTAATCGCGTGATAGTTAAAAAGCGTTCGTATCCGCAGTGTCGTTGATAAAGAGCGAAAATGTGTCCAGACATGAGCGTGTTGTGTGTGTGTCCAGACATGAGCGTGTTGTGTGATTCTTATGTCTGTGTTCGTAGGGGTTCCTAAGAATGGGGGAGATTTTCATCGGGTCAGTTTTTCCGCCCGAGGTGACCTTCAACTTGAAACAGGTACCCACAAATGATATATATGTATGTGTGTGTCCGTTATAGACTCGAAAACGGCCTGTTTGTTTGTATGCAGCTATGGGACGAAATTTGATACCTATGAGTAATTTTGTCCGGGGAGTGTTTTGGACGGGTCAAATCGTTACCCCGACCTGAGCTTGACCTTCAAAATGGTCAATTCAAGGTCAAATCTGGTCAAACGGACGGATTTCGACGAAATTTGATACATATGGGTACTTTTGTCACGGGAGTGTTTTGGACGGGTCAAATCGTGACTCCGACCTGACCTTGACCTTCAAAATGGTCAATTCAAGGTCAAAGCCCGGACGAAGTCGGGTCACCTGCTAGTATTATATATATGCGCCAGTATACCAGTAATCGTAGATGGTCACAGGTATAATTTCGGGGGAAGTTAAATGCGCTGTTCCAGTATAATGGCAGATCCATTCTATGTCAATATTCGAACCCATGTTCAGTAACTTCAGTTTGATACGCTTCTCAAACCTCGATTAAAGGGCTTCATTTTTAAGGACGTCCCCGCAGATGAAGTGGTTGGGTATAGTGGATACGATCATCGCAGTCTGGACTAGACCAAGGTGGCACGGGTTCAATCGAGACCGATTTTCAAGCTTGATCTTTGAGGGGCATCTCAATGTGCCATTTAGATCAATACATGGACATTTAGATAAGAAATTAGAATTTGTTCACGCTCACTGAATTGAGCACATGTGAAGCGGCAATGAACACTCACTCAGCCCGTGCCTCCATATCTTCTTATATTAAAAAGAGTAGAATATGTCTGTCTGTGTATATGTCCGTCTCTCCCAGACCCCTAGCTGGGGCGATTTCAATCAAATTTCGTGTGGTGACTCGTGGTACCCTGGCGGGTGTTACAACGAAGGTGAGATTTTAAAATGTCTGTTCAAAAACAAATTAATTTAGATTAAGAAAAAACTAATTTAAAAATAAAATTGTACATGTATATTGAAACCCCGATATTTACAGACTCAAAAGTACACCCGACCCTTAACAGTGACCCTGAACAACAACACACACACAATTGAATTACCCGGTACCCGAGCGAAAGATATCTATCTAACTTAATTACACTGATCATTTCAATCTGTCCAATCATATTCTACGAGAACTGCAATAGATACACTGGTTTGCTAAAACACATCACAACATTTTTCAGTCACAGTCCGAAAAGCAAAAACAGAGAGCGTTGTGTATTTTCCCGATGGCTGTGGAACCACTATTTACAATACAGTTTCAATAAGGTTTAATCTACTAAGTATACTGTTTATGGTCAACTCAGAACTTAAATTAATTAAAGTTGCGCATATTATTTGGAAATTTGATTCTGCAAACCTTAAATATTTCAAACCATCAACAACTTTAGCTGTTGTAAGACGGGACATTTAAAGTTATTCTGAAGGGAAAAAATTAGTATATTGTTTTTATCACCATTATTGTAGCTAAAGAATGCCAATTTTCGGTCAAAGATATGTCAAGGTAGAAACTAGTATCACTGCTTCGTCTCGCTGAACGGTGCTTGAACAAACTGACCCAACACAATATGTGCCTTTCAATATCTCCGAAAGACATGTCAATGGTAAGAAAGTAGGCCAGGTCACGGTAGAGTCCGCTCTTCCGTGTCCTGGATTGAGAGCATGAACGCGTGCGTGTATTTTGTCTTTTCTCCCTTGTTATTCTTTGTTATCAATAAAAGAAATTAATAAAAAAAAAAAAAAGTTCAATCTAAAAACAATTTTTTATTTAGATTATTTGGAAAATAACAAAAATTAATATTAAAATGTATAAACAATAAAATATTGAGCGAAGCGCACACAATTGCCACCGAAGAATAACGACTCTGTCCAAGATCAAATGTGCCCGAAGCAGGCCCCTCCGACGTTGAATAAAGGCTCCCGAAAGAGACTGTTTCAGCTAGTACATGTATTACAATGCGACTTTTAATAACTTAAACCATTCATTCACTTATAATTTATATATATACGGGTAAATATCTCAACTACTTTTTTCGAGTGAAAGACTTTATGAATGTCTGAATATATGATTAGATATGTGATAAACAGCTTATTCTAAAGTCTTGTCCGTGCAATAAACAAATCTCTTCATGAATTGAGTATGAGTCTGACCCGTTGAGGATGAAAATGAACCGGGATCTTATAGTTTATTCCAAATCGATCGTCTAACATTATTCGATGCGATATTCTTGACTCTGGTTGATCTCGCCCTGACATTTATTCTCCATGTCTGACTCTCCGTGTCTCGTATCGATTGGATGCGATGTAATCTCGGATATTCTGAACAACGCCGGGCAATAAAATAAATCAGATCGACGCCACCACGCAGTAACGCACTGAAGGGAATCAAGTTAGGCTCACCTAATATGTCATAAAATAGCATCGTTGGTTCTATGCTTATGTGGGGAGAAGCTTAGGTTATAGATATGAAACATCATTGGAAAGTCGAGACGAGATCGATAGGCGTATATCAGACCCACATATTTCATGGAGGTAAATGCAATGAATTTTTAAACGAATGCAAACTTTGACCTCCAAATTATTGAAATGAAATACGACGACAAACGCCTGCATACTGGTAATTATAGATTCCTTTTAAACCGTTATTTACACGTGTAAATGGTGTATCGAATGAAAGATTTTATATTATTATAAACATCCGTCTTACAGGATTAAAACATCCAGTACCCATAATCTGGAGCTGAGGTACATCTCAATGTAGCATTCTGAACGATACATGTCCATTGCACTCTTCAGTAGACTGTTATTGTCGTACGTAATATACGCAAGGGAGATAACTCTCCCATGCACTTTCGGCTATTACGTCATTAGTCAGCAATAGTGTGGTTGAGCGTATGCGAATCCACCGACAGCATATTAAAAGCAGCCAGAATACAGGAAGATTCCATTGAGTGCCCATCTGAACGATTGTGGCAAAAAGAGTTCCCATGTCTTCCCGTTCTGCAAAATGTACAAGAGCAAAATACATCGCAAGATTCGGGAAGATTTGTTCAAAATCCTGTTCAAAGCAAAACTAAATGCTGACTAATGACGTAATAGCCGAAAGTGCATGGGAGAGTTATCTCCCTTGCGTCTATTACGTACGACAATAACAGTCTACTGAAGAGTGCAATGATACTAAGCACGAAAGGCCTCGAACTAGACTTACAAATGTATTAAATGATCGTTTTATAAGTCATGTCTCCATATATATATATATATATATATATATATATATATATATATATATATATATATATATATATATATATATCTCATATATATTTTGAAGACCTCTGTCTGTTTGTTTGTCTGTCTGTCTGTATGTTTGTCTGTATGTTTGTCATTTATACAAATCTACGATTCTCGACCGATCGGGACCAAACTTGGTACGTGTGTGTAGTTTGACCAGGCGGTGGACGTTGTCGTATTGGCGAGCCCGTGCGGCACCCGCTTCGCGCATGCGCAGACGAGATCTCGGAAACGGGTGGAGCTATCGACTTGAAATTTGGTACGTGAATGTATCTTGCCCCGGATACGAATTTTATCGGGTCGCCGAGCCCGTGCGACGCCAGCTTCGCGCATGCGCAGACGAGATCTCGGAAACGGGTGGAGCTATCGACTTGAAATTTGGTATGTGAATGTATCTTGCCCCGGATACGAATTTTATCGGGTCGCCGAGCCCGTGCGAATCCAGCTTCGCGCATGCGCAGACCAGATATCGGAAACGGGTAGAGCTATCGACTTGAAATTTGGTTTTTGAATAGCCCGGACAACGTCGGGCTGGTTTTGAATAGCCCGGACAACGTCGGGCTCATCGGCTAGTCTATTATATATTTTGGAAGATCTGTCTGTCTGTCTGTGTGTGTGTTCGCGATGAACTCGAAAACGGGCGATCCGATTTCGATGAAACTTGGTATGTGGGGTATTTTCGGCCAGGAAGTGTCATAGGCCTATTAATTTGCCCGTGCGACGTGACCTTGACCTTGAAATCGGGTCATGTCAAGGTCAAACGCACGAATATCACGGGATTTCGATGAAACTTGGTATGTGGGGGTACTTTCTTATGGCGAGTCTCATAAGCATATTCATTTGCCCGTGCGACGTGACCTTGACCTTGAAATCGGGTAACTTCAAGGTCAAATCGCCAATTTTGATGGTATTTCGACGAAATTTGATACGTGGGGTTACTTTTGTCCACTGATTGTTTTGGACGGGTCCAATCGTGACCCCGACCAGACCTTGACCTTCAAAATGATCAATTCAAGGTCAAATCGGGTAAAACCGGATGGATTTCGACGTGCACGTTTGTCGGGTACTTTTGTCCGGGCAGTGTTTTGGACTGGTCAAATCGTGACCCCACTTGACCTTGACCTTCAAAATGGACAATTCAAGGTCAAAGCCCGGACGAAGTCGGGTCACCTTCTAGTATTATATATTTTGGAAGATCTGTCTGTGTGTGTGTGTGGTGTGTGTGTGTGTTCGCGATGAACTCGAAAACGGCCGACCCGATGTCGATGAAACTTCGTATGTGAGGGTACTATCGGCCGGGAAGTGGCATAGGCATATTAATTTTCAGATCCGAGGTCAACTTTTCACGTGCCGATGTCAAATCTGTTTTTACGCTCACAAATCGATTCGATATAGCGCGAATAATAAATTGCCAGTCATATAATTTGCACGGTTAGAATCTGTGGCGCTTCCTCTTTCCAATGATGTATCACACGCCTGTGTACGTTTAAAGTTTCTACCTTAATTATCGAGAAGAACGTAGGACCATGCTTCGCTCATCGAAAAACATTCCGTATATATATTACGCCGTCAACAGATCGTGACGTGATCGCGTTTAACTCTTAACCGGCCGAGGTATCCGCAAATGACATTGGGCAATATATATATCTCGGAAACGGGTGGAGCTATCGACTTGAAATTTGGTATGTGAATGTATCTTGCCCCGGATACGAATTTTATCGGGTCGCCGAGCCCGTGCGACGCCAGCTTCGCGCATGCGCAGACCAGATCTCGGAAACGGGTGGAGCAATCGACTTGAAATTTGGTTTTTGAATAGCCCGGACGAAGTCGGGTCACCTTCTAGTATATATATATATATATATATATATATATATATATATTATATATTTTGGAAGATCTGTCTGTGTGTGTGTGTGTGTGTGTGGTGTGTGTGTGTGTGTGTGTGTGTTCGCGATGAACTCGAAAACGGCCGACCCGATTTCGATGAAACTTCGTATGTGAGGGTACTATCGGTCGGGAAGTGGCATAGGCATATTAATTTTCAGATCCGAGGTCAACTTTTCACGTGCCGAGGTCAAATCTGTTTTTACGCTGTGTTACGGGACTTTCATTTGAGTTCGGTGCTTACAAATCGATTCGAAACAGCGCGAATAATAAAATGCCAGTCATATTAATGACACTGTGAGAATCTTTCGTGTTTCCTCTTTCCAACGATATATAATGCGTACGTATCCGTTTTAGTTATCTGCCTCAATTATCAAGAAGAAGTGGCACTATCTTCCATCAGGATAAAAACAATGCGTAACTTCTATGACGTCGTTAGAGGTCATAACGTTAGATCACGTTAACGCTTAACCGGCCGATGCATTTGACTGTTTCAGACGTCTTGGTGATATCTCGGGCACTAGACCCCGAAGCCACGACAAATAGTTTTCATGGCTGGCTCAACCGATTTTCGTGGCTGGTTAGCTAGCTAAGCCGGCTCAATCACGAAGTTCGTGGCTGACGAAATATGGCGGCTCAGCCGGCTGAGATGTTATCATTTAGCGTATTTTCGTTTCCGAAATGTTCCTAATCCCCTGTTACCGGTTATAGACGCTGGTTTTTTAGCATTTGTGGTGAACCCGTAGAATTCCAGACCACACGTGATCTTTTGATGTTGGGCTTTTCCATTATGGCGAAAATTCACGAAGGACTGGCATGGATATACTATGTAGTTTCCCCATCTAATCGGTATAAGTAGTTACATTGGGACTTCTGTCGTCTTCATACTGCTATCATCACTGCCATCTTGCGATATATGCATGCATCATTGAATGATGAACCCGATAGTAATGATATATAATATTTCAAACTATTTTCTATTCTTATGTGTATATATTGACAAATGCCAGTGATGTCTGAGACTGGGTGTTGTCGATATAAACAATTTATATTTTAACCCTTTCAATACCGAATGGATGCGCCCATTCAGTTATATGAAAGCATGCATTGTGATAGTCTATTCCACATTAAGGGCCCAGGTGTTCTGATAATATAACAACCATGCCGTGTCCATATTAGGCAATGCGGTTTAGTTCTTGCGATTCACAGCACAGTTGTGCATGACATATAAGCCCATGCACACGGCTCAGCCATTTTACAATTCCGGCGGCGGAGATTTTTAAATGTGGCTGGCGTTAGAAATAATATGGCTGGCGGCGGCTTGTGGCCAATATGGCTGGCGGCGGCGGCGTGCGATGGCGGCTTCGGGCTCTATCGGGCACCGATGGTAATTTATCTTTACGTTGAAACTTGATAATTAATGAGCGTGTGTATATGAGGCGCGTTTATATACTTGAGTGGAAATCAAATCGGGTTAAACTGGCGGATTTTTACGGACGAAATTTGATGCATAGGGTATCTCGGTATCCGCTGGGCCGATTTCCCGGTATCCGCTGGGCCGATTTCCACCATTTTTGGGGTGTTGGTGTTTGACCCCACCTGACCTTGACCTTCAACATGGTCGATTCAAGGTCAAAGCCCGGACGAAGTCGGGTCACCTTCTACAAGGTCAAATCGGGTAAAACCGGATGGATTTCGACGGGTACTTTTGTCGGGTACTTTTGTTCGGGCAGTGTTTTGGACGGGTCAAATCGTGACCCCACTTGACCTTGGCCTTCAAAATAGACAATTCAAGGTCAAAGCCCGGACGAAGTCGGGTCACCTTCTAGTATATATATATATATCTATTATATATTTTGGAAGATCTGTCTGTCTGTGTGTGTGTTCGCGATGAACTCGAAAACGGCCGACCCGATTTCGATGAAACTTGGTATGTGGGGGTATTTTCGGCCGAGGGGTGGCATGGGCCTATTAATTTGTCCGTGCGACGTGACCTTGACCTTGAAATCGGGTAATTTCAAGGTCAAACGCCCGAATATCACGGGATTTCGATGAAACTTGGTATGTGGGGGTTCATAATGCCGGGGAGTGGCATAAACCTATTAATTTGCCCGTGCGATGTGACCTTGACCTTGAAATCGGGTCATTTCAAGGTCAAACTTGGTATGTGGGGGGTACTTTCGTATGGGGAGTCTCATAAGCATATTCATTTGCCCGTGCGACGTGACCTTGACCTTGAAATCGGGTCAATTCAATGTCATATCGCCAATTTTGATGGGATTTCGACGAAATTTGATACGTGGGGTTACTTTTGTCCACTGAGTGTTTTGGACGGGTCGAGTCGTGACCCCGACCTGACCTTGACCTTCAAAATGATCAATTCAATGTCAAATCGGGTAAAACCGGATGGATTTCGACGGGCCCGTTTGTCGGGTACTTTTGTCTGGGCAGTGTTTTGGACTGGTCAAATCGTTACCCCACCTGACCTTGACCTTCAAAATGGTCCATTCAAGATCAAAGCCCGGACGAAGTCTGGTCACCTTCTAGTATATATATATATATATATATATTGTTTATTTGATACTGTATGATATAAGTATATTTGGACAATAATTGGCCATACATGACTTGTACGTGTACATGTGTATAGGTATTCTTGTTATATATTATCGGAACAGATCCATGGCCATACTGGTCGCCTTCCTTGCGACGTTCATAAAAGTTATCACACTGAACTCCCAAGCCGGTTTCGTCATATCCAGTTTAAACCTCAGAGTTTAAACCTGGTTTAAATCTATACATTGACGGTCCAGCAAATCCGGGTCTATAGGTGGGTGTTTGTGGTCGTTCGGTTCAGGCTGTTTGGATGAAAACACAAGCAGGAATGTTTATTATTGACACCCCCTCAGATTCAGATTCATTTTATTCTGTTCATCGATGTGTGGATATATACAGAAACGTTACAGAAAAGGGTATTACAGATATTATGACATCAAGATATTCAAATATGGCATATAATAACAATAAATTTCACATGAGGAATACATGAGTGCATTATTATATATTTGGTAATTTCATGGAATATCAGTGTTTTAACGCGAACAAGTGCACGCTTATAATAACTCTCGTATCAGAATGAATCAATTGTAACATAATACCAAGCCACCACTCTTATAGACGCGTCGTCAATCGAGATTATTTACAGCTGCACTCACCATTTAACTAATTCTGTAACAATTGTAGACCGCTGTCCAGAAAATACATATTCGTCATCTCAGGTATATATAGCCTTCACAACCCTCGCACGCGCTGGTGTCGTAAAATGTCATCGTTTAGTTGCCGCTGAATGGTTTAGTGCAATTATGTCATTCGATCAGTTGTGGTATTTGTTTAGCAACCATTGCTACCCTTAAATGGGATATTTGGTTCACTATTCTGGTCGGGTATATCTCAAATTTCACGTTAGGGTAGTACCTGCATCAAAAAACGCAATCACTGAGGTTGAATTACGACGCTATAAGCTATATTTACATTTTCCAGTCAATTCCGGGTAGTTGCCTAGCAACCGTTACCAAGGAGTTGCCGCGAGGCAAAGTCTCGCGATCTTATAATGATCGCTGATCCATGGGGGACAAACCTGTAAAGTTTCAGACCGGTGTCGTAATTTGAACATTATCAACACCATGCTACTAGACACTGTCTAATTTAAGCGGACATACCACTGGGAGCCCCGGGTCAGGGTGTCGATCACTGTGGGCGCCAGGGTTCAAATGGTTAAGATATAAAACGAAAACAAATTATCGCAATTGACAAAACACTAAATTTACACTTTATTCTACACAGTTTATAGGTGTAAACGCGTCTCGCTTATAAATTTCTACGGCGGCGTAGAACATCCTGATATATCAGATTAGTATTCTGATTACTTGATCTGATATATCAGATTACTAATCTGACATATCAGAGTATTACCACTTTAGAGGGCGTAGTCTAGTAGATTAACAGTATTTTACCCGCGCGATAAGATTCCTTAATTTTGAGGAGAAGTTGGCCGGAGCTATACCTTGCCAAAATGTGCTGTATATATACCCACATTTGAATAGGTTACGTGACCGTTGTGATTACAATGAACTTATGTGTGTGGTCACTATGCCATATGTATGTATGCATACATGTATAGGTGTGGGTAATGCATTATCATTTCAATATATCTTGTATGTTTTTGTCTTATGTTTTTGGACTATATTGATATGTTGCAGCCACATTGGCCACCCCATATATGTCACGTGACCTTGGCGGCCTTCTTGGATCTACATATATAACGCCAGCATAACCATATGTTTTGAGTATTTTCCTACTCCATTGTGTTATAAGCTTGTGGTGAAAATATGCTGGGTAGGTTGCTGTATTTGAGCATTTTATATTATTGGTTAACATGTGATATAGCTAGATACGCACACGTGACCTGTGAAAAGATCACGTGACCATGGCATCACCAAGTGCCGTTATATAACGCGTTATATAGTCCTATATATAATTAGACTGCATCTTATCTCCACTAGATATATGTATCACGTTTCCTGCTGCTATATGGTTTGGAACTTATAAGAATGGCATGTATGTGCCCATCACTTAGACCAGACGCTAGCTCTATGCCTTCACTACGCTAATGCGTAACGTTCTCAGCTCTGTCGGGAGCGTAACGTTACGGAGTAGTAAGCGAAGTAGACTGAGCCAGCGACGGGACTACCCATCACTGGGACTCATATATACGTCATATCAACTGGACGGCCATATTTACACTTCATGTACACGTCATACTGGCAGCATGTAACCGATTTCGATTCAAGTCGCTATCGGCAGTGTGTGGTAATTCGACTGTAGTCGCGATCGGCAGTGAACGCCCGCCGCTCGCTTCCGGTCAGCAATCACGTGATCGTGCGAGGACGGAGTGGTAATAGAGACCTTTCGCAAAACTCACGTTTACGATTACGGATATGATAGGGTACTACGTCATCAATATGTGTGTACTTTCTAATCGTTGTCGTATTTTACTATCCGTAATAACGGTTACGATTTCATGGTTTCATAAGCTCAAATAATACCTGAAATTTATTTTCTGCAATATACCACTTTACTCCGTTAGAGCCTGTATATGTATATAAAAAACGGTGTGTTGTTTAGATTGGCAATCACTGTACTCGTCGTCGTGAATCACGAGCTTCCCGCGAAATAAGATCGCTATTCACAACGGATAGTCATCGCTGGCTGCGGCACACAACTTTGCAGTATAACAGAAGCGCACAATGAAGCCAGTCGCAAAAAATTACACCGCTGACATGGATTTGGTGTTGCTAAAAGAATATTTGGCACACTCACCGACATCACCAGAGCTCAGCAGGGATGGTAAAAAAGAGAGGTGGGGGAAATAATCGAAGCTGTTAACGAGCATGTGACCGGCCAGGCTACTGGGAGTACCGGTACAACATACACTGTAACAACACGAGGCACTCAAGACAGATTTAAGCACCTCGTGGAAAGCTTCAAGAAAAAAGAGCTAGCTTCCTTGCGAGCGTGAGTACATACATACATATGCAATATATGTCCATTACCGAACTATTGAAAAATTAGCCAGATATTTTGGGGGAGGGCACTTCCCTACCACACGTCCCATATTCTACATGTATTACCATCAATGATACTCCCTTGCCATAATCTGGACTAAGTTTGCTCTGTTCTTCACATGCATGCTATTGTAACTGGGTTAAAGACACACAATAATACAAAACATTCTTGTGAGCGTGCATCTCAGAATTGAGTCACACTTTGATTATCCATAACCTTTCCTTCGCCTTTATCATTCACCCAGTCTTGCTAATTCAATAGAGTGTGGTTCGTAGGAGCATGCTGATATGTATATTGTCGAAATAGACAAGATATTCTATATTTTGTCAGTTGTTTGTTGTATAACATGCTCGCAAAAAGTCACTAACTGTCTAATTAACAATACATTGAAGGCCGGGGGTAAACAAATATTGAATCTAGTCGAGAAACTCACTCATCAAAGCTCAGAGTGATCAGATTTTTGAAATTTGTTCTTTCTCGAGATATGTAATTTTTATTGGCCTGGCAAATATTAGTCATATCGACGGTCTCGCCAAATTGCAAATGAAGATGAATAACTGTAAAATCTTCTGTGTTAGAAATTTGACAATCCGGGCCAGATTTCGTTGAACAAAATGTTGACAAATAACAAGTTTTGAGCAATTTATACTATAGTTGACTGTGGTTGCATTATTTGGGGGAGGGGGATTAATCGATTGTGATAACTGTAGCGGCATTAAAAAAAATTATGTTGTTATTGGAATCTGATTATATGGGTACCATCGAATCAGATTGAATACCTTTGAGAGGGAGGTAAAGTGGCAACAATTAAATGGGGAATTCTGTGTGAATTTTCAGGAAAAAATTACTCAGTATTTACAAACTGTAGAAGAGTACTTCGTGTCTTGTTGAGCATATAGATCTAGTGACAACGTGAAGCAGATATTTCATTTTATTTTTTGTTTTGTGACATTGATGGAACTATTTTAAACAATGATTTACTAGTGACCTACCTTTTAATAATTGTCCAATAATGAAAATAAAAATTCCGCTCTGCGTCGTCACTGGATAAGTATTCAAGCTCCACTGAGTTGATCACTCATAAATTCTTTAGTGTGGTTCTACCTATATCTGTTATATATGGCACGTTTAGCCGAGGATATTTTCAGTTGAATATTATTTTTGTTTCACAGATCTGGGAGCGACGAACAATACACTGAACGGGAAAGCTTGTTAACTGATATCGTGCTGGCAGAGGAAGATGATGCGGAGCAGGCCCGAGAGCAAGCAGCATCTGCCACCGAAGAGGGCGACAGACGAGAGCAGGAGGGTGAAATCGTGCGGGACGCTGCTATGCAGTCTCTGTCAGGTTTGTTCTTTGCATTTATTTAAAAAAAAAACACAACTCGCACAAAATGCGACATTGAAAGTTACTCAATCCGATTCGATGACCCCATATCATCAGATTCCAACAACAGCACAATTTTTTGCAATGCCGCTTCAGTTATCAGAATCGAATAATTGCCCAAAATTAATGCCAACCACAGTAAACTATAGTTAAAATTGCCCAAAAACCTGTTAGTTATCAACATTTTGTTCAACGAATTTTTGCCGGTTTGTCAAATATTTGACACAAAAAAGCCATTTGAATTTAGAGTTATCCATCTTCATCCGCAATTTTGTCAGAGAAAGTCTTCTTGTCGACTGTTTACTGGGCCACCTAAATTACTGGTGGTGAAAAATAATAGATTTCAAACATCGATTTCGGATCACTCTGAGCTTTGATGGATGGGTTCCTCAACTCGAATCAAATATTGTTCACCCCCGAAGCCAAGGAAATACTAATTTGCGAACGTTAATTCGGATTGTGTATCTTCAAGGAAACACGATTTCGACTATGCACGAAGTGGATAAACTCTTATTTCTGTTTGTAAATAAGAGTAATCTTGCGAAGAAATATGCATATAAAACACATCCGATCTATTCCCACTCACTAGAAATAAAATTTCTTATCTTTTTCGTAACTTTTACTAAGAAAACTAATGAGAGATCCATTCAAATATTCATAAATAATTTCTTGATTGAGAAATACATTCTTGCGGAAAACAAGAATATATTTGTGATGAAAGAAAATATTTCTGAGTATTTCTTAAACATTTCACAATATTTGTATTATGTTAAGTAACAAGTCAAGTACTGTTATACCTTGGAAGCGAGAGAAGATTTTTTCTTAATAGAAGAAAATCATTTTTGACAATGTAAACTTTTACAGTTTGCTGATTTTCTTTCAGAGAGGAACGACGAGGGACCATCGACTTCCAAACGACTGAAGAGGTGTGTGCAACAGGACTATGTTGCATATCTACGAGAGAAGAGTGACAAGGAGTTCAAGATACGGGAAAAGGAGTTGGAGCTGGAAAGGGAGATATTGGGTATACAGAGGGTGGAAGTAGAAGCCAGGAACAAAAGAGACGAGAAGCTTACGGATTTACTGATGACTTTAATTCCAAAACATTAAACTTCAATTAAAATGTCTTTAATTAACATTTCTCTGTTGATTTCCAAGATAATTGTCCAGTGAAGGGGGCTCCATTCCATAGAACGTTCCCGTTTCAGATCCGTATAGACACGTGTGACAATTAGTTAGCAATGTTGATACCAAGTAGTATTTTCCCACTGGTTGAAGAAATATTTTTAGGTCTTACTTGAAGTCCGTGAAACTGAAGATGGAGAGTATTTCTGGAAGCCCCACTCGACACACACCCTCAATGCTGACAAGGATTCATTGAACAAGTTACATTCGTCGGATATATTGGCTCCTTTGTACGGACTAATCAAGAATGGCCTCACTGGGTAGGCTGGGTCGCCATACAAGCAGAATCTTACTCCGTCCCGATCCTGACCAATTTCAAGTTCCATCTTAGGCAAAAGTTCACTTTTGCGCAGCAGAAAACAATCATGACGTCTTCCCTCAACAGGTCCAAACATGTTGCCAATTATGCCATTTGGAAACATCACTGACTGGAATTTCAGAGCGTGAACCCGTTTGTGTCCATTATAACAAATTCTCTGATAACGTGTCGGTCGTCATATGGGTCTTACAGTGCCGTCAATAAATCCATTACAATTAGACAGAGGTGCACCCTTGGCGTGTATAGCATCTGCATATATCTGGAATTCGTCATCAGCCATCCAGGAATGTCTAACGTTTTCCAGTAGGTGCCGAAATCTTTCATGTAGAAGGTTTACCATTTATGTTACAACGAATGACAGCACTGATTCCGGTCTGTTGAAATAGATGGCTAGCTCACCCAGTCTATCTGGGTAGCGAAAACGCCTGAGCATGATGCACATCGCTTCCACTGTGTCGACTTTGGTTCCATTTGGTAGTACCAGATCAGAATCGATGACCATCAGCGAGCACATCAACCTTATGTCTGATTTTCTAAACCCAAAGAGGTGATAGGCCCGTGATGCCGAAATCGCATTGAAATCAAATTTCTGCTTGGAAGGGTCTTGAAGAGGTGGCGTCGTCGTTGATATCAGGTCCAAATCCAGGAACCCCTCTTCCCACATTAGCATAACATCTATCAGGTCTTCCATGATAACAACGGACTGAATTTCCACCACATATGACCTTGTGTTTATACATGTATTGCCACAATATATCACGAGAATCCCGGGTCGTACGTTGTGACTGGTCGAATTATTGACAATAAACAGGTCATGATTATCGCATTGTTTCAAATGTTACGATAAGTGAAGTATTAAGGGACTGAACACCAAACACTCTTTGAGTTGTAAAAGTGGTACGAAATAATGATGGTACGTGTTCGTCAAAACTCTTACGCGTAGTCGTTTTGCGAAAGGACTTTTTGGCCATACGGATAGACTTACGACTACGAATAGCTATCCGTATTCGTAATCGTAAACGTGAGGATGCGAAATGTCTCTAATCATAGTAATAACACTAGGACCGCTAACAGACCCACCGACTGTTAAGCATTCCTGTCGGGCCGCTAATAAACCGAAATGCCCTAAAAAATCACGTCATATTATTATTCTGATATATATCAGATTATGGATAGACGATAAAATAGAGGCCCGTTTCGTTGTCGACGGTTTGTCATTCATCTGTTGGGGTGTGTGGATAGTTAGTGATTGTGCATGGGATGTTTGGATTCCCCTATGCTCGTCTGTTGTGCGTTCATGTCTGTGGTCTCTCAGAGCCTATCTGTTTCATTCATCAACACAGGGACGTGACGAAAGAGTCCGGTTGTGGTTGGAGGGGTGCTACATCCTAGTTAATGATTGTGTGATAGCTGGATTCTCCATTGATCGCATGTTGCTACTCAGAGCCTATAGCTGATTCATTAGACAACCAACGGACGTGACAACATGATTTGATGGGTGGAGGGAGGGGGCTATACATCCATCTTAGTGTTTGTGGGACACAGTTGGAATCTCCAGCGATCGCCTGTCGCGTGTTCGGGTATTAAATGGCCATCTACTAAGACCCTATATATAGCTGGTTCCAGTGACACTTCAGCATGGATGTGGTGTGTGGGAGGGCGATGTATACAAATTTGTCATCCATCGTTAGATAACTGCATGGAATATCCACTGATCGTCTGTATCAAGTTCTTGCCTTTCATCGTCCACTAAGAACCCCAGCTGGTTCATTAATCAACCCATGGGAGTGAGGAAGGCTGTGTGCGGTGCATGCATGATATGTGGAGGGAGGGAATGACCACTTGGGTGATGTTGACCCAGATTGGTTCTCCAGCAATGATCCTTTTCGAGTTCTGCTATAACATTATGATGTCATTGGTCATTGGTCATTTCGTTCTTCACAGATCATGCACTGATCTTGCTATAGCAATGCGATGTCGATTCCTAAACGTTTGCGTTATAGAATTGTCATCATTTTGTAGCAGAGCAGGAAATGAATGAGTGCAGCAGACACCAGCTGTGCCGATATCGCTGAAGCCTCAATGCTTTGAGAGTTAAGTGGAAGAAAACGGAGTTTTATTATAGAAAAAGTTACAGAAAATTTCCAAACGTTCAGCATTGTCAATGTTATCCAACTGAATGATTATTTGACGATGGTTGGCTGACCAATGGCTAGCCTTCACGAGTAAGACATTAATCTCGGTTGGTCCATCCATAATCTGGTATATATCAGAATAATAATCAGATACATCATAATACTAATCCGATATTATGCATGGTCCATGCATGGTGCATATACGGGATTATATGATTTTGTTGAAATTTCATTATCAGTACAAAATGTTTCCGCAATTGTGTAGCTGTAAAAGGTTTTCTCTGTTGATGCAGAGAGTCCAATGATATTAGGTGATTATAAAAGTGCACGTGCGTTAACAAAACAAGCATAAACCAACACATCGATCAGATCGCCTCCCGTCAAGCGAACACGATTTTTAGCTACATTACGTGAGATATGAGTCCGGTGCTGTTTCTGCATCGCAGCGGATTTACGTCAACACAATCCATTTGGCTACGGATCACGTGGGTGCTGAGCGCTCGCAGCTAGAACCCCATCAAGACGCTTCGATACTCCCGCAGTATTTGCTTTGAATTTATCACGTTTGTTTTCCATTCCATAGAGTAAATTTATGCGGTTTACCGTTTCAATTTCGCTCACTAATAGTTGGAGTGAATGACTTTCGGTTAATTTTGGTTATTTATATATGCTTGATTGGATCTGATTGTTGGAAGTACAGACGTACTTGGAACGTCCCGTGTAAAAAGACTCATATACAAAAACAATGTAATGTTCAGATACTGCCTTGACTGTCTTCTGTGTCAACAGAAAAATGTGTGTATACTGCATTCAAGCTATACTTGGGGTTCTTGATCTAAATAGTGCATGCGTCGGTTCGTGTGTTTGATTACGGTTTAACGTCAGTTTAGCCACTGAGCCATATACCAAAGGAGTGCATGCATTGGTTTTGGACATTCATTTATTCGCGGGCACGTGATGTAAATTCGATATTGTACATTTAATAGATCCGCAAAGACCGTTTGGTGAATATATATACTAACGAGGTCCAGACCTAATTTACTGGACGAGTTTTGTAAATTCTGCTATGAACTGGGGACGAGTTGCAGATTCTATTTATTACATGATACAAAACCTTGACAAAACATACTTGAATGGGACGCGAAACTAACATCGGCTTCAATAATGCATGCGACGATGTTTCTCGTAACTATGCGTTGTTTCCCCGTGTAAAGAAATAGTCCCAGATAAATAAAGACTCTGACGTATTTAATGGCGTACATTTAATGACATAACTTTTCAATCTCTTCATTCGTTGCAGTTTGTTGGAAAAATAGTGGAAGCCATATTATTTTTTAGACGTAGCGTACGGAATGAATACAGACGACAAACCGGAAGTCAAAGGTCACCTGGCACTATTTCCTGTTATTATATATCACAATTTATTGAATGGGTTTATTGAATAGAATAATGGTAGGATCATGTAATAAATATAGTTATTGAAATAAGTTTAACGATATTGGAGAATACCATCCATGCATGCTGGAGATGAATATATAGATATAACCAATTACCATATATGAAACTGCATGTACAAATCTGAAATAGCATTAAACTCGAATTCACAATATTGTATATCCCCTTACAAGTATGACCCAATATATAGTGACGTTGCCACCTATAATATACGCTAATGTGTCCAACACAGAGGTGGCATATTGGGTTTGTATTGGAACGCGTAATTAGAAATGAGAACTGCACATGTTTGTTGCAATAAAATGGTGCATACGTGAAGGGGAGACGTCGCTTACCATATAATTGTCAAACGCGGTCGGTTAGAACTTCTCGTGTCTATAAAAGCTACATTTATATCCTATAATCAATCAAACAATCAAGTTTATTGTCTACTAAATCAAGTAATGACATTTAGACAACATTAATTAACATATATACATAAAATTTACAGATTACACGCGTGCGTAGCAATATTTTTACCCACAGTAGCAGGCAGCTGCGAGCAAACTACACCTAGACATATTACTTGGAAATCCCAACAATGCATGAAGCTCATATCTCGGAATTCCAGATACCTCAAATAGAAGAAACAAAATCCTCTTCAAAATAGTCCATTGATATATAACAGCGACAAAACGATTCGAAGTCGGATAATCAAACGCATTTCAGAATAGCCACAAAAAGGAAATTAGTCACGAAATCGGTTTTGGCACCTTCCACCCCAAACCCAAAACCCACTCATTTGTAAATGTTAATATGTTTAACCTATATATGATTTTGACTCGTTCCTTCGCCATTTTGTATGAATAAAATTATTGTAAATAGGGAGAGGGGCTAAGTAACTTTTGTAACTTGTCCCCAATCCCTTTTGTATTATTCGATATACAAATAAAATATGTTTAAAGTAAAAAGCTCATATCTACCCACAACTTCCAACTACTATGGTAACACCCTCACCCCACCATCCCTGCCATTACCACATCACCAGGCGCCTTGGTGGGGCACACCCTGCTCCACACGAGACAAATGCACCGCGTAGAGCGGGGCCCAATCGACCCAGGCATCCCTCCGTGGCACCGCAGAGCTGATGTGCTTTTTCTGACCATCTCTCATATTCCGTCTGTTGAAATATTCTGATTATAATTAAAATAAACATTAGATGGGCCTAAATAGTTTATTTAGTTATTTATTACTCCATTTTTTCTGAATTTCGGGGGAGGTATATATATATATATATATATATATATATATATATATATATATATATATATATATATATATATATATAAAACTATGGAAGTGTATATTAGTGCCACCTAACAAAAAATACTATATCCTAATTAGGAGATACTAAGTCCTAATTATATAATATCTCCTAATTAGGATATACTAAGTCTTAATTAGGAGATACTATCTCTTAATTAGGAGATACTATCTCCTCATTAGGACATACTAAGGCTGAAGGGGTCACTCCCACCAAAAAAAGTGCTGAAGGGTACACAGGATTTTCAAATGTGCTGAAGGGTACACAGGGTTTGAAATGTCGTTCTAAAGGCATTCAGTTTTCGTAGCTGCCATGATTTCTGTTAGAGAATAATTGTTTACGTTCCAATGAATATTAAAATGTACTGAAAACAAACTGCTAATGGGCGCCAGACTTTCATAAACACAATTTAAGTAATGGTGTTCGTGCCGATCACAAATCCTGTGTACCCTTCAGCACATTTTCAAACCCTGTGTACCCTTCAGCACTTTTTTTGGTGAGAGTGACCCCTTCAGCCATACTAAGTCCTAATTAGGAGATAATATCTCCTACTATCTCATAATTAAGAGATAGTATTTTTTGTTAGGTGGCACTCATACGCTTCCATATAAAACATAGTAGTAACTTTAGTTGTTATCATTATCATTGCCGCTATAGTCATTCATTCCACTAACTCACGATATGTATGTATAACTGCGACACTAAAACTGTAATATGTACACGTTCATGCATGTTTGGAAAATCCTTTTTGGCCCGAATAACCTGGGGATTACCCCAATTTCATATGACCAGTCGCGTGTGACTGTGTGACCCGATTACTAAACACCAAAATAGTAAAATGATACGTGAATTAGCCAAATGAAAATCGCACGGATGATTTCTTTGGCTTATTGACCTGGCACAACGTGACGCATGCGTGTCACGTGAAACCATGAACCACATTTTACTTCCGTCAACGTAATTATTTTGAGTAGTTGGTATATATATATGCTAATATTGTAAATAATTATAGAAGGGGGCCAGTTCAACTCCAGTGGAATGATAAGGACTGATGGAATTACCGGTTAACTATAGACCCCTAAGCGCTGGGCCGCCATATACTGTATAATGAGGAGACTGTGTCCCAGTCTGGGGGACACACTGTCGCGCCATAATCCATCAATGAGCGTTTAGTTACTGTTATACATCATTCAAAGTGTGGTGTATTACATCCTACAGCGTTTGTTCGGTTTTGATTAATTGGTTACGGAGTATAAAAGATTTCGTGACAACACGGAAAGTGTTTCAGACCGTTTCATGTGCTCAGACAGACTCATACTCGTGAAATGTCACGCATCGATTGAACATTTCCGGGATCAATTTTGTCTGAGAGAAGCACAACGGACAGCTAACCGTGCTTCCTCCTGCTTATAGTATATGGTCGAACATTCGCGAATTAAGGACTCTACAGTGCAATGCAGAAAAGCACGCCTATCGAGCATCTAGGTTAAGAATATATTATAAGGCGTGTTATGGACAAATAGCCTGTGTGGTTTTCTTTCTCTCTTCCCCCCCCCTCTCTCTCTCTCTCTCTCTCTCTCAATATTTGTCTGTGTTCTGTATAGCCATTGGGGCAATATAATACATTTCTGTAATCTAGAGTAAGACTTCCACGAGCCACAATGACGTGGCTGGACGATCGTGGTTGGGGGTGTCCAACTTAGAAATTCCGACAGCACCCCACCCCCTTTGTGAACCCGACAGAAACTACCGCCTTAGTTTCCCAAATTTGATGGACCGACTTAGTTGGAACTTTCCGCCGTAACACACCATATTGGATGGAACTTTGCGATGTAACACACCATATTGGGTGGAACTTTCCGACGTAACACACCATATTGGATAGAACTTTCCTATGTAACACACCATATTGGGTGGAACTTTCTGACGTATCACACCATATTGGATGGATCTTTTCGACGTAACACACCATATTGGATGGATCTTTCCGATGTAACACACCATATTTGATGGAACTCTCAGACCTAACACACCATATTGGATGGAACTTTCCGACGTAACACATCATATTGGATGGATCTTTCCGATGTAACACACCATATTGGATGGAACTTTCCGACGTAACACATCATATTGGATGGATCTTTCCGATGTAACACACCATATTGGATGGAACTTTCCGACGTAACACATCATATTGGATGGAACTTTCCGACCTAACACGCCATATTTGATTGAACTTTCCGACGTAACACACCATATTGGATGGATCTTTCCGACCTAACACACCATATTGGATGGAACTTTCCGACGTAACACATCATATTGGTTGGAACTTTCCGACGTAACACACCATATTGGATAGAACTTTCCGACCTAACACACCATATTGGATGGAACTTTCCGACGTAATACACCATATTCGATGGAACTTTCCGACCTAACACACCATATTGGATGGAACTTTCCGACGTAATACGCCATATTGGATGGAACTTTCTGACGTATCACATCATATTGGATGGATCTTTCCGATGTAACACACCATATTGGATGGATCTTTCCGACGTAACACACCATAATGGATGGAACTTTCCGACCTAACACACCATATTGGATGGAACTTTCCGACGTAATACACCATATTGGATGGAACGTTCCGACGTAACACACCATATTGGATGGATCTTTCCGACGTAACACACCATATTGGATGGAACTTTCCGACCTAACACATCATATTGGTTGGAACTTTCCGACGTAACACACCATATTGGATGGAACTTTCCGACGTAACACACCATATTGGATAGAACTTTCGGACGTATCACACCATATTGGATGGAACTTTCCAAAACAACACACAATATTGGTTGGAACTTTCCGATGTAACACATATTGCTTGGAACTTTCCGACGTAACACATCATATTGGTTGGAACTTTCTGACGTATATCACACCATATTGGATGGAACTTTCCGAAACAACATATAATATTGGTTGGAATTTTCTGACGTAACACATCATATTGGTTGGAACTTTCCGACGTAACACACCATATTGGGTGCAAGATGCCGCATCGTGATATCCACAACACGATCTGTGTGTATACACCAAAGCTTTATTTTCCAATAAAGCACAGCACATTGTACTGCACGGATCTGTAGAGACTACTATGCGAAACGAAATATGCAATCAACGTCGTTTTCGATGCATCTGTCGGCGTATAGAAGTGTCGCATGCAAGTATGTAGTTCGGCATCCGACATTTCTATACGCCGACAGATGCATCGAAAACGACGTTGATTGCTTATAATTACGACAATCCGCATATTAGTTGGTGATTAAACAAGTTCTTTTTAAAGAAACTATATTAAAAACACTAAAATAGTAAAAATACCCAAGTGATATTTGTGTCTGGACTCAGCTGCTCTTTTAACCGAAATGGGAAATTGGGTCGAGAATAAATTGGGCGACCGACCGGAAGTTAGAGATGAACACACACAATTCGATCGCTGTTTCCGACATTCCAACTACACAAAAGCAAGAGACCACACCCGTAAACTATTGAACTGTACTTGCTGGTGTAAATTTCACTTATTTAAAACGATTCTAGAACATGTATTGTCATAAAGGCAGTCCGATTCGATAGCGATTCCGAAGCGGTGTTCCCAAACTTCGCCACCGAATTTGTGGTCTCCGGCGACTCGAAAAGTAAACAGTCGCTACAAAGGTGCATTCTATGCTCTCATGACCACTGCCATGTCATATTATTATTGGCACGAAGCTGGATAAATGCTAATACTAATGGTGGAATAGTTATGTAATACATTCTTTTATCCCCAAATAAATTAATGTACTATTTTGCTGTTTAATCGGCGATAATTTTTCGCTGATATTTGGCGTCTTGCGTTACCACTCGAAACGGAAGTGATTTCTTGCGATTTGATTGGTGGACAAAATAAAAATCCGGGTAAATTCGCCCCATGGATATTCGACTTGGTTTGCGAACTTTTTAAGGTATCACTACCCCCAGTGATGCGGGAAACGACACTTCCCTCCACTGATAGATATTGTCGCTACCAAGCGTAGCTAAGGGCCTTAACCAATCAAATGCACGCATTTTAGTCAAAGCGAAAGTAGTTGTAATTATATAACATTTAATATGAAAGTAATGAATGCATCTGATAATCCATAAATATCCAACTATTTTCTTGAATCGAAAGGAAACACACAATTACGAACAAAGCAACAGATATATTCAGATTCACAACAATTCTGTCAATGTGGAATGTTACATGATGACGTTGTTCGTCGAATTTCGTTGACATCGATATGGATGAAATGAACATTATAAAATAGACACACTTCTTCGTTTAGTAGCGATTGATTTCAAACTTAATACTTACCATCTGTCTGAAAACCAAATGCAGACTGTACCTGATGTTGACTAATATGTCAATTCATTTCAGTCGCATTTAAATCTTTAAAGGCCCACTTAATTTTCGAACCCCCAGATTACTTTATATAAAATATATGCCATATTATATACCATTTGAAAGAGGAAGCTCCAAAACATTGTATTATCAATTTATCCATTGTAATAAACTGTGGGCATGTTGTTTTTGTTGAGTTGCCAACGCGTTTTATCATCAAGATTGAAGTAAACATCAGTATTATTTTCAATGCAGGGGGAATAATTCTATATATTAAAGATAGAGTTCTTCCCCTTTCATTGAAAAAGTTTGAATTATGTTGCATTCTTGGTGCCAGAGGGGGGAAGTCTTCAGATGTTTTCTATTTCTCTGTCGGCATCTTCTGAGAAACAGATGTATCAAATAGTGATGAATTATAGTAATCTAATCATATTTTATGCCATAGATTGTTATTAAAACCCTATATCAAGTCAATATAAAAAAATAATCGGAAAATTAAGTGGGCCTTTAAACTACAATGTGCTGGCCGGTCGTCCGTATGTTCTGACAACTCTACTAAAGTGTCATGGGGATGTTGTTACATTGACGTTTAGCTAATGTTATATACTGGTCATTCCATATTTCTCATGAGATGAAAACAGGTCATACACATTACTCCTTTACTACTAAGACATTCTTAGAGTGACTTAATTACAACATCAAATAATTACATGATGGCATATATGGGACAAAAAATGCGCTATATTTGTCCCAGGCCATAGAAATGTCGACTTTAGATTCTGACAGTAATATATCTTCAATAAACTTCAATTTTGTTTCCATGGCCACCCCATGCATATATATATCTTCCGTTTCTCGCCCCCTTTTAAACCATGCATGGAATCCCAAGCGTATAATTTTAAGAAGTCTACCTGAAGTAATTCCTGAGGTAGAGAACCCCCTATCCTCGCGAGGTCCAATCTATTAAAGCAATTCATTCCATCTCGCTCCGGGCGAAAGCAGCTCATATGAGCACCAGGTTATTACCTCGCGTCTAAAGCTCTGATAATGAGCTGTGGGTGAAGTCTCCGTCACTAACTGGAAAATAATCACCACCGCCTTGCTACCAACATAACATATAGAGCCCAGAGGAACGAAAACCCGCCGGGAATAAGCTACAGTGATGGATTATGCCACAATATTGTCTCCTATACGAGTATATAGCACAAAACTAATACAAAAAATCCCTCGGTGCGTGAAATGACTTGACTGAATTGATTTTTAATATAACGTCGTTACGTGGCGAATCGACCGGCGTATCCGAAGGTGAAACGAAGTACATATAACGCAATTATCCACCAATTCTTCGTAATAACCCAATATTCCGCAGATACAAGCCAACGACCATTGTGTATTCTGTCAACATTCGAGACAGACACTCTTAGGCTAACCAAACTAAGGATATACATTAGTGGAACGATGTCGAAGAAATTAGCCAGAAATGTCGCCACGATGCTCTTGTCTCGTACAGAGAATTAAAGCATCGTTTCGCATCCGACATATTCATAATAGAAGCTAATTTGGCACGACGGCGGTGAATTCCGATGTGATTTTATCGACTATATGGGTTGTATCCTACAGTGTGTGAAATATCTGCATTTGCGCTCGATGTCCATCAAGTTTTATTCATCGCGCCGCATGTTTTTCTTGTAAAATTGCCTCATGTCTCCATCCTATACTCGCGAAAACACAGTTTCAATCGTAGCGTTCGCCAGCCGAACTCTACACATGATGCCCTTCTCTAATTGTCTCAAATTATGGACTTGTTCGGGTGCGTGAAACTGATAAGTTAGCACTCATGCGTTATGCCAACCTGGAGACTATAGTATTTATTCCACTAACATCCCCTTTCAAAGAAATCGGGCATATCACTCCATAGAAAACATCATCTGCACTACGCACAGTTGTAAATATTTACATCTGAATTCGGGACTCAACTATCGACGATAAACAAACACAAATGATTTCGCCATCGATAGTCATTGCATTTAAGTAATATATCAGAATGACGGTTTGTGTATGTGTTGTCAACTTGGATTAATATTCGTAACAATAACTACTTTGAGCAAGATTATTCTATTTGATCACCCTTCCGGGGTGTTTCTTGTCACTTTTGATCACACTTCCGGTGTGTTTCTATTTGATCACCCTTCCGGTGTGTTTCTCGTCACTTTAAAATGGTCTCGGTTGTTGTGTCCAACTCAGAATTGCCAACCTCTAATGAACAGACCAAATTCCCATGGCAATTCCCTTTGCACCACCTTGGTTTGGAATTTTCCAACTGCATGGTACTTCAGATCTGACAGATCCCATGCATAGACAATTTCCAACTGATTAAATTAAGTTAACATATTGACCTGTTGACCGAAAATAGAAAAATACCCCCCCCCCCTACATTAATTTATGTTTCAAGATCCTCGGAATGCGTGGTCAATGATGATGATAATGAGCAGTTGTTATTTTGAGTTCGTAGTTGCATGATTGGACAAATCGTTGACTAATACAATTGTAGTTAATTGGCTTAACCATTTCTATACTAACACGCTCATTTGGGGATTAGTTGCGCTCGTTTGTTAAACTTACTATCTGACCATTACCCTTAATTAATATTTGTATTATCTGCCGTCTGCTTATATTACCTATACGTCTCTCCACATCGATACTATACCATTGCGATATACACTGTTTAACGTAGTGGGAGAATCCATTCAATATAGAAAGGGTTAACTTGGTGTCAGATTGGTTAGTTGCTTGTTTGCCTGCTTTGGGTTTATATTAACTTGGCAATATCGTCACGTTGTCACTTTCATTAGTGGATATATGTCGTGTAATCACGCCAAGTAGACACCACCAACTCTCTGAGATCAACTGGTCCGGATACATATAGCTAAATCAGCTTACTTTTCTCAAAGGGGAATGTGATCGCTCCACGACAATCTAGATTCTAACCAGCCACACGACCCAATGCGACATGCCCCTTGTACACGTACCGACTGATAAACCAGGGGAACCATAACAATAATCTATTACAAGAAAACCATAGTCAGAAATGGTAACGCCACCAAGATCATATTATTAGCCATAAATATAAATTATAATATAATTATAATATAAAATATTATTCATTAGTTAGCGCTAATATAGGCCCTAACTAATGACTTGTTAAATACCATCTAATAAATATTCATCTTATTCACAACTTTAAGGAGTCCTTCTGGCACACGAGAATATTTATCGCCGTTTGATTTGCAGCAAGTGAACTCGGCGCATATATAATTGATAGAACTGACCTTTTATTATGATGATCGTGTCGTTATTTGTTTAAGATACGTATCAATTGACATATACGCACCCGTTCCCTATTAAACTCTATATATATCGCCCATTTTAGGGGATCTCCGCGAATTCGGGGACTTCCGCAAAGTGATCTCCACAAATCGGGACCTACTGCAAATCGTCGCACCCAATGCAATTTGTAAACAAATACGACTGACAAGCGTTTTAACGAGGTGAGCTTTAATTAACGAAAGAAGCATTCTACATAAACTATTTGTCATGGACTCAGCCAGTGTGCCATATATATGTGTCAACTAAGGTCGCTTTGCGTGGTAAAAGTGAAAAGTGGAAAATCCTATTGAAAATGAAAGTAGCCTACAATTTTGGGAAATTCCGCGGCAGATTGCAGTGAATCTATACTATTGGAAGTGAATGTACAATTCCTGGAATTCTATCAGATATCCCGACTCTGCTCGTTTTCGTGATCATAGATTATATAGGCCCTATATGACTACGAAAACGAGTCGAGTCGCGATACATCCATCGGTACAAACACATTGTGTATACGATACAATTTTGACTTGATGACCAGAAAATAAAAGATGGCCGTTAATCCAAGTCTCCAACAAAACAGACATGCGCGCTCCAATTAAAAGTACCCATAATTCACTTCACTACACAGGGGTTCCCAAAGGGTTATACATTATTTTCAGGCTATCAGAGTATTTATATTTTCAACAACATATTATTACACCGGTGACTTTAAGTTTACAATTTCAGCCTGTCCTGACCCTATGGATACGATTTATGATATTTTCAAAAACGTATTTTTCACCGGTGCCGTTAACTTTACAATTTCAGCATATACGTGATTCTATTGGTACGATTGAGTAAGGTACAAAAAAAAATATCCAAGAATATATTTCTCCATTCGACCTTGAGTCTATACAGATCTGTACACTAGTGTCCACCCACTTCGTGGCGGGAATGACACGATTAACCTTTCCGGTGCTGCACGCAGAGGTTTCTGATGTTCCTTAATATACTGGTGAACCATCCAAATTCCATAATGTCCTATCCTGGAGCATGGGGCTATTCCATTTGTTCATTAATAAACCCCATTAAATAGTGGGAAAATACCGCAACGCAAATATCGTATTTAGTGTCTAGACCGACAGTAAAGATATCATTTTGTTATTCAAAAATGATATATTCACTGTCGCGTAACCCAGAAAGCCAATCACGAATCATGGCTGCATGACAACAATCGAAACAACAACCACCACACAACAACCACCGCTCCCCAGGATACAATGAAGACGACATCAAAGTAAAGCATCATCATAACTTAATAGTATATATATTTGCACATTCACAGTCAGTCTCGTTAAAACTAGACCACGGTTCCATTACAGTCAACACTTTAAACGACTCTATCTTGGGTTCACTATTATGCATGCCTCGAAATGCAAAGATCATCTCATCTACGTAGATCAATACTGGTACCCAATTCATCTCATAACCTTTGTATATATCAGCTTACTCTGTATGGAGGCGGTAGGCCGAAAGGTGACATAAGTCATGGGTCCGCGATTATCGCATGCAATACAGCAGGGGAACTATTACAAGTGCATGTAACGTACTCTGTGGACAACTTATCGCTAATTTTATCCATAATTAATTTTAAACCTAACATCTTCGACTTGTTTTATGTTATGTTCATAAAAATAATAATAAATGGGTGGTGATAAATATAATTTATATAGAACGACAAATAAATTAAAATTAGCCATTTTCCCGTGAAACTTATGGTTACACTGGTGTAAATAGGGTTCGGATTGACATCTAGCGGATGCGGGAGGAATCTATAGGAGAGAATAAAATAGACAAAGGGCCCTGATTGGTCAATAGCCTTGTGTGCTTTTCGCATAAAAAAATCATCACACCTCTTCCCTATGATTTCCCATATAGTCGGATTCCTTATGTCATTTTGCATTTTTGGTTTGTTAAAAGCGATCTGAAAACGGATTATGTATGCCCAGTAGGTGTGTTTTCAGGATTGACTTGTTTCCATTCTTGAATTTTGGCGGGTCGTCCTAAATCTGGGTCAACATAATTTAGAGAGCGTTTCGTATTTACAGAAAACGATAGATAGTGCCATCGGGCGTATGGTGATCGGTGCGATTTGAAACTTCTCCAAACTACTAAATATCACAGTTACATGTATTTTTGAAAATTTTGATGTGATCGGTTCATTCTTGTTGGCTACAGTTGTGATAAAAATTTAACACTGAGCCCCATGGAGATTATAGTAGTTTGGATAAATGGGGCCATTTTGCGTATGACGATATACGCATACTGATATTCCTAAAAAAATACTAAGTGTGAAACACAGACGTAGTTTAAAAAAAATGGATGTGATCAGATGATTCTTGCTGGCTACAGTTGCGATCAAAATTTAACACTTAACCCTATGGAGAATTTCGTGTTATGCTCAAACGTTGATTGTAATATCACTTATTGCCAATCGTGCGCAACTATATATGTAGATTAACACTCGTGTTTGACCCACTGTAACTATCCATGAGTTAATAGAAGCAATATATGATATAGTTATGCCTCGGGATACAGTAATTGGCAAAAGTAAGTGTCGAATGGTTTTGTAATATCGATAATATGCAGCATGTTGACTCAAACGAATATAGTCACAACAAGACTGTTCACGATGTGATTACATATTATATTAGTGTTTTATTTGATACTTGTCTGTCTTGATGTCCACTGACTAGTTTTTAAAACCACATCGTTGATCATAACGGGATGTAGTGTCACAAATACGTAGGTATAGATGGTAGTTGTTCGTTGTCATTAACTCAATCGTTGTCATCGGAATCTACCCCATATGCACTGAGAGAATATGTGTTTTCGCATGATTTGTGCTACTGATAAATGGACATTTCGGTGCAGCTGAGATCATTACTATAACGGTACAGGCTTTGATTTCACACTTCCCATGCCAGTTACATTGGCCAACTTCAGTACAGCGACTGAAACCCAATATTCACCATCAATATTCTGACCGCAGTTATTCTCCACACTTCGTGTATAGCTGTGAAAATCAAGCAAATTCGAATTTCCACTAAAGTAGAGCTTAATGAGTAAAATAGATATCAACCATAGTTGTATTTTCCTGCAAATTCCGAATATGTGCTTAGTAACTGTTACTAAGGAGCTATCGTGGCCGGTGGCAAGTCTCCCGATTACCTATACGTCTCTCCACATCGATACTATACCATTGCGATATACACTGTTTAACGTAGTGGGAGAATCCATTCAATATAGAAAGGGTTAACTTGGTGTCAGATTGGTTAGTTGCTTGTTTGCCTGCTTTGGGTTTATATTAACTTGGCAATATCGTCACGTTGTCACTTTCATTAGTGGATATATGTCGTGTAATCACGCCAAGTAGACACCACCAACTCTCTGAGATCAACTGGTCCGGATACATATAGCTAAATCAGCTTACTTTTCTCAAAGGGGAATGTGATCGCTCCACGACAATCTAGATTCTAACCAGCCACACGACCCAATGCGACATGCCCCTTGTACACGTACCGACTGATAAACCAGGGGAACCATAACAATAATCTATTACAAGAAAACCATAGTCAGAAATGGTAACGCCACCAAGATCATATTATTAGCCATAAATATAAATTATAATATAATTATAATATAAAATATTATTCATTAGTTAGCGCTAATATAGGCCCTAACTAATGACTTGTTAAATACCATCTAATAAATATTCATCTTATTCACAACTTTAAGGAGTCCTTCTGGCACACGAGAATATTTATCGCCGTTTGATTTGCAGCAAGTGAACTCGGCGCATATATAATTGATAGAACTGACCTTTTATTATGATGATCGTGTCGTTATTTGTTTAAGATACGTATCAATTGACATATACGCACCCGTTCCCTATTAAACTCTATATATATCGCCCATTTTAGGGGATCTCCGCGAATTCGGGGACTTCCGCAAAGTGATCTCCACAAATCGGGACCTACTGCAAATCGTCGCACCCAATGCAATTTGTAAACAAATACGACTGACAAGCGTTTTAACGAGGTGAGCTTTAATTAACGAAAGAAGCATTCTACATAAACTATTTGTCATGGACTCAGCCAGTGTGCCATATATATGTGTCAACTAAGGTCGCTTTGCGTGGTAAAAGTGAAAAGTGGAAAATCCTATTGAAAATGAAAGTAGCCTACAATTTTGGGAAATTCCGCGGCAGATTGCAGTGAATCTATACTATTGGAAGTGAATGTACAATTCCTGGAATTCTATCAGATATCCCGACTCTGCTCGTTTTCGTGATCATAGATTATATAGGCCCTATATGACTACGAAAACGAGTCGAGTCGCGATACATCCATCGGTACAAACACATTGTGTATACGATACAATTTTGACTTGATGACCAGAAAATAAAAGATGGCCGTTAATCCAAGTCTCCAACAAAACAGACATGCGCGCTCCAATTAAAAGTACCCATAATTCACTTCACTACACAGGGGTTCCCAAAGGGTTATACATTATTTTCAGGCTATCAGAGTATTTATATTTTCAACAACATATTATTACACCGGTGACTTTAAGTTTACAATTTCAGCCTGTCCTGACCCTATGGATACGATTTATGATATTTTCAAAAACGTATTTTTCACCGGTGCCGTTAACTTTACAATTTCAGCATATACGTGATTCTATTGGTACGATTGAGTAAGGTACAAAAAAAAATATCCAAGAATATATTTCTCCATTCGACCTTGAGTCTATACAGATCTGTACACTAGTGTCCACCCACTTCGTGGCGGGAATGACACGATTAACCTTTCCGGTGCTGCACGCAGAGGTTTCTGATGTTCCTTAATATACTGGTGAACCATCCAAATTCCATAATGTCCTATCCTGGAGCATGGGGCTATTCCATTTGTTCATTAATAAACCCCATTAAATAGTGGGAAAATACCGCAACGCAAATATCGTATTTAGTGTCTAGACCGACAGTAAAGATATCATTTTGTTATTCAAAAATGATATATTCACTGTCGCGTAACCCAGAAAGCCAATCACGAATCATGGCTGCATGACAACAATCGAAACAACAACCACCACACAACAACCACCGCTCCCCAGGATACAACAAGAAAACCATAGTCAGAAATGGTAACGCCACCAAGATCGTATTATTAGCCATAAATATAAATAATAATACAATTATTCTATAAACTAGCTTTCAAATTTTATGCGGGAAATTTGCGTACTTCCATATTTCAAGTTTTCCCGTGGCATACATTACTTTCATCAAACTGTCTTCTTTATTACACAAGCTGATAGGCCCGACTTCACCCGGGCTGTTTCACATCTGCTTTCCGGTGAAAGGTGCGATTTGACCTTCAATTGACTATTTCGAAAGTCAAGGTCAGGTCAGGGTCATGATTTGTCCAGTCCAAAACACCCCCACCCGTAGAAAACTACCCATAGGTATCAAATTTCGTCGAAATCCGTCCGTTTTACCCAACTTGACCTTTAATTAACAATTTTGAAGGTCAAGGTAAGGTCAGAGTCATGATTTGACCCGTCCAAAACACCCCCCCCCCCCCCCGACAAAAGTACCCATAGGTATCAAATTTTGTCGAAATCTATCCGTTTTATCCGAGTTGACCTTTGATTGGCCATATTGAAGGTCAAGGTCAGGCCGAGGTCACGATTTGACACGTTCAAAACTCTCCTCAGACCAAAGTATCCCTAGTATCAAATTTCGCCGAAATTTGTCCGTTTTACCCAAATTGACCTTGCATTGACAGTTTTAAAGGTCAAGGTCAGGTCGGGGTCACGATTTGACCCGTTCAAAACACTTCCCGGACACAAATACCCATAGGTATCAAATTACGTTGAAATCTATGGAAAGCCGAGGAGGACATGTTGGTTGCTAATTGCTAGATATACGACGCGGTATTTTGAAGGTGTTTCAAACTAGGAGATAGAAGTATTCTGCCTTTCAAATGGTGATGAATTATAGTAGTTTATTCAAATTTTATGGCATAAATTGTTATTAAAACCGTATATACTATAAAAAATTAATGACTCGAAAATTAAGTGGGCCTTTAAACAAAGTCACAATTGCATTTAGGCTCATCTCATACTCGTCCATTCAGCGATATTCTACTGCGCAGTTTGTTATAGCCTCCAGTATTTATTGAGCGTTATACCCCCAACTGTTATAATTCGCCTTTAGCAGGCGTACTCTTGCCTCAGATTATTGAGATATTAGGTCACACATAATCACATTAAATCGCATCGTAACATAGCAATTGTGTGGGCTCCTTGGCGTGAATATGTAATGAGAAATAAGGTCATACGTAATGACATTAAACTCAAGAAAACCCTCGAAAACAAAACAAAATCACATTTAATGTTTTACGTTATTTCCTTCATAAAAAGAATCTTCGTGATAATGAACCCTCTCGTTACTTTAGAATATAGAATTAACCTTAAAATAAAAAAAATCTTTGGAACACAGAACCTTCGGAATAACGAACCTTCGGATTGGTGAACCTTCGGAATAGCGAACATTCAGAGAAATTTCCGAATAGTGGACCTTCGGGATAGTGAACCTTCGGAATAGAGCCATGCCCCCCAATATGCATATAATATGCCCAGAGTTCAAAGGTATGGACCCATAAAATTCTAAACTTGGCCCTTAAAATAATGAACTCCAAATTGGAGCAAACACAGAACACCACTTAAGTCAACTGAACCTATGTCATGTCCCAATGCGGGAGGGTCCATATATACCACAACATTAATAGTATATGCCAAGAATTCAAAGGTATGGGCCCACGTAATGACATAAAATCTCAAGAAAACCAGCGAAAACAAAACAAAATCACATTTAATGTTCTAAGTTAAGTTATTTCCTCCTGTATCTGTATCGGTGTGCGCGCATGTTCAGTTCGGATGTGAGCGCACACTCCATATAAAGAATCTTTGTGAAAATGAACCCTCTCAAATTAGTCTCAATACTTTAAAATATAGAATTAACCTAAAAATAACAAAAACCTTCGGAATAGAGAACCATCGGAATAGCGGACCTTCGGGATAGCAAACCTTCATAATAGAAGCATGTCCCCACAATTACACCGGTGACGTAAACACATGTGCCAATCTTAGTTGTACTCTCGTAATTATCGGTACGATGAAACGGTGACGGAATCTGACGAGGTTTGCCGAATGTACAATCACCCAGTGAATTATCGATCGCCCATGCGATACAAAAAAACCAAAAGCAATAAACACCACACTACGGTGGCGTAATGAAGACGACATCAAAGTAAAGCATCATCATAACTTAATAGTATATATATTTGCACATTCACAGTCAGTCTCGTTAAAACTAGACCACGGTTCCATTACAGTCAACACTTTAAACGACTCTATCTTGGGTTCACTATTATGCATGCCTCGAAATGCAAAGATCATCTCATCTACGTAGATCAATACTGGTACCCAATTCATCTCATAACCTTTGTATATATCAGCTTACTCTGTATGGAGGCGGTAGGCCGAAAGGTGACATAAGTCATGGGTCCGCGATTATCGCATGCAATACAGCAGGGGAACTATTACAAGTGCATGTAACGTACTCTGTGGACAACTTATCGCTAATTTTATCCATAATTAATTTTAAACCTAACATCTTCGACTTGTTTTATGTTATGTTCATAAAAATAATAATAAATGGGTGGTGATAAATATAATTTATATAGAACGACAAATAAATTAAAATTAGCCATTTTCCCGTGAAACTTATGGTTACACTGGTGTAAATAGGGTTCGGATTGACATCTAGCGGATGCGGGAGGAATCTATAGGAGAGAATAAAATAGACAAAGGGCCCTGATTGGTCAATAGCCTTGTGTGCTTTTCGCATAAAAAAATCATCACACCTCTTCCCTATGATTTCCCATATAGTCGGATTCCTTATGTCATTTTGCATTTTTGGTTTGTTAAAAGCGATCTGAAAACGGATTATGTATGCCCAGTAGGTGTGTTTTCAGGATTGACTTGTTTCCATTCTTGAATTTTGGCGGGTCGTCCTAAATCTGGGTCAACATAATTTAGAGAGCGTTTCGTATTTACAGAAAACGATAGATAGTGCCATCGGGCGTATGGTGATCGGTGCGATTTGAAACTTCTCCAAACTACTAAATATCACAGTTACATGTATTTTTGAAAATTTTGATGTGATCGGTTCATTCTTGTTGGCTACAGTTGTGATCAAAATTTAACACTGAGCCCCATGGAGATTATAGTAGTTTGGATAAATGGGGCCATTTTGCGTATGACGATATACGCATACTGATATTCCTAAAAAAATACTAAGTGTGAAACACAGACGTAGTTTAAAAAAAATGGATGTGATCAGATGATTCTTGCTGGCTACAGTTGCGATCAAAATTTAACACTTAACCCTATGGAGAATTTCGTGTTATGCTCAAACGTTGATTGTAATATCACTTATTGCCAATCGTGCGCAACTATATATGTAGATTAACACTCGTGTTTGACCCACTGTAACTATCCATGAGTTAATAGAAGCAATATATGATATAGTTATGCCTCGGGATACAGTAATTGGCAAAAGTAAGTGTCGAATGGTTTTGTAATATCGATAATATGCAGCATGTTGACTCAAACGAATATAGTCACAACAAGACTGTTCACGATGTGATTACATATTATATTAGTGTTTTATTTGATACTTGTCTGTCTTGATGTCCACTGACTAGTTTTTAAAACCACATCGTTGATCATAACGGGATGTAGTGTCACAAATACGTAGGTATAGATGGTAGTTGTTCGTTGTCATTAACTCAATCGTTGTCATCGGAATCTACCCCATATGCACTGAGAGAATATGTGTTTTCGCATGATTTGTGCTACTGATAAATGGACATTTCGGTGCAGCTGAGATCATTACTATAACGGTACAGGCTTTGATTTCACACTTCCCATGCCAGTTACATTGGCCAACTTCAGTACAGCGACTGAAACCCAATATTCACCATCAATATTCTGACCGCAGTTATTCTCCACACTTCGTGTATAGCTGTGAAAATCAAGCAAATTCGAATTTCCACTAAAGTAGAGCTTAATGAGTAAAATAGATATCAACCATAGTTGTATTTTCCTGCAAATTCCGAATATGTGCTTAGTAACTGTTACTAAGGAGCTATCGTGGCCGGTGGCAAGTCTCCCGATCGTATACTGATCAGTGGCCTAACCAGAACATGGCTGCATATTTTTAGACATACATGTGCCCAACTTTGAACAATACCAGCACCATGTAATTAGACACTGACCTACTTAAGGCAATACCAATGAATGATTAGTACACCATTGTGGCATTTGGTTAGCAACCGTTGCTAACCTTAAATAAGACATCTGGTTCACTTTGACAGCCAGGTATATCTCAAATTTCACATTTGGGTATTAACTGCATCGGAAACGCAAACGTTGACCCTATATCAGCTACAATTGCAATTTCCAGTGAATTCCCGGTAATTTCCTAGACTAAGGTTCTCGATCGTATAATGATCAATGGACCATGGGGCACAAACATGTACAGTTTCATATCTGTGTCACCATCTGAACATAACCAATACCATCCAACTATAGACACTATCTAATTTACGGGGAAATACCACGGCCCAGTGTGTTGATCGGTTCAAAGCCAAGTATATTATTGGGGGAGAACGACCCATTAAGCCTAAGTCGATGGTTTGTTCACAACAGATGGAATCATGATGCATTATGAAGGATGATGGAAGGGTAACCTCAACTATGTTCTCCGACACAGTATTGTCCCCGCACTGTGTCACTTGCATATTACTGTGTTGTACTATATATAAGACCAAGCACATAATGCACATATATATCTTATAAATAAATTATCTATTAAAAGTGTCCATAGATGTCTTGCCTATTTATAGTGACAATTTATTTTTTTCTTGTGGCAAAGGATTTGAGGGAGTGATTTGTTATGTTGACTAAAATGTTAATTTAGTATGTGAAGCACGTATCCCGGTGGATGTATCGAGTGGACGGAGAAAATGTTTTCTTTATCGACAGATGAACATAATTTAAACTCCAAATTTTGATAAACCCGACCGGGAATTATAGAACAACCATATATATATATGCCCAGTAATATTTAGCAATACATATGGACATGATAACATTGTTTAACATTTTTAAACAATACCACCCTATCCACATGTATGGCTAAACATATCATTGGCATAGATGAGTTGTTGTAGTTGTTACATTGATGCTGGTCGGGTTTCTCCAAACTTAATACTAAAACAGAATGATCCATAATCTACGGTGGCTGGATTAGGACATGGGAAATTGTTTATTTATTTCTAATGTAACGAAATACTAATTCGAGGCAACGAAATACTAATTCGTGGCCACGAAATAACTGATTGACATTTGTATATATCCAGATACCTTTACGGTATGGTTACGCTTGATGTTTTAGAAACAATGCGTACGATCGCAGATAAGCTACTATAAACCCCTTATGGTGTGGGACCCGGGCTCTATGGGGACATGAACGTCCGATATAGACTATAGCTCAGAGAGAACGGGGGAACAGAAAATGAGTGATCAGAGGGGTCCATATATGGTACCATGCAATTGCCCCACCCCCATTTTAGGTCGAACACAGTGTGTTGTATGGTGACCACTGAGACAAACTAAATATTCACCCGCTTTCACCATCCCCGATCCAAAATAACCGCCCCAGATGGGTTCAAATATGGCAGCTATACAATTTCTCCCCCCCCCCCCATAACCGTTAATTTGGTGTGGTATAATTGGCGCTGTAGGGTGACCCCAAGATATACTGAATGTCGTGGTGCCCTGTGTGACCCACCCCAGGACGGCGGCATCTTTGGATCAGGTTGGTGAAAGGGGTGATTACTTAATTCGTTTGACGGGCCACCCTACAACACCATTTATCTCAAATCGCCGTGGCTCACGCCAAGATGGTGGACAACTACAATCAGATCATCTCTATCCGCTTCCATTACAATAATGGGACTGACGATCGGGAGCATCTCACTTTGCCGACGGCTATTGTTTCCGGGGGTACCTGCACGAGGTGTCAATAATAGTATTTCGTGGGCACGAAATAAAAAATATATTCCCATGTCCTAAAAGTTTTGACTGACACTTACATAAATATGACTCGCAGAATTGTTAGCACACAAGTCCGTATTATGCGGTACTTCGTCCTGGCAATAAACATTAATTTTGTCAATTGATGAAAAACAACATCAATCAATTTTACAACGATATCCTAAAACTTTAGTCTTGATAAACATTACATTTGTAGAATAGTTGACATTATCACTGAAGCACGTGATTGTGATGTATGTGATTGATGTGAACCACATTTTTATCAACTACTGTATCTGGTGGCCTGACTATATTGCAAGTTAATTTGGTAAAATCACATGTAGTTACGATAGATTACATGTAAGAGACTTGCATATATATGATAGCCATTAAGTTCCACCACTGAACATTTGATTAAATTGTCAAACTCTCTATAGGGTCCAACATTAGTTTTGTTCGCAACTGTAGTACTGTACCCGCGGAGACTTATCTGACGACACCATTCTCAAAAATATATGTCAGAGTCATACTTGACATATGTGCATAATTTCAACTCGCATAATTCGTGAAAAGGCTAATCGTGTTAGTTAATACCTGTATAATCAGGAAACGCTCTTTAAATTTTTTAACACGTCCAAACAATTTGTTTCCACTAAAATATCAGACTGGAAACAAATAGACTCTGAAAGTAGACCGCCATATTTGATACTTTGTTAATTTCAACTCGCACAGTCCACCAGAAGGTTAGTTATGAGGATTAATATTTGTATAATAAGTAAATGCTCTTAAAACTGTCCAAAAACACTTTTTTTGCAATAAAATTTCAACTGGACACAGGTAAACTCTGAAAGTAGACACGCTAATGATAAATAACCCGTTCGCATGTCGTTTTAGACAATCCGAAATTGCGCGACCGTTGTTTTCGAGCAAAGGAATCTGACTTGTGAAATCAGCTAGGGTGGGGGTAGGGTTAACTTTCCTGCGATATATCCTTACCAAAAATCGATGTATCGAAGTTTTGTTTGTGGCATATGATCAAGATATCCTTGTAGATTGTTCATGTTCGTCTATATGTGATGTAGCTGATTTTAAGAATATACAATACCTTAATATTTGGGAAAGAAAATTGAAAATGCAGTCATAAATACAATTCATCTGATGATTTTATGATATAATTCCACATTAAGATATGTAATTAAGTAATTTGTGGCAAGATCTCTCAATGTTTTGCGATTTCCATAAACAAAGAAAGCCACTTACCGAACTTGCTATGTGTAATAGCATGTTTTTTATTACCAGGTGGACGGGGGGGGGAAATAGAGGGGTACACAAACAAAAGCCTCACAAAAACCTGTTTCCGCTAAAATATCAAGCTGGAAACAGGTAGATTCTGAAAATAGACACACTGGTGGTATAGAAACCGTTCTCACATCGCTTTTAACATTCCGAAAACGCGCGACCATTGTTTTCGACATAAGGAATCCGACTAATAGGTAAAATAACCATTGGCACAGGAATTAACCCTTTGTAGTGAAGTTTGAATTTTTTGGTGTGGTCTAAAATATGACAGTATTTTTTTATGCAGTTCTGACACTAGTTACGAAAACACAAAATTTAAAGGCGAATTCCCTGCTAGACAGACATGATTTTTTTGTGTAAAAAGTTTCCCAAAATGTCAATTTTTAAGATTTAAAGAAAATTTTAGACCCAACATTTATATTGCCAACAGTATACGCTAAAACGTTAGCACTGAGGCCTATGGAAAACATTTACACCAGTGTAACCTTATAAGCCAGACAAGCGAGGTACAAAAAATGATGATATCTGAGTTCAAACGTCGGAGTATTCCCTTACCGTGTTGCGATAATTGTCAACCCAATGCACGAAGGACGTATGTGACGTTACCATACACACAAATGCGCATGCCACGTTGCCATGATACCAATCCCTTGATGCATCAGTATATACTTCATCAGATTATCATCACAATTGGTGCGTCGTGTGAGTTGTCACTGAAACATCCTGCGCTGACTGTCAAGTGGGATAGGTTAACACATAACCGCATTAAATCTGTCGCAATGGAGTTATTGGATTAGTCAGATAGAAAGCCAAGTAGTCGACAAGAATAAACCTATTCCGTCCACTCAAAATCAGCACCGACACACAGAATTAAATCTTTGGAGTAAATTGGTATCCCCTTGTGGGTTACTGGGATATTGGCGATGTCTATCAACGCCAGGTTATATTTATCCCCAGATGGGAAAGTTCGCTCTATATAGTTGATTTTTACCGTGCGGTTCTGGATATACTTATGACTTTGGCACATGAGGGGCCGCGGTGGCTCAGCCAGTAACACACGTAGCTAATAATGCTGTGGTAAGCCGCCCGGCAATGGCGATGCTGGTTCGATCCCCGATTAACCAGGATTTGTGATCCACGCCAGGGAGGTAGAGCCTGAAATCTGGTTCCTATAATATATATGACTCAAAACGTGGTCAAAATATTTTAGGTGTGCAATTGTGTTGCCAGTGACATTATATATAAGCATACTTATGATGTATGTAAACCACCAAGATGTCTATGCATGTATATCAATTATTTAACCCAACAATCATATCTCGTGATATCAGGGCCCTGTTTCATGAAAGCAACTTATGACATAGTTGGGACTTAAGATGGTCATAAGTTCAAACTTCAGTCATAAGTGCGTTTCACGAACAGGGTCTTAATTTAAGATGGTCTTAACTTTGGTCTTAACTTTAAGACTGGTGTGAGGTGTCTTAAGATAATCTTAAAGTGAAGACCGACGTGATAAGTGGCATATCGATCACAAATATGGCGGACTATGTTATTTTGCAATTACGGAGATACCTGTGCATTGTCTGGGTGGGCAATTCGTCGTCTGGTATACAGGGCCGTGGCTACAGGGTGTTCGCCTCTAAATGTCCAACTACACCCCCTTAAACAACACCAAATTCTCTTTGGGTTTAAACATTCCAACTGGTACCTCAAACTTTCCAAAACCAAAGTTTGGAGAGGGCAACCCACCGTATAACCATAGAGTTAGTTTGGTAAAACAATTCAGAGCACAGGCTTATCATCAGGGACGTGGCGAATGGGGTTTGTGTGTTGTCTACCCCCCCCCCCCCCCCCCACACACACACAGTTTGGTCAAAATGTTTAGCAATTGGAAATTTCATGCCTGACAACAACATTAATCGTAGACTATATATAGGTTTCAATTGTTTGAATTTCTAACTAGTAAAGGTATGTGTTGTTTTAGACAAACAGCAGCAACCGAAAATCACCAACTTTAGGGGCGTCAGGTTAGAAATTTCGAACTGTTGGAATATTTGAGATACCAATTGGAAAGTTTAAATCCAACGGGTGTGGTGGACATGGCATTTCGCGAACATGGAAGTTTGGCCCGGTTCAATTAAGGGGCGGATGCAGTTGGAAATTGCACGATGTATCCCCCCCCCACAATGTTTCCCGAGCATCGCCGGGTCCATCCTCTAGTATATTATAAAATTGTATTACCCACGAATTAAACTTTTGATAAGAATTATGGCCTAGCTCAAAGCTCACAATCTCCTCTATGTTATTCCATATGTGTATGGGGAGATGGGGTAAAATGAGATCAATTAATATATTGATTCTTTCCTCTTTCCAAATTTCCGTCGGCTGTTTACAAAGCAGATATGTCATATAGGAAAGGTAACACAAACGCCCTTTGTCAAAATATGTTTTAGAAATAGTGACAATTTTCTAAAGAGAATATTATTTTTATTGAGTTTATGCCCACGCCCATATGTCGTGATTGTCAAGGCTGTCCAAATTTTTGTCATGTTTTTTTTTGCAGGGGTGGGATGACCGTTGTACAGCATACTGTATATATGATATACACACCCGTAACGATGACACCCCTTAATACGAGTGTGCTAATGAAAACGTAATTATATATATATCCATGGTATGACAACCGCATAAAACATCTCAATAAAAAATAACAAAAAAGTTACTCTAACAAATATTTTTCATTTCCCTTTGAATCAAAAAATGACCTATGTGTGTCCTGATGACATCGCCGATTTATTTTGATTATTGCTACACGTAGAGAGCTATGGTCGATAATACATGTGTTATGTCGGCTCACATAAAAAAGCAGTCTGATCATTGCTCTCATTGGATTAACTCGGCGTAAATGCATGGTCGCATTCTAGCATCGATCCATATAATGCTATTGTCTTATTTCTGACACCGCCACTCACCAGTAAACGCAAAGCTCGTCATTTTAAGAGCCTGTGATGTACTCATGTTCGAATTTACATCGTGGAACCCATGCAAGTCTAAGATCCATATGCGAATACAAGGCTACTGACTATAGACAGTAAGATACATGCGCTGATTCGCCCACCCCACCCCAGCCGCTATCCAGCATCCCTGTCACACAATAATGTCAACTCGGACTCGGCTCTTTCTCGATAACCTCCCAATGCCGTACATACAGAATGCACAAGCCAACATATTTTTGTTCCGGACTGTAGAAAATTGTCGATAACCAGTCTAAATGAGCGGGAACTTAACTTACTACTTAAATAGGACTTAATCTTGTTTTGTGAAACGCGTTCTTGAAACGGAAAATTTACATCATAAGATCCACCTTAGATCTTAGATTAAGTCCATCTTAAGATAATCTTATGACATTGCTTCATGAAACAGGGCCCTGATCTCGTGATTTATTTCTCAAATAGGCGCATAAATAGATTTATAATATACCCAATATAAGACAAAAGAGATACAAGGATCTAGAAGTAAGCCAATGCTTATTAGTGGTCATTTCCGCGTTATAAAAACTAATTCATGATTTGTTATGGTCTCGAATAATGAATTGTCCGTCCCACAAACACCCGCACGATATCCGTGGCTGATCGCTGCAAGTCAGACCTCCCTAACTGCATCATTTTGGTGAATGGGCGCGAACTCTTATGTGTGTTCATTACTTTTTCGATGATACATGTATATCAGTTAGTGTTCGTGCTCATGTACTTAAATCGTTTGGTCCTATATATAAAGCAACGTGTTAAAATTCGATGTCATATTGAGACCCACTAAACAGTAATGTTATCGCTCTCTCTTGCTCTTTTTTAAACATAAGATAATGAAGTAAAAATGTCTCCGTTTCCCCACAATTGGCAGAATTGGTTATTATTTAGGTGATTGCAGAATTGTTCCAACATCTCCGTGAACAAATTATCGTGTCGACAAACTTACCTAATCATGATTAATGTCTATCGTTTGTAATATTCGACTCGCCATCCCGCCATATTGATCTGGAATTGATTTACTCCCAGAAGTTCATCCAAATATCCATCATGTCTCCATTCGCCACGGGTTTGACATAACACATACAAACATATTTAAATATAATTAATCTATGTATATACATGTATATGTACTAATTTGTGAGTTCGGGGTTGTTACGTCACATAAGGGAACATATATACTCTATCAGTTTTCCACTTGAATATTCGAAGTATCAGGTACAAACTTGAAAAGATAGCCAACTTTGTCTCAGACTATGGCATACTTCTTTTCACTGAACACAGATCGACAACAACTTTCCTTCATCAGAATTAAAACTGAACTATTTCCAAGACCCTGTCTGATCAGACGGCTCAATGGTGGCAGTATAGCGGTGTACTTTGCCGAGCTTATTTTGTACGAGTGTTTATCGTGCTTGGAGTTCTGCGATAAATTAATGTGGTTCAGATTACTTTCCAAAAACTCCGGCTACACATTTGTGTGTCTTACCGTTCTGAACAGTTTTGCAACCGGGATTATTGGAATCTGCTAAACACATCCATCTTTGAGGCACTTGACTTTTAACAATTCCGATTATATTGATGGGGGACTTTAACTCTAACGCACTAAACCCATCGTCGGAAATTTCGTCTTTGATACATGAATACAGCTTTGGTATCCTAATTACGTCACCGACCAGGGCTACCAAGACCAAATAATTGTCACAGACATAGTAAGTCATTATTCTGAAACAGTAAATCTAGGTGTCTCGGATCACAACGCAGTTGTATCAATATTAAACGATGACTATGGACCCAACTGATGTTATTATCGAACATTGAGAAATTATGCTAATGCTGACTTGTGGGACCCCTTTAACCCTTATTCCGGATCGGGAATTGGCAGAAAATCCGATCCGGGTCCGATCCACGTTTTTAAATTGCTTTAAATCACTTTTATACGTGGCAGTTTACCCTGATCTGTTTTCGGATTATTGATGTCATTACCGTAGTTTGGAAGTTGGCTTTTATCAGAGTTAATTCGGTGAGAAACTCTGTCATTTTGTTCCATAAGGTCAGAGTAGTACTTACATGGCTTGATCTTATTGATGACCCGAGTTTCAGATTGTCAATCGAAAATAACCCGGATGCAAATAACCCACCCCCTCGAACCGAATCGATGTGGAAACCCGGATTCGTGGATATATGCATGACCTCAACCAATATTTCATGCACAATGCATGTTTCACGCTCATTCAGACCAAACATGTCCGAATCAAAATTCGATCAAACTACCTGAGAAAATGACATATATTAAGAGATATTCACCTTAACGTACAAAGCATCGAGTTGAACAAGCAAATGCGACGGGGACAATAAGAAACATATATTAAGAACTACCCGGGGTTATTAGCAGAGAGAGGGAGAGAGACAGCTAGAGGGAGAGAGAGAGATATATATATATATATTTTGAAAGTGTGGAGAGCGCGGGCACAGGTCGGAATCCGATTTCTTATGTAATTATTTCTATGGAACTAGCTAAATTTTGTTAGGTTGTGTCGGAAATTGACATAAATTTTGTTAGGTTGTGTCAGAAATTGACATCAATTTTGTTAGGTTGTGTCGGAAATTGACATTGAATAATTTGTTGAGCATTGTTGCCATTCAAAGATGGAACTAGCTAAATTTGTTTGGGTTGTGTCGGAAATTGACATAAAATATTGTGTTGAGCACAAACTAAGGATAATGGTGTTGACATAAGCTAAAAGCTAATTGAACTGCGTGTTAATCAAGGTCTGAGTCTAGATCGAACGAGCATATCTCTCAAACTGGGATTTTTCTTGTAGGCAATAATAACCCGTTTGTCGAGAGGCTCGGTCAATTTAGTGTTTAATAATGCAAAGTTTTTTCTGAAAATGTTTGCGATTTCAACATTTCTACGATTGTAGATCAGAGGAAAGCACAAGAAATTTCGAGAAACACCTTTGTAGTCAATGTTAAGTCCGAACGGAAGATATGTTTTAAGTACGCCCATCCAATGATTTTCGCGTTCTAGGCGTATTGAATCGGTTTGGTCTTCGTCGGCTAGAATTGGTGTCTGTTCTATTGGCTGAAAGCTGAAATGGGATTTAATGTCATGATTAGATGAGTTGAAATGATCGGAAATTTGCATGTCGAGTTTTTTGCGAACACTGGAAAGATGATTAGACATTCTAACTTTGAGAGAGGTTTTTGTTTGTCCAACATATTGTATACGGCATCTTTTGCATGTGATTAAGTAAATTACATTTTTAGAATCACAATTAAGTTCGCTATGCATTTGATACGATATGCGTGTTTGTTCGCTGGTGAAAGTGTTACTAGTATTGATATATCCTATTGTATTGATGTAACATCGTTTTTTGTGACAAAATGAGGCTGAACCATTACCCAACACCGGCCGGTTGTGCCGTATCCTTGTTGGTTCAGTCGATGTTGGGTCATATATATATATAGTAGAAATGAATAGTCCATGGTTTGAACAGATTGTTTAGTCTATAGGCCTTTCATGCTTCTTGCATTTTTCAATAGACATTGATTAACAACGAGTTATTATGACGTCACTTCCGTTGTGTGTTGCACACGTCACTTCCGGCGTTTAGTTTCGACCGGAAACGTTGTTTAAACAGATCTTCTTGTGCTAGTCTAGCCATAATATTGTCTGTTTTCATTTTGTAGAATGGGAATATCCTGAAGTTGCAATTGTTGCATTCTTCCAAATGCCCACTTAGTGGTATCTGTCGATATTCCTTATGATTTATTTGTTGCCGATGGATGGTCACCCTTTCACATACATTGTTTCCGGTTTGGCCTACGTATCCTTCGCCGCATCCATCGCAAGTTATGTATTATATCAGATTTTTTGATTTACAGTCCAAGTCAGTATTTGGGAATATTTCCATTTTGTTTTTTAATGGTAATGTTTTCCCCGGAAACACGTGACGGCATGCTTTACATCGTTTGTCACCACAGCGTTTTACTTGGTATTCAGTTTTGTTTTCTGTGGTGAAGCGTGCCTTTGTCGGGATTCGTTTTAAGTTACTTGGTTGGCGCTTACTATCTATAATTTCGTCCTTATTCACAAGCGATCGCATTTTGTCACTCTTTTCTAGGATAGGAAAAAGGTCCTTTGCACATCTCGAGATGTTGTTGTGGCGAGGATTGTGTGTGGTTACAAATGGTATAGATTTTTTGTTATTTTGTTTTAACTTTTCGGCGCGAAGTTCTTCTAATGTGGTGTTCCGCGCTCTATCTATGCCATTCATTATTAATTGTTCTGGATAATGTTGTTGTTTCAAGAATACGTAGAGTTCTTCCAATCTTTATCTCGTAATGTTGGTTCACTGATTATGGCTGGCACTCGTCTCGCTAAACAATAAGGTATATTTCGTTTTGTGTGAGATGGGTGGCAAGACCGAAAATCCAGATATTGGTGTGTATCAGTTATTTTATAGTATATATCTGTTTGGATTTTTTGTTCTTTTATCAATACAAGGACATCAAGGAATGGTATCTTTTCATGATCTTTTTCCATGGTGAACTGTATTGATGAATCCAGTGAATTTAGTAGATTGAAGAACGAAGTCAAATTAAATTCAGTATCCTCCCATATGAAAAAACAATCATCTAAATATCTCTTCCAATTGCTCACTATGTGCGAACTGATTGTGTTTGAGAATTGTTTTTTCGCCTGTTTGTATAACTCAGTCTCTAGAAAACCCATAACTAAGTTTGCATAAGTTGGCGCAAATTTTGTACCCATGGCAGTTCCTTTCATCTGCATGAAATATTTGTTATCGAAGAAAAACGTGTTGTTTTCCAGGATAATTTTGATGCTTTCTACGATGAAATTACTGTCGAAACGTTCATCCAGTATATCTGTGTATTTTTCTATCCAATATCTCACTGCTCGGGTGCCGAGATCGTGAGGTATATTGGAATATAGGCTTACTACATCGAACGTAGTCAGTAGTGATCCATGTGGTACTTATAATTCTGTTGGTAATTTCCGAATAAAATCCATTCCGTCTTTTAAGAAACTAGGAATTTTGTCGCATAGTGGTTTCATAACTATGTCTAGGAAATTGCTCAGACGGTTTGTTGGGCACGCTGGACCTGCAATAATTGGTCTGAGTTTTAGGTCTGTCGGTTCCGCGCAAACTATATATGTGTTATTCTGATTTCGTATGGCTTCTCGAATCTGAACACTTTTGTGAATCTTTGGAAGTCCATAGAAGTTACTGCATCTAAAATCTAAATTGGTAATATAGTCCTCTTTCGATGTTGTACAGTGTGAAAATTTAGAAATAAGTTTCTTTATTTTTTGCATTGTAGTTTTGTCAGCATTATTTGGAATTTCCTTGTATAAAACTGGGTCGTTGAGCATTTGGTCCACCAGTTTTTTATAGAAAGATTTATCCATTATCACGAGGGCACCCCCTTTGTCCGCCTCCTTCGTGATGATCGTGTCGTCTTTGCGAAGTGCGTCGAGGGCAGTTTTCTCGTGTCGAGAAATGTTATCTCGTACTGCAGAATTGGATTCCGATGTTGGTGATACTTTGGACAATGTTTCTATATAATCATCTAGATGCGTATTTCTTCCTTTTGGTGGTTTAAATTTCGATTTATTCCGACTAAAGATTCATCAGTGTTACCGTCTTTGTCTCCGAAGTATTCTATAAGTCGAAGTTTCCTCCCGAACTGTTGAACCTCTGTGGATAATTCGTGTGTGTTTTTACTTGGAGTTGGGGTAAATTTAAGTCCCCGTTCAAGTAGTTTTTGCTCAACATTGCTTAAAGTTCTACTGGAAACATTTATTATTTTGGGATCTACTTTCTCCGGTTTTGATTCCACTGGTTTGGTTTTTTTCTGAATACTTCCGGAAATCCTTTGTCTAAAAAACGATTTGATACTTCGTTATTAGACGATGGTGATCCGTATGCCCGTCTCGTATATGGGCCTCGATTTTCTGTAAAGTTGAACGTGGCGTGCTGATTCGGTTTCCTGCGTCTTAATCCAAATTTCACAGCATCTGAGAATAAACCGCCACGTTTTGACCCTGGAGAAAATCGCCGTGTTGTTGGCCTCCCACGGTTTTGATTGGAAACAGTTATTCGTGGTGATTTGCTCCTTGATCTGCCTCTCCATCCGTTACGTGAGGTTGATCGTTGTGTTCCTGGGCGATTTCGTGGAAATATCTTTTTAATTCCACCTTTTTCTTGAGTCTGATTTTTCTCAGTCTTCTTTTGAGATGGATTTTTTTGCGTTTTTTGTTTCATTGGGAATGCGACCTCCTTATCATAATTTTGTTCATATTCTTCCAGAAATTTGACTTTTTTGTCCCATATTTCAACAGATTTAGCTTCATTCTGTGATATGTCTTTTACCCACATCTCTTTTAGTTTTTCCGAGATGAGTCCATTTGAAATTCGGGATATTTCTTCTTGCATATCAGTATCGACCTGTTGGTAAACTTGTTCATATTTAAGTTGTTTGCTTTCCATTAACTTGATTTCCGTTTTGAATTTACAAACTGTGAGGTCGAAGCGGAGCTTACTCTCATCTTCTGGTTCTCCCTCTATCTCAGTCATCAAAAATTTCTTTGGGATGATGGGTTTTGCTTGAGAAATACAGGAATTATATTCCTAGACATAGTTATGAAACCACTATGCGACAAAATTCCTAGTTTCTTAAAAGACGGAATGGAAATTACCAACAGAAGTACCACATGGATCACTACTGACTACGTTCGATGTAGTAAGCCTATATTCCAATATACCTCACGATCTCGGCACCCGAGCAGTGAGATATTGGATAGAAAAATACACAGATATACTGGATGAACGTTTCGACAGTAATTTCATCGTAGAAAGCATCAAAATTATCCTGGAAAACAACACGTTTTTCTTCTATAACAAATATTTCATGCAGATGAAAGGAACTGCCATGGGTACAAAATGTGCGCCAACTTATGCAAACTTAGTTATGGGTTTTCTAGAGACTGAGTTATACAAACAGGCGAAAAAACAATTCTCAAACACAATCAGTTCGCACATAGTGAGCAATTGGAAGAGATATTTAGATGATTGTTTTTTCATATGAGAGGATACTGAAATTAATTTGACTTCGTTCTTCAATCTACTAAATTCACTGGATTCATCAATACAGTTCACCATGGAAAAATATCATGAAAAGATACCATTCCTTGATGTCCTTGTATTGATAACAGAACAAAAAATCCAAACAGATATATACTATAAAATAACTGATACACACCAATATCTGGATTTTCGGTCTTGCCACCCATCTCACACAAAACGAAATATACCTTATTGTTTAGCGAGACGAGTGTCAGCCATAATCAGTGAACCAACATTACGAGATAAAAGATTGGAAGAACTCTACGTATTCTTGAAACAACAACATTATCCAGAACAATTAATAATGAATAGCATAGATAGAGCGCGGAACACCACATTAGAAGAACTTCGCGCCGAAAAGTTAAAAAAAAATAACAAAAAATCTATACCATTTGTAACCACACACAATCCTCGCCACAACAACATCTCGAGATGTGCAAAGGACCTTTTTCCTATCCTAGAAAAGAGTGACAAAATGCGATCGCTGGTGAATAAGGACGAAATTATAGATAGTAAGCGCCAACCAAGTAACTTAAAACGAATCCTGACAAAGGCACGCTTCACCACAGAAAACAAAACTGAATACCAAGTAAAACGCTGTGGTGACAAACGATGTAAAGCATGCCGTCACGTGTTTCCGGGGAAAACATTACCATTAAAAAACAAAATGGAAATATTCCCAAATACTGACTTGGACTGTAAATCAAAAAATCTGATATACTACATAACTTGCGATGGATGCGGCGAAGGATACGTAGGCCAAACCGGAAACACTGTATGTGAAAGGGTGACCATCCATCGGCAACAAATAAATCATAAGGAATATCGACAGATACCACTAAGTGAGCATTTGGAAGAATGCAACAATGGCAACTTCAGGATATTCCCATTCTACAAAATGAAAACAGACAATATTATGGCTAGACTAGCACAAGAAGATCTGTTTAAACAACGTTTCCGGTCGAAACTAAACGCCAGAAGTGACGTGTACAACACACAACGGAAGTGACGTCATAATAACTCGTTGTTAATCAATGTCTATTGAAATATGCAAGAAGCATGAAAGGCCTAAAGACTAAACAATCTGTTCAAACCATGGACTATTCATTTCTACTATATATATATATCTGTGCATATAGTTCTCAACACTTTATACGATATATATATATATATATATATATATATATATATATCTCATATATATTTTGAAGACCTCTGTTTGTTTGTTTGTCTGTCTGTCTGTCTGTCATTAATACAAATCTACGATTCTCGACCGATCGGGACGAAACTTGGTACGTGAGTGTAGTTTGACCAGGCGGTGAACGTTGTCGTATTGGCGAGCCCGTGCGGCGCCCGCTTCGCGCATGCGCAGACGAGATCTCGGAAACGGGTGGAGCTATCGACTTGAAATTTGGTATGTGAATGTATCTTGCCCCGGATACGAATTTTATCGGGTCACCGAGCCCGTGCGACGTCAGCTTCGCGCATGCGCAGACGAGATCTCGGAAACGGGTGGAGCTATCGACTTGAAATTTGGTATGTGAATGTATCTTGCCCCGGATAAGAATTTTATCGGGTCAACGAGCCCGTGCGACGTCAGCTTCGCGCATGCGCAGACGAGATCTCGGAAACGGGTGGAGCTATCGACTTGAAATTTGGTATGTGAATGTATCTTGCCCCGGATAAGAATTTTATCGGGTCGCCGAGCCCGTGCGACGCCAGCTTCGCGCATGCGCAGACCAGATATCGGAAACGGGTGGAGCTATCGAAATTTGCTATGTCAATGTATCTTGCCCCGGATACAAATTTCGTCGGTTTTTGAATAGCCTGGACAACGTCGGGCTCATCGGCTAGTCTCATATATATTTTGAAGACCTCTGTTTGTCTGTCTGTCTGTATGTTTGTCTGTCATTGATACAAATCTACGATTCTCGACCGATCGGGACGAAACTTGGTACGTGTGTGTAGTTTGACCAGGCGGTCGTCGTTGTCGTACTGGCGAGCCCGTGCGACGCCCGTGCAGCGCATGCGCAGACGAGATCTCGGAAACGGGTGGAGCTATCGACTTGAAATTTGGTATGTAAATGTATCTTGCCCCGGATACGAATTTTATCGGGTCGCCGAGCCCGTGCGACGCCAGCTTCGCGCATGCGCAGACGAGATATCGGAAGCGGGTGGAGCTATCTACTTGAAATTTGGTATGTGAATGTATCTTGCCCCGGATACGAATTTTATCGGGTCGCCGAGCCCGTGCGACGCCAGCTTCGGGCATGCGCAGACCAGATCTCGGAAACGGTTGAGCTATCGACTTGAAATTTGGTATGTGAATGTATCTTGCCCCGGATACGAATTTTATCGGGTCGCCGAGCCCGTGCGACGCCAGCTTCGCGCATACGCAGACCAGATCTCGGAAACGGGTAGAGCTATCGACTTGAAATTTGGTTTTTGAATAGCCCGGACAACGTCGGGCTCATCGGCTAGTATATATATATAACAAGGGAGTGAGAGAGGATGGGCAATCAGAGAGCAACGTACGGCAAGAACTGGTTTGTACTAATCGGGAGAAATGAAGAGAAGAATCAAGATATTCTATCTTCATTGGTAATCCTACTATATATACTAATGCAGAGGACGTGTGTCCCAATATACATTGCATTCTTGATGTGTCTTCGTTATTATATGATTGAACGTGGGACCCTTATACCAATCAGTCTCATCGAAAGGTTGCTCACAAAGACACATTATTACATTGACTTAAAATCATCTCTGCAGTCCGCAATCAGAATTGAATTGCAATTAAGGAAGATAACTCGAAATATGCGTTTTCGCCATCTCAATGTTCTCAAAAATATTTGTTTTAAACATTTCATGAGTAATACAAGATTCTATATCCAATATAATGCGAGCTATGATAGAAGCACTTAAATCAATTTTGATGCAAGCATATGCCGTGCATTTGAACCCGGTCCCTCTTTGTCTGATGGAAAAACTGACAGAAAATTATCATTGATGTGCCTAAATATTCAGAGCATAAAACCCAAACTTGATATATTGTCTTCTGAAATAGTAGATTATGACATCGCAGCGTTCACAGAAACGTGGCTTTCTAGTGATACTTCAGATTCGGAAATTGCTATCCCTGTATTCCACATCCTGTGAGATTTAATCGCTCATCGCGTGGTGGTGGTATCGCAGTATATGTAGCCAAGTCTTTAAAGATGCATAATCCGATTAACGCTCGCAAAGAACTATTCCTTTGGCTTCGGGGGTAAAAAATATTTGATTCGAGTCGAGGAACCCACCCATCAGAGTGATCAGATATCGATTATCTATTATTTTTCACCACCGATGATTTTAAATGGCCCAGTTAACAGTCGACGAGAAGACGGATGAAATCACGTGGATTTTTTGTGTCAGATATTTGACAAACCGGCAAAATTTCGTTGAACAAAATGTTGATAAATAACAGGTTTTGGGCAATTTTATACTACAGCTGACTGTGGTTAGCATTATTTTTTGGACAATTACTCGATTCTGATAACTGAAGTTCAAAACAGTTAAAAAAAAACTGTTGTTGTTGGAATCTGATGATATGGGGACCATCGAATCCGAGTGAGTACCTTTAATTGCATTTTTTTTTAAACAAAATTTGGAGAGAAAAAACTAACGGCGTTATAACCTCCACCGGGTTACCCCGAGTCACCAAAACATAGTTGGTTGAAATCGGTCTAGAGGTCTGGGAGAACAATCCGAACAGATAAACGATCAGACAGATCCTGCTCTGAAGCGCATATTTGGACCTAAATATTCGCATATGTTCATATTCGACTTATTTTATTCTGAAATAAGCCAAGCCCATAGTGGACCTATACCCGTTATTCTGTTGGATGGCGCGGGCTACAGTGAAAACACAGACAGATCCTGCTCTTTTATATATAGATATTGTACCTATCAACTATATATTCATGGCACAATAAATATGTTACTACTGCACGAGACCAAAATGCATGCAATTCCAATTGATACTGTATTTGTTACATGCAGTAATCCGTGTCCAATTATCTAACAATTCCTCAAGGTTGCTGTGCGGTGCTGTTCTATAATTACCTATCACCAATCCCGCGAAATATCGCTACTCATCAACGAAAAATAATTGGTTGTGTATTAAATATGCCACCAAGCTTCGTGCAGGAACTCGAACTGTGAATGTATAGCCTCCAGGTTATTGTTCTTATTTAATTCTCCTTTCGTCCTGGATGAACCAGAGTTATCATAAGCCGGAACAATCCACTGGGTTTCAGTTAAAACAACATATACTGAGTCACTGAATAAATTTTCGACACCGTCCATTGCCTAAATGTATCTAAAAATCACACGGCACAATAGATCCGAGGATTCGTTGTGAACACAGATGATTCGATGTGATGCCAACGAGGGCTCGAGCGTTTTTGTGCATTTTTTTGTTTTGCTATTAAAATGTGGTATCTCATACAAAGAGGTTCACTGCGTGATAATAAACAAGTAAATGCTAACATGTGGTCGTTTGTCCAGTAGGGGACCCTTCTCACGTGTATTGGCCGTCAAATGGGTGTAGATGGCACCACACGGGTATGCCAGGTACTGCATGCGAACGAAAAAATCAGTGCACTCAATAAAACCCTCGATAATTCCATCTAAATTGCATTAGACTGCATCTAACATATAACAAGCTGGATACGCCATTATTGTTAACGCCCCCGGTGTATACTGTTCTACAAATTTTAGAAATCTGTGTCCGATCGGCATTTTATAAATAGATAATGGGGCTTTCCCTATTATCTTGGGACGCATTAAAGTTGCACTGCGACCCCGAGTCCGGTAAAAGCTGTAGTTGGAATTTCAATTTCGTTTATTTATTGTCGTTGATTTTGGTTTGTGATAAGCTATGCCAATTACAAATAGAAGAAATGAAAAATATAATTTGTAAAATGCATATGTCAATTGATACGTGTTGTCTGAGTGTAGTCTGGGACAGCCGAGTCAGCCACCGGTTCGTTAATTAGGTGCTGATCGGCGTGATAGTTTACAGTAGGTCCCCTATTTGTGGATATATTTGCGAAAGTCCCCGAATTCGCGGAAATCCCCTAAAATTGGCGAAATATGTTGATTTTAATGAGGGAACGGTGCGTATATCTCAATTTATACGTATTTTAAAGAGGTTAGTCGGATACAGCCGAGTCCGCGGCGGTTCGTTAATTGGTGCTGATCGGTGTGACAATTTGCAGTAGGTCCCTATTTGCGCAGTTCCCCGAATTCGCGGGGTTCCCCTAATATGGTCGAAATATGTTGATTTTAATTTTAGGGAACAGGTGCGTATATGTCAATTGATACGTATTTTAAACAATTAACATCACGATCATCATAATAGTGGTTTGTTCTATCAATCATATCATCATCATCATCATAATACGGAACAAGTTTTGCGACTTTTCGTCCAATAACATTATTTGCAATGTTTTTTTTTACAAATATATGTATCGTCATTCGATATTTACTTGTGAGTCACTTGAACATATTACTAACTAATTATTGTCGTCGAACTCGTATCTATTATATATTTTGAGAACTACGTATATATATATATATAAATATATGTGTATATTTGTCCTCTATAGACTCGAAAACGGCTGCACCGATCGAGACCAAACTTCCCATCTAAGGGTAAAAACACACGGGAATGGTCGTCGCGGCGTTTTGGAGAAGCTCCGAGCACCCGTTCTTCACTCCCAGTCACAAAAAAATGGCACTGTGGGGTAAATCGCGTTGATAGTTAAAGAGCGTTCGTATCCGCGGTGTCGTTGATAAAGAGCGTATGCGTGTAATGTGATTCTTACGTCTGGGTCCGGGCGTGAGTGTGACTGTATCCAGACATGAGCGTGTTGTGTGATTCTTACGTACTTAGAGCTTCCTAGGAACAGGGGAGATTTTCATCGGGTCACTTTTTCCGCCCGAGGTGATCTTCACCTTGAAACGGGTACCCACAAATGATATATATGTGTGTGTCCTTTATAGACTCGAACCGATTGAGCTCAAACTTGCTACCTTTTGTGCGGGAAGTGTCATGGACGGGTTAAATTGTGACCCCGACCTGACCTTGACCTTGAAAATGATCAATTCAAGGTCAAATCGGGTAAAACTGGCGAATTTCGACGAAATTTTACACCTAGGTGCAGCATACGTGTCTCGGAAGCTGTTGCAATTGCTTTTTCGAACAAAGCCACGAGACGAACCACGACAGTGGCGGGCTAACCTGCTAATTTTATATAATAGAAGAATGAGTCTAAGTATATTTTGAATTGATCGAGTGTTGGAGCCTCAACAGTGAAGTCTGGCAGAGAGTTCCAGCTATTTACCACCCTCTGCGTGAAGAAATATTTTCCTATGTCCTTGTTAACAATGGGCATCTGTAGCTTTTTATTATGTCCTCTTGTTCTCCCTGATGAATGTCTTTCTAATAGGTCACAGGCATTGATAATGTAATGACCATTCAACAGTTTATATACCTCGATTAGATCTCCTCTAAATCTTCAATATTTTAAAAACATCAGATTGAGTCTTATCATTCGGTCTGGGTAGCATAGTTTTGATTTGACGAACTAGTTTCGTTGCTTTTCTTTGCATTTCTCTAACACAATGCTTTGATATTTGTGATGTGGGCTCCACGCAGAGTTACAGTATTCGATGATAGGTCTCACCATGCTTATGTAGATCGATTGGAAAGTGTCGATGTCCAAGTTCGTGAAAGTTCTATCGACTATGCCGATGATTTGAGAAGCTTTATTGTTTTAGGATATTGTAGGCCGTGTCAAATTGAGCTATAGCGATGGGATATCTCGCAGCGCAACACGTTTCGGGTTTTCGTGGGGTGTGTATTCGCTGGATGTCTTATAGTTGCAGTATGTAACTATTATGACCGCGTTAATTGCGTTCGATGTTTAAGTGTGAACAATGACTGGGCCATGTACATTTGAAGATTTTATGGCGGGAACACAATATTTTTAATCCGCATTTAGACGCTTTCTGGTTTGGTGAATGAGAAACCTGAGGTAATAAGCCGTAGTTGTTTGTAATAATTTGAATGATTAGTTGTTTTAACGGAATTCTGAGGCGGTGCATTCATGTAACCAATATATTTTATATTATAATTTATATTTATGACTAATAATATGATCTTGAGGGCGTTACCATTTCTGACTATGGTTTTCTTGTACACATATATCATGCCTTGTGGTAGAATAGCGTGAACGATTTTCACGAGGTGGTGTCTTTTGAACAGCAAGCAGGACTATTCTGGCCTCGATTGCGCCAGATTGTGACGTCAGCAGGCGGCTAATGGTTTAAACACTATAGCCGGGCGAGAGTGTGCTCGCCGGGTAATGGTCAAAACTACTCTCTGACATGTGATGGCGATTCGTTCAATCAAAGGACAGTATGAGTGTATACATTGAGTTCACAGATGGTCATAATATGACCCTCTGTGAACTCGATGTTTATAATCATTCTTACTATTTCACACCAAAGCAATCGATATGTGTATATATATTATAATACTTTTCCATGTATATTCATCGGTGGTGGTTTGTTTGATACGCCAGTGCCATTTACGAGACGCCATCTGTTGTATATATTTATTGTAATGTCTGCATAGCGAATCGTTGACAATCGCACATCCGCATTGACATTTGCCTCACTTCTTCTTAATTGTATATATCGGATATTCCATAGAATTATGAACTGAAAATCACAGCGCAAGTTGGCAAGATATTCGCCAATATATATACGCACATCTCTTTGAACTATGACAATTTAGTTGGAACTACCAATGGTTTTATTAAGTGCACTGATTTTTTCGTTGACTAGTGAACAGGTTATATCTACACCTATTCGACGGCCTATATATATACATGTGTGATAAGGTTAGCAAAATGTTAGCATTTAAATGTTTATTATCAAGCATTGAACGTCGTTGTATGAGTTACGACAACTTAAAGACATATTATGGACTTGTTCGGCTGCGTGAAACTGATAAGTCAGTATTCAGGCGCTATGCCAAGTGGAGGAATGTACTATTCTACTAAGATCACTGAAAATCTCAAGCAAATCGACTGTACCACTCCATAGAAAACATTGTCTGAACTAGGCTAAATTGTAAATATTTACTACTCGAATCGGGACGCTTCTATCGGCGATAAACTAAAGCCCCGGTTCCATATTCCCGATTTTCTGTCCCTAATTAGTATATTCGGCACAAATTCGGGACCAGACCAAATCGGCAGCATTCGAGAGAATTCTGGATGAGTTTTATTCCAAAAAGCCACCGAACTGATGCCGAATTATGACAAAATTTAATCGTCCCGAACATTGCCGAGTATTCCAGAATGCTTCCGAATATCTTCCCGAATGATCAAGAATTATCCCGAACTTTCGTGCGAGTGGCTGCCAAATTACCCAGATTACTACCGACTTGCACCGAATTGTTGCCGAATACCCCGAATCAATGCCGAACTGGTACCGAATTGATGCCGAATATATACCGAATTGGTATTCAATTGCTGCCGAACGCCCCGAATCGATGCCGAATTTTGCAGATACACCGGATCTCAGTATAAAGGCAGCCATACATAGCGAATTCGGGAATAACCTTCCGAATACTGCCGACTACTCCAGAATATCCACCCGAATATTGCCGAATACTGCCGACTACTCCAGAATAGGTGCCGAATTGCTCCCGAATTTCTCCCGATGATTTACAAATCGGGAGCAATTCGGCTTGGTTCCCGATAGTTTTGAACATTTTAAAACTGTCGGGAGCGAGTCCAGAATTGTCCCGAATCGACCCCGATAGCACCGATATCCGCGATCATGTTCGGGGGTAAAAATTCACTGTCCCGACTCGTCCCGAACTTACTCCACGATTTTTGCAAAATTATGATTCGGGAGTCATTCGGGGTGGGAAATCGGGAATATGGAACCGGGGCTTAACGAAAACCATTTCGCCATCTGCTGTCACTGCATTAATTAATATATAAGAATGACGGTGTGTGTTGTCAATTTAGATATAATATTTGTAAAAATAACTACTTTGAACAAGATTATTATCCATTTCTATTTGATCACCCTACCGGAGTGTTTCACATCACTTACATTTTTTTAAATGCACCAAAAATGCTCGAACCCTCGTTGGCATCATATCGAATCTTCCGCGTTCACAAAGAATTCTCGGATCAATTACGTCGTGTGTGTATACAGAGTCATTCTCATCTTAACATAATTATGCCATTGGAAATAAAACCTTGTAACTTCCATTATTAAATTCTTAATATATAATTTCAATATTCCCTGAATACATTGTTATTTGAAATGGCTCAATTGCCTATATCATATTAGATGGCGAAAGACACAACCATAGAGTACATAATCAGCAATTATATGGCAATCGCCTGATATATTGTCTGCTTTGTATGTGTGGAAAGTGAAACACTTTTATTATATTTTGAGGAAAGGTTTGAAGCACCATCTTGTGTCATAAATGGGGCCAACCATATCGAGTCTAGAAGACAATATCGCATTGTTAAATATAATCCAGTAAATTCAAAGAGCCTGAGTGCATCCTGCCTTGGAAGTCTGATCTACATGTAGAAGGCAAACTGAAGTATATGCACACGCGACAGCATCCATGTGTATGTATAACGTGTGTATCATGTTATAACTAAATTGTAAATAGATAACCTCTCCATAAACCATTCCAAGTAACAAATCCGACGTAGCGACGTGAAGGCTCCTTACATATTTACCCACATTATTATATCAAGTACATAACATAATGTATACGGTCACTGCTCTGCGTCCTAAACGAACTAATAAGAGAAAAGTTAGATATCGTTTCTTCTCACACAGTATTTAATATCAGACCTCGTTTCAGTTCAATCGCATTCCATCTCCACCGACAAACTTAATTTTTTTTATCAATTTCACAGTTTCACTGCATGATTATGATTTATGGATGTTAGCCTGATAACCCAAAAATACTACTGATTGTCTATTTTATTCCGTCATTGCAACAGTAACGAGCAGTGTTATAGTCTCATATAAAATTTAAGTTGAGCAGATTTGGTAAACGTGTATACATGCCCGAACAGGATTCACGAACAAGTAGGCTATGGTCAGGATTCGAAAACGAGATTTTGTAAACCCAATTGGCCGGATTCGTCATCTGCGGTTTAAACATGGTCTACGTAAACATATAAGTTTAATCCGCCGTTTGACCGCAAAATCCGTTGTTTAAACCCGATACCGCATGTGACGCATTCGTCATCTCTGGATTAAACCTGGTATAGTCAGATTTGCCCATACATGGACCCCGCGTTCTATCGACAGCTAAAATCGATAATTACGACAACGAACATATTTTGATTGTAAAATTATAAGCGAGAAGCGCTCATACCTGTAAAATGTGTGGGGATAAGTTGATCATATTTTGCTACAAGAAGCAACGTAAAGAAGTACGAAGGTTTAGGAAATTATCTCCCTTGCGAAATTTTATAAACAATCGAATTGCAAAGAGAAGTTCAATCTATCGCCATTACTTAATTAATCATGTATATCAAGCTAATCCATAGTGCTATACTAAAGTGTTCTACATATCAACTTTACAAGGCAAGTAGGCCAATTTGAATTATGTAAATGTGGTGTGGCCCTGATTGTTCATTATGATACTGTAAATACCATCAATAAGTGGCGACCAGGGACGTGGCTATATATATCTATATCTTTATCTTTAATCCTCCGATAACGAAGAGTGGATAAACATACATATTATATATTGTTTTACAAACTCGTGAACAAAGAACAGTACGACAGAAAGATAAGTCTTATCAGCAACAAAGATTACCCTTCATGTAAATAACGTATTTACAAATACATAGGTGCACACAATCGTTCAGATGCACATTCGGGCCATCGTACATGCATTACGTACTTACATATACGCTCATTCGCGTGCATATGTGCATCCAATCATGCATACATCGATATACATCTGCCTGAGGCATGTATACATCCATCCATGCACACAACCGTATTAACCCCTCACATGCTGGCCAACACTCGCAAAGAAACGCACACATTCCATACATTCATACATACAAACCTATTACATACCTATACGTTCCTGGATACAGATATACAGCCACACAAATATACGTACGTATATACGTGCAAACATGCACAGTCAGCAATATCCACATATACTCGTTTCACCTATCCATATACATATGCACATATACAAGTATACACACACGGTGACACACACGTTCACACAACACAAAATCAATAAGTCAAGAGGGACCGGGCCGGATCTATAGCTTGCAGCGAGTATATGAATTAGGATGTCAGATAAAGTGACAACGTTTAAGAAAAGCAATGAGCTTGTTTCATTTTTGGAATTGTACCGTCTCCGTTCGTGGGCTATCAGCATAACCATTTTTGTGTTTGGTTAGTATTGACTCTATGTAATACTCACTACATACCATAGGTCCCCGTCCATTTACAACAACAGGATGGTGACCAGAGCGTCCAGTCTAACAGTACGTAAGTTTTCGTGCAAGATGCGAGAAACAAGTACTTAATGGTTATACTCGCAACGAAAGTCCACGACCAGATGAAATCGTCTGGCCGAAAAAATTCTCTAAGCGGACTACTGTTAATCAATTCGGCACCACGATGCCCCAAACAAATTATTGCGTTAGTTTACTATAATTTTCCCATAATTTTGCTGTGTTTCTAACGAAAAATGTGACAAATTTGTATTTATCAAGAAATGGTATCAAGTTATCAGCAATGTCAGGTATGTGCCCCAAAAATATTGCTGCAAGTTCTGGTGTGTTCAGATTATCCAGCATAATATAGAAATTGATCCCAAAGAGATCTATTATCTTGTACCATATAACATTTCGAGTTTCGCAAATTGCTGGACAATCGAACAATATGTGCATTACTTTGTGTATATACGGATGCAGACACGCATCACACACTCCTTTTTGGTCATATGTTGTTTGTGATATTATTCTTCCCACCTGAAGAAAATTTTCTTTGAATTGAGGATGCGCACGGCATACGCGCCATAAAAATGACAGCGAAAATTCACTTTGAATTTGACTGAAACTATATAGCCACGGATCACTAGAAATTGTGGTTTTCCAACTTTCACTGTACTTTGTATCAATGGCTACATTTACCAGATTCTTCCAACTATCTTTAGTTGGGAAGGTATTATCATTAGCAAAGTTCGTAAGGAAATCAAGTAAACCATATCTTAATAAGATTATGGTTAGCTCATTCAAAAATGACTTTGAGGGGCGAATTGTGTTTGTTAAGGATTCATGCATTCGTAAGAGAAATATCTGTGATGAAACTTTTTCGGGGTCTCCTCTGCATAGAGAGCCCATAAGAGAAAGCTTTCTTTTGTCAATAAGTGTGACAAGAGATGGTATACCGACTGCGCCCTCCACAATAACAGTTCTTGCTCGCGTAGGCAATCCCTGAAAGTTCTTTAAACAAAATCGGTGAGTTTTCTCCAGGTGGTCGGTATCACTCTTGCCTAATTGCCACAAGAGTTCAGACCCATAAAGAGATCTTGGAAGGATGATCGATTTGTATATCTTACAGCAACTGACAGGGGTTGTTCCACCAGCGTATAGGCCCGAATTTGAGAGCATAAAATATGTATCTCTTTGTTTTTCTCTTATGGCTTCCACAAGGGAGTGATTGAAATTGTATTTGTCAAAGAGGATACCAAGGTGTGTAGCTTCCGTTTTTTCTGAAATTTCTTGACCTAGAAGATACAACTTCCTGTTTTGAATGCACCGCGCGAATTCAGATTTTTTGTTCATTAAACACTATTGTGACAGTTTTGCTTGGGTTGTAGAGAAATCGCCATTTCCTGCTGTACTCAGAACATATATCAAGAAGGTTCTGTAGTCCACGTTTTGACAATGAAAGTAAGACCATATCATCAGCCTGTGTGGGTGCAGCGCAACGAACTGAATAAACCATTAAACCGTAGTTTGATTTGGCTAAATCAGAGATGAGTGTGTCAACGTAGAGCATGTACATCAGAGGTGAGAGAATACTTCCCTGCCTGGCTCCTTGTTTCATTAAGAAGTACGCAGAATAATTACATTTATATCTCAGGCAACATTGAATATTTGTTAATAAACAACACAGTATGCGCCACAAAGAACCAGTTATGCCCCGCTGGTGGAGTTTGTACAAGAGGCCATCGATCCATACAGTATCAAAGGCCTTTTGTACATCAAGGAAGCAAGCAAATAGTTTGCTGCCTCTTTCAGCTGTGTAAGATATACATTCTTTCAGGAGGAAAGAAGTCGCAAAACAGTTTGAATTTTTTTGAAACCCGTTTTGAAGTGGGTGAATATTTGTGAGATGTGGGGCATTGGTTTCTAACCGGGATTTTAAAAGTTTCTCAAACAATTTATACATTACTGGTAATATGGTGATAGCCCTATAATTGTTGAAATTATGTGTTGACTTGTTTCCTCCCTTAAACAGTGAGATCATTATGCCTTTTTTTGCATCATCTGGAACATGAATGAATTTTAACATACATGAAAATAAAAAAGCAATACATTTCAAAATATTTTCACCGCCATATATAATGTGTTCATAAACTAAACCGTCATAACCCTGTGACTTGTTCTTGTTCAAAGTGGGATTAAGAGAAGACATTTCATTTATACTGACCGGGTAAGTAAAATGATCATCTGGTGTCTGTGAAGTTATATCATCTTTCAATATTTTAACTGTGTCGGTAACGACAGAGTAGTGATTGTCATCGAAGATTGAGTCATTCAATGGTGAGTATAATGTTTTGTAATAAGAAGACCAGGCACTTAATATGTCATCAGTATCACGGATAATCGAGCCATCGTGCTCGAAGTAAGAGGCACCCAAAGTGCCGTTATTTGCTCTTTTTGCGTTTAGCAATCTAAAGAAATGATCATTGTCTATCTCTGCGCAACGATCAATTTCATTCAATTGTTCTCTCATAAAGTCAGATGAGATGGACCGATATAAGCACCGAAAGTGTCTCTTTGAGTCCTTATACAGTCGGAAAGAGTTGTGTTCATCACCACGAGGTCTACCCTCTTTAATCCAATCATTTCTAAGAATGGACATTTTTTTGTGAAGTTCTTTCAAGTTTTCATTCCAAAATGGTTTTTTGTGACAGGGGTGTCCAGCTTGAAATTTGCTGAAATCAATATTCAGACTAATACCACCTCCACCCGTTTGTAAAATTATCAACTGATGGCAATTCGAGTCCGAAACTTTCACCGATAGTACTGGCTGAAAAATCTAAATATCAATATTACAATCTATGTTTGTGTCTGTAATATCCAACTCGTGCCAGGAATGAAATTTCCAACTGTTGAAAATGTTGGCCCAATTCAAAGTTCATACCCCATTTACACGGCCAATCCAAGTAAGTAATGAAAGGAAGCAAAAGTAAACAAAAGCTTTATAGCCTATTTTAGACGTTATTCATAAATGTATGAGATTGGAAGCAAAAATCGAAAATTCCGTTTCTACTTTCTCATTATCTTCCGCAAAATCCGATATAACCATGTAGCTATTGCTGATTCTGCTCATCCCACAGCTACGCGAAATCAAAAGCTTCTCCTTGTTATGTAAAGCAAACACATAGATAGGTACATGAGTCTTTAATCATCTGATAATATGATTATCTGTCGACAATACACAAGTGATGTATACAAATGTAGCGGACCAGCGACCTGACTAACAGCGGTGATGTTCTATGTAGACATAGACACTCAAGACAAAAAAACCATAATCAGAAATGGTAACGCCCTCAAGATCATATTATTAGCCATAAATATAAATTATAATATAAAATATATTGGTTACATGAATGCACCGCCTCAGAATTCCGTTAAAACAACTAATCCTTCAAATTATTTAAAAAAAAACTACGGCTTATTACTGCAGGTTTCTCATTCACCACACCAGAAAGCTTCTAAATGTGGATAAAAAATCGGAGGCATTGTGTTCCCGCCAAAAGTGCATGGCCCAGCCATTGTTCATACATAAACATCGAAAGCAATTAACGCGGTCATAATAGTTACATACTGCAACTATAAGACATCCAGCGAATACAAACCCCACGAAAACCCGAAATGTGCTGTCCTGCAAGAAATCCCATCGCTATAGCTCAATTTGACACGTCCGGATTAGTCTTCCTACAATATCCTAAAACAATAAAGCTTCTCAAATCATCGGCATAGTCAACAGAACTTTCACGAACTTGGACATCGACAGTTTCTAATCGCTCTACATAAGCATGATGAGACCTATCATCGTTAACTGTAACGCTGCATGGAGCCCACATCACAGATATCAAAGCATTGTGTTAGAGAAATACAAAGAAAAGCAACGAAACTAGTTCGTCAAATCAAAACTCTATGCTACCGAGACCGAATGACAAAGACTCAATCTGATGTCTTTAAAATATTGAATATTTAGAGGAGGTATAATCGAGGTATATAAACTGTTGAATGGTTATTACAATGTCAATGCCTGTGACCTATTAGAAAGACATTCATCGGGAAGAACACGAGGACATAATAAAAAGCTACAGATGCTCATTGTTAACAAGGCCATAGGAAAATATTTCTTCACGCAGAGGGTGGTAAATAGCTGGAACTCTCTGCCATACTTGCTGTTGAGGCTCCAACACTCGATCAATTCAAAATATTCATAGACTCATTCTTCTATTATATATATGTTCAATTGACTCACAAGTAAATATCGAATGACGATACATATATTTGTAAACAAGCATTGCAAATAATGTTATTGGGACGAAAAGTCGCAAGACTTGTTCCGTATTATGCTGATGATGATGATGATGATGATTATGATATGATTGATAGAACAAACCACTATTATGATGATCGTGTCGTTATTTGTTTAAAATACGTATCAATTGACATATACGCACCCGTTCCCTAATTAAAATCAACATATTTCGACAATTTTAGGGGAACTCCGCGAATTCGGGGACGTCCGCAAATAGCGACCTACTGCGAATTGTCACAACCGAAAACCCCATTATCTATTTATAAAATGCCTAGCGAACCACAGCTTTCTAAAATATGTACCACAGTATACACCCGAGGGGCGTTAATGAACTGAGTAAGCATACTTTGTCAGTGAATCGTGGCGCCTTATATACTATATTTGGGGTGCATATTAAATGAGGTACTTTGGTAATACACCTCAGGATTTGCTACTCTGTTATGGTAATGCCCCACAACCATATTTGGAGATGGTGCTTCATTGTATGATAATCGGTTCTTACATATATCTGTCTGTGTGTCTGTCTGTTCTGATATGCAAGGTCAAACTCCAAATCAAGACATTCGGACAAAGCGTGGTAAGTTTATTTGAATTTTTTTAAATTCGCATCCTTACTCCTCCTTACTCACATAACATTCAATGATACGTCGAAACGATGGTGATTGCCAGCTTATTAAACTACGCATACGAAACAAATCGCCGCTGCTTTCGTGATGTATAAGAACAAACTGTCCTCCGGCAGCTTCAATTCGTCACGTGGATGAGCTTTATTGCCCTTCATAGGAGGCGTTCGTATAATTGTGTCTGCGAACAACAACTCCTCGTAATGGAATGGCTTCTGTCGAGACTAACATGGATTCTGAATGCCCGCTGGGGAGAGTCTGTCGATGAAAACATTAGGGACGTTTCGTTTCCTTTGAGAGATATATGTTCCCCATAATGTAATAAGTGGCCTTGTTGGGAGTTGGGGCAGAGGAATAATAACCATGCAGGTTTGATCATGGTTCAAATCAAACGTGCAAGTGCAGTTTCCAACATTTTTTGTTGATGCAATTTACGGGTTTCTAATACAATTCTGTTTTCTTTCTTTTCAGTTTATGATACATTGGCGCTATCAATTGATATATATATCAAGTGCTATCTTAAAAGAAATAATTTTTGAAGCTCATTTTTTCAGAAGTTGTGTGATATACATAGATGACTTTTATAATTTCCATATAATGTCTTCCTAAAAAACGCTGAATTGGTCTCTACCGCACGGTTTCTTGCAAAAACGTGCAAAGAGACACCCAGGATCTCCTAAACGTGCAAAACGACAAACAGGATCACACAAATGTGAAAAAAGTCACCCAACATCTCAATATCTCATAAAAAAATTCGATTTTAAATTAGTCGCATGTTAATTATTATTACAATAATTATTTGTTTATGATTTTTGAATGAAATTTTAGCGGAATTTTAATGGCCATTCCACCCCGCGCGTTGAGTTTGATTGTCGTAAACGGACGACACTTTGAGGTACTGGGTGACTGTTTGCACATTTGGGGGACAAAGGGTGTCTTTTTGCACGTTTGCGATACCGATTTTCAATCTTGATTTGGTTTGAGGGACATCTCAAAGTGCCATTCCGATCGACAGATTGCCATTTCGATAAGAAATGAGAATTTGTTCCCGCTAACTATGTTAAACAAATATGAAGCAATTAACACTCCGTGTCTCCATAAATATATATACGCCAGTACCAGTAATCGTATATGGTCACTGATTTTCAAGCGTGATCTAAATATATGTATGCAGACCCATTGTCAGTAGCAGTACATGTGTCGCGGTTATACTGGTTATATCACTGATCCATACATTATGCTCGTCATAGTATTCCAGTTTCTTCTGATGTTTCCGAAACAATCTTATGTTCAGGATAACAGTCTTCACATCGGCATAACTGATTTAGAATTAGGATGTGCTACAATTAAGCGCTCGGCGTGGTTGTAGATCTAATAACTTTGCGACTGGTATTAAGAACGAACATGTGCCGCTGAATAGTCAACGACAACTACAAATATAATTGGAAACATGCCTGCATGTTATATGCGTATATCTCGAGACAGTATTGAAAGAAACACGGACATTTCCAGGACAAATGGTCGATAACTCTGAAATATAAACCAGGCATTTGACTGGCTGTCAGGAACAGACCTCCTCCACCACAGTTTCGTGAATCCAATCGATTGGTCGGGTGATGAGGAAATCATCATCATGTTGCGGGCGCAATTATATGTGCATAACTAGTTTCCGCATATTCCTCGCCCAGCCATGTAGTGGGTCCCTTAATGGTTGAATCGTGACTATAGTGACTAAAGCATGAAAGATTATGTTGCTTAGTTATATATATAGGCGAACATTTTTAGAGGGGTGCACGGTGGGGTCCTGTCTCGGTGTAAAATAAGGTTTCCATGGCACCGGTATAAATATTTGGAGAAAAGTTTTAAAAGGCCACTGTTGAGAACCCGTGAGCCTTGTATTTGGAGAATTGTTTTAACTCATAGTACCGTTAATGTTCCATCAAATGGACTAGGTCACTGGGACATATAGGGAAAAGGTAAATTGCTAAAGTCAAGGTCATTGGAAAAAATGTGATATTTTGGTCTATTTTTATGATTTCTCATATTCCCCTACCCCTAGTGCGTTAGTCGTAAAAGCAATCCCTACCATATAATGCCCACACATAAGGGTGCAATTTGGTTCATGGTACACTTGATATATGACGGTCACTGTCAACATGTCACAATATTTAGTATATATATAATCACATCTTAAGTACTAACTGTTTATATTAGTTGTGACAGTACATAAGTCACGTTTTATTGCCCTTAAGAGACCACCAGACCAAAATAAATATCCAACTAAATACAAATGTTGAAGTTTCATGCTTTATACAATAGATAGTCTAGCCCAAAGGGACTTCATGGTGATCCAACAAATAACAACGTAACACTCTTATTGGAAATTTTCGGCCACATGGCCTTCTTCATCCAAAACAAGTTATACAGGTACAATCAATCAAGCGTGTGCTTGTAATTGTAATAGAAATTTGAGTCAACATTAATATTGATTGATTGTACCTGTATAACTTGTTTTGGCTGAAGAAGGCCATGTGGCCGAAAATTTCCAATAAGTGTGTTACGTTGTTATTTGTTGGATCACCATGAAGTCCCTTTGGGCTAGACTATCTATTGTATAAAGCATGAAACTTCAACATTTGTATTGCTTAGTTGTAGTGAAAACTTCCTGGAGGAGGTGCCCAGGTGAGTGTCATGTGTCAGGGTAAAATCTTGTTTCCATGGCAGGCATAAACTATTTGGAGAAAAGTTGAAAAATCCCAGTGTTTTAGCAACTCGATCAGCATTATGTTTGAAGAAATGGTGTGAACCTCACGAATAGTGCCATTAGTGATCCGTCAAACGAACTTGGCCATTAGACATACATGTACATGTATAAGATCAAAGTCAATTGCTCAGGTCAATGTCATAGGAAAAACAATTGTTGGTATATTTTATATAAATTATCTCACATTCCGATGTCCCCAGTGAGTTAGTCACACAAGCAAACCCCATCATAACGCACGGAAATTAGGACAGCATCACCCGTTCAATTCGATATTTGATATACTTGATACAAGACGATCACTGTCAGCCAAAATGATGAAATGTAATTTTCGTTAAACATCGCGGGTTGATGTTAATTGACGACCACCTTTAGTATATGGAGATTGCAATATCGAAGAGTAATAAAGAGAGACGAGAAGCACTGAGACAGTCATATGTTGTAGATATTAATTACAGTAATTGTAGTATAAATTATTCACCACATTCATCAAAAATCACACTCGTCTTCGTGAATTGAACATTGCCAGGTGAGGTGTTCCGAACAAATTAACAAATAATCATTCAAAAATAAGTTATGTTCACAAATTTGATATCCAAAATAGTCAGAAAACAGCGTCATTGTTATAAACGACTTACGCGAAGTGACTGTTGGCATAATTATTGTCGTAATGTTTCGACCAATAGTTAATTAACAATTTCACCACTATACCCACCGGCATTGTTCTTTCTAAGTTTCCTAATATATGAATAGCAATTTCATCTGCTGGAATATTGTCACAAAATACTGTTGAGTGGTATTCTGCGTGAGACTTCATCATTAACTCCGTAAGATTTCTAGATACTTCACGATCGAAGTTCGGGATTTCGTGTGGACTCGGACTATATATTTTTGACTGAAGTAATCCTACCAGCCGGATAATAGACTCTTGGTGTCCGTGTGGGCTCCATCACTAAAATCTATCTCTGTTGCCACGCTTCGTTTCTGTGCGGCTGGTTTTGGTCATCCGCCAGAATGCCGTGACATCAGAGTGAGCCGCATTTTCGACATTTTCCAAGAATTTATGCTCACGGCAACGTATTGCGCTTCGGATTTCTCTTCTGAAGCGACGTTTGGCGTTTTTGTAGGACACTTATGAGAGCGAATTAACAGACTTTGGCTTCCCGTCGGAAATCGAGAGACGACGATTGTGTTTCACGTCGGTGTGTAACTTACTCAGTAGTGGATTGCAATATGATTTTTTAAATGCAATGACTGATTTTCCACCACACGAGGCTGATGCAGCTCCATTCAACCATTCAACTATCTTGTTGTATAGGGTTTGAACATCTTGCTTACTTTCTGTCTGCAGCTGTGAAAATTACGTCTTCGTGACTCTCAAGCATATAATGATAAAGATGTATGCTTAAATTCCGCCAGTTATATTTCCTGCGTGTGAATTCTGCAACGTCAAATGGACATTGAGTTTTCAAGCGTATCGAGCAAATGGTTAGACATGTTCAACGAGTCATTCTCGAGGATCGAGCACCGTTGCATGTCATGTGTCATATCTTCCGATAATAGTATGTGGTAAATCCGGGTTGGATTTGCCACAGAGATGAATGGGTTGGAAGAGTAGCCTGTGCCAATACACATCTGCAAGGTCATTGACGCCCACTTGCATGTACTTGTAATTACGTGCGCTCGCGCAACAGTATGGCGATCAGACAGATTCGTAGGTTGGTGTCACCCTACTCCGTTTCACTCCATGACGTCACCAAAAACGACGTAAAACCTCGTGGCGTTCTGACATTTGTACTGTGCCGCGTTTGTGCTATGTTTATTTTATGTGTTGTTTTCGATTATTTGTTTGTCGCCGATATCGCCATTTGTCGGGATTCCCTGTTTCTATATTTAAAACTGGCATGCTCGTAGTGAGCCTCGATTTCGAATTGTTTCTCCGGGTCAAAATACGTCAGAGTTATGACAAAAATAGATCGACCTACATTTTCTCCATCAGAACTCTACATCAAAGAGTGTATAGACTCCTTCGGGACCTACATAGACTCCTTCATTTGGGTATTTTTACTTATAATTGGGAAGTTTTATTATTTTTGGTTCGTGCGAAGACCTCTTTTTATCGTGCGGGAAAAGAGAGACATTCAAAACGCGATTTCGTAATTCGACGCAATAGGCTGAATAGCCTAACCTTCAGCCGAGTTTCGGGTCAAATACGACGAATGACGTAACACAAAACAAAACGCATCTGTTGACACAAACACCACTTGAAGAGTTTATTATTACATAAAATGATCGTTATTGATTAATTATTGATTAATTATTGATATTTATTGTTGCATATTGGCTGCTATCAATATTTACACAAATAGTATTAATTATTTCTTATAATTGCTCCTTTGGTCAACTTTGACTATCGGAAAATGAAAAATCAAAATATGCCGCTGAAAAAAATGTAATCGATATTAAAGTCTCATCCTTTCGGCAACATGGAATTGGTTTTAATTAATTAAATGATTAATACAGTAATTTGCCTTTTATCGTGATGAAATGAGAAATGGTAATTGTCTTTTTTTGCTAACATTAAATTAAATTAAATAAATTAAGTAAAATACAGTGAAATTATTTTTTAAATTATTGTTTATTACATTTTTGCGCACGTTGGCATCTCTCTGAGTGCATTCTAGTTGTAATAGTTTTGATTGAGCTATGTGTGTCTGTGATGTATTCCCGTCACGAGCGAGATTGACATTGAAGTCACCCATAACTGATATGTGTCTTTGTTGTGCTATAATATCTATCGGACCCTCAAGAGTTTCCAAGCAGTCTTTAAGATAGTTGATGTCGTTGTCATACACGGCATATACACTTGAATTGTATATAACGTGTAGTTTGGTGAAACTCAAAAGCGGACCCCGACAGACCTGGTAATTCTATAACAGAACATCCCCATGAAAATCCTTTGGGGAAAACAGGGCAACACCGCCACGTGTGACTGAATTTCCAGCTATTGTTGTGATGGTTCTGCCTGGTTTTGCAACAACATAATGTGAACTACTCAGGCTATCGAGTAAAACTAAGTTTTCCACACTTAACCAGACTCAGAGTGTTCGGAAATTCCGAGGAAAGCCGTTTTCCGCCCGTTAACGTGTGATGCGATGTAATGTTGTGCTGTGCTCACCCCGGTAGCGTTCCACGCAAGAAAGTAAAGATTTATCATTTGTGTTTCCATTATCTCTGCCTCTTGGTGGGTCTGAAGTCCATGGTCGGACGATGATATTGACAGATTTAATCATTCCAAAATAAGTTATTTTCATATATTTTATATCAATTGGTCAGAAAACAGCGTCATTTTTTATAAGCGACTTACACGCAGTGACTTTAATTGTTGGCATAATCATAAGCAAATAGCGTCCCAAATAAATTAGTTAATATTTATGTGTGCGTAATTCAACCGTTGTGTTCTCCGAAATGGTAGAGTCGATATCGTGGTAATTGATATGTGATATGTGGTGGTAATTTTCGACAACCTTAGTTCATTGCTACATTCTTACATAATATGAAATCGTGCTTTATCATACGATTTAAGAATTATACACGCAAGAGTCTCAAATGGCAATCCGTCCCATATCTCTATATGCATGGATCAAATGGCAATCCGCCCCATATCTCTATATGCATGGATCAAATGGCAATCCGCCCCATATCTCTATATGCATGGACCAAATGGCAATCCGCCCCAAATCTCTATATGCATGGAACAAATGGCAATCCGCCCGATATCTCTATATGCATGGATCAAATGGCAATCCGCCCCATATCTCTATATGCATGGGTCATCTTACTAAGAGTATCCACCCCATATATCTATATGCATGGATCCCCCATTATCTCTATATGCATGGATCATCTGACTACGAGTAGCCGCCCCATATATCTATATGCATGGATCCGCCCCATATATCTATATGCATTGATCATCTTGCTACAATTACCATTACTTGTCATGTTCTGTATTACAATTACCATTACTTGTTTTTCTGCATTATAGTTATCATTGTGGTTACTTTTGAAGTGAGAAGTAATGCATTGCCACTACCATTACTTAAAATAAATGCATTACCACAACAATTACTTTCAAAATTAATGCATTAACATTACCATTACTTTCAAATTAATGCATTACCATTACTTTCAGTGTGTTAGGTTTAAAATAACAAAATAAAGTCAGTGTTCGTTGTCTCCCGGCCTACCAAAAACCCTCGCCGACCCAAATTGCTTATCTAATTTTATGTACCTTTGTAAATTATGTTTTTTCCCCTGTTTTATGTCGTATCTGTGGCAATGATGTGACTTTAGTTCCATCTAATCGAACTCCACCTGCTTGGTTTTCATGTCATAGATGCACGTTTGTTTGTTGGTAATGGTGCCAAATACTGATAAATAACTTACGTAAAGTTTAAAATCATAGCTCAACATTGCTCTATCATAATCCCCAGTCAGCTTTATAATATTTGTCATTGTTTAATCAGTAAATGTGGTCTGAAGCCAACTAATCTCTTGATGCGCAGAGGCTATATAATTACACTATTGTGATACCAGTCTCAATTATTGGGCTAACATGTATCTGGACTGAAACAATTATGATGTTTTCAAGATATAATACTAGTAGTATCCATTGCTTTTTATATATTTTGTGGCTCAGTAATGAGTTAGCTTCAGATAAAATCTTCTAAAATTTGGAACTTGGAACTTGGAGCAATTGTGAATGCGTTCTTTGATGGCATTGACATCATCAATGCAACATATATAAATTGTTATCCATTGGCCCCACTCAAATAGATGCTATGGTAAGAAATGTGTTATCTCAACTTTCTACCAAATTATCTAGAATACATTGAAAAGAAGTAATCAAAAGTAATGAAAATTAGATTTCAAATACAACACTTTGGCTTCTAGAATTCTTGACTGCAAAATAAAATACAAATTCTTCTCAATTTGTAATAATTACAAATACAATACACATACAGAATACGATTACAACATCCCAATTGAGTCAAGAGTTGAAGTTACTCTCTCTCTCTCTCTCTCTCTCTCTCTCTCTCTCTCTCTCTCTCTCTCTCTCTCTCTCATGCGAATGTGAAGACATACGGACCCACAGCATCAACTCATTCTGAGTTATGGTGACACTCCACAGTTTCGAATTATCAGTAGGGGTAAATTTCTTAGAATAGAGTACCAGTGTTTTCTGTCACCATGGGTGTGGTATGTTTATTGAGAGAAGGTTAGTTATGAATTTGTGGATTTTTAGAGGATGTCTTTGAGTTTTGAAAAATATTGTTTCAGGTGACCTTGACCCCACCAGTATGAAGTAGTAGCGATTTCTGCGAAACAGTGGCTCCAGACACCAGCGTGACATTTTAGCACCTAAAATTTGTCATCTGCATGAAAAATATTTAAAAAAAAATTACAGTGGTGAGAAGTTTGAAATTTTTTGATATTTTTGTGAGGAAACAGTGTTCTTCCAGACAACATAGGCGGCTATACCATAGATCTTCTGGTTTTTGTGTCCCACGAGCCTGAAAATCGCTTATTTTGGTCATTTTTGCATCAAAATTTCATTTTTCAGGCACACAATCAAGGGGCATAACTCTTGCTACCCCCATTAAAATGACAATTCTGTACCAAAATCTTTAAGCCTAGTATGTGCTCAACCCAGGTATATATACATTGTATATGTGTTGTGGGATCACATTTCTGTTATTTTTCATTGAATTGATGCCCCCTTATTTTTGCACCAATCCCTGCAGAAACTGTGGAGTGTCACCTATATATATTTACGAATGTTTGTTTATTTGGGACCATCTAGGGGAATTGCAATTGGTCAAACTGGGATAATTTTACGAGGAATTCGATGGTCCAGTTTGAATATTCCAAAAGTGGCACTGCCTGGAGTCAATGAGGGAAAGAAATAATGTTCTGTTTTTGTCGCGCTGATGTCCACCATCGTCGCTATAATACATGCAGGGACTATGTGGTATAAAGATACTAACAAATCATCCGTGTCAGGGATTGGTTTGGGGTGTTTAAGGGTACCAAAATTGCTCACAAAAATGCCGCTAGTTTCACTAAATATATATAGTGGGATCTACATAGACAGAAACCCCATGTAAATGGCAGAGAATCCTCATACATACCAGTTCTATCAGGGGTCCCTCGAGGCTATGTTTTGTGGCAGTGTCTGTTCTTAGTCTTCATAAATGATCTCCCTCTAAATCCCTCTAACCAAACCAGACTCTTCGCCGACGACACTATAGTGTATTGTGCTATATGTTCTTGCCATACCCTACAAGAAGACTTGCACAAACTAGAAATTTGGGTAAATTAATGGCTTATGTCTTTCAATCAGGACAAATGCGAAATTCTAAGACTGACAAACAAAGATATTCCCACCATCTTTAATTATACTCTACACGGCAAATTTCTAAAACAAAACAAAACAAAAAAACAACAGATATATCTTGGCATCACACGTAGTAATAATCTTTACTGAAATCGCATGTCAATAACATTACTAATAAAACCAACAGTGCCCTACTTCTCATAAGACGAAACATCAAAACTGCCAACTATAAGAACAAAGAACTTGCCTGTCAAACATACGTACGACACCATCTAGAATATGGCTGCTGTATATAGGCAAATGTACTTCGTCGACTCACTATAAATGCGCGGTACAATGGCGTGCCGCCGGCTTCACACTGAACAAAATTCTACCACAACAGTGGGGATCAAGTGTCAAATTAATTCTTGAACAACTAAATTGGCAATCCGTCCAAAACCGACGAAAACTCCCTACCCTCATTATGTTCTTTAAATCCAATACATGTCGACATTGAATTACCTCCAACACACACCAGGAAACACAAATACCTAAAACTCAACACTGCGAACAGAAACTATCTACAATCATTCCAATTTGAGCTGTCAAAGAGTGGAACTCTCTTACACGAGACATTCTATCTTCAACACGCAGACGAAGACATCGAAACAGTCAAACCCAAGCTCTCTGTCCTCTTTGCTTCCAAGTCAACAAACTTTCTGGCTCGAATTCGAATACTTATCGACCTGTCTAAGCACATCCTGCTTTTAAATAAATGAAACAATAACTAAAAAATTCCTGTTTTTAACATATGTTTATTATGTGATATCCGCCTTCGCAAAGTCTTCAACATAATGAGGTTAGCGAAGTTTTCTATATATAAATAGCATTATTATGAGGATTGATTTTAAGACTAACGCACTATAGTGTTCGGCGAAATCTGAGACAATTAATATAAAATAGGCCAAAATATTGCATGTTGCCCAATGACCCTGACCTCACCAATTGACCCCATATTTCCTAGTGACCCGGTCCGTTTGATGGACCATCGATGGCACTATGAGTTCATTTTATTTATTTAAACACAAGGCTCATCGGGTTGCCAACAGGGGGCTTTTTCAAATGTTCTCCAAAAATGTGATGCCGTTGCCATGGGAACCATATCCTTATATACAGACACATAACTAAGCAACATATATGTGAAGTATTGTGCTTTAGTTATACTAAAGTCACAAAATCGTGTTTATTTTGGTCTGATGGTCTCTTAATGGTAATGTATCGTGACTTAATACGTATTACCACATATACTATAATATGATCATACGTAAACGTAATTTGCGCCCGCTTGTTATTATTCATGGGATTATCAGATGGATTTTTATCTTTAGAAGGATTTGATGATAAACAGTAACGGGACATAAGAAAATATATTAATATATGACTAAGACACTAGGGGTAGCGAAATATGAGACAATTAATACACAATTTACCAAAATATGACATTTTACAATGACCTTGATCTTAGCAATTGACCTTTACCCTATATGTCATAGTGGCCCAGTCCGTTTGATGCACTATTTATGGCAATATGAGTTAACACCACATCATTTCTTTAAACACAGGGCTAATTGGTTGCCAACTGGGCTTTTTCAACTTTTCTCCAAATAGTTGATGCCGTTGCCATGGAGACGTGATTTTATTCCACCACAGGACCCATTAGTCGCTCATTGATTATTTGCTGACGATAACTGAAGTATATAGGATATATATACAACTCGCAAGTTTGTATAATTCTCGAGAAGGCTCAACATTTGACCCCGTGCAGAAAAACACTATATCAGTACGTTTGTTTCTGTGCCAGAAAATAATAGCCTATAATTTAAGTAAACGGATAATTATTAGGAATATGGTACTATACGTCACTGGAGTTTTGTGTTCTTTCTAGTCGTTGTCGTTTTCCCTACTATCCATTGTTACAATAACGGTTTTGGATTTCCAACAAAACACACAAATACACCATAAAGTAATAAGTTCGCGATGGTTTCTCAGCTTCTCGGTGTGGGAGATAACTCTGAGATTATGTCCTTAATTTGTTATCGCCATGTGACCTCAATTTTTATCTATTAGTGGCAATCAAATCATTTGTCGTGGTGAAACACGAGAATCTTGCGAAACACAAAGCGTTAAGCTATGACCTGATAACAGCAAAATAATCAAGGCACGAATACCCATACCCCCTTACTGTGAGTGACAAGCACGATTGTCTCACAAACTAACTCGTACTCGTCATTTCTGCGAAAAGGTTTTAGGACCGTCCGAATAAAGTATGACTACAAATATCTATTCGTTATAATTACCTGTCGTCTTCATTGTGCGAAAGGGGTAGGGTTATCTATTCCGAAGGTTCATTATTCCGAAGATTCGCTATTCCGAAGGTTCATTATTCCGAAGTTCCCTATTCCGAACGTTCCCTATTCCGAACGTTCCCTATTCTGGGCGTATTTGACCAGAAATGAATCAAACTTTGCACCACCACAATAACCACACGAGGAATGAAAAATACTATTACGCTAGTATTCACATATAGTACATTGAAACACCCCATTCTAATTCCCAAATTGTCCCAGATGTCGGTTATTACTAGCAAGAAGACAGCATCAGTTTATCGTTTATTATGGAAAGTTGAAAACACGATGACTGCATGACTGAAATAAACTACATGTAAGAGATACAGTCTGTCCGAACTGACATTCTGTATTTGAAAGAAACATCAACAATAAAGGCCCACTTAATTTTCGAGCTCCCACATCACATATAAAAAATATAACATTGTACATTGAGAAAAATAGGCTGGTCAATATGACTAACTTAGGGTAGGTAACAGCTTGTCCTGGAGATGACTACCCTAAGTTAGTCAAAATGACTACCTGGAAAAGTTAGTCATCATGACTAGGTTAGTAGTAGTCAACATGACGAGCATATGCTTAGTCAACATGACTAACATTGAGTCATATTGACTAATATTGCATTAGTCACAATGACTACTATGATTTGAGTCATAATGACTAATTCTATTTGAGTAAAAATGACTAAAGGATATCCCAGGCCTGTTCCCTGAATGTGGAGTAAAATGTGTCTGAATGTCTAAAATAATGGGCCGTAATTCTTAATTTGTAATAAAATTTAAAAAACTACTTTGCGATAAATCGCAAACTTCTATACAATAAATATATGCGATTTAGTGCAAAGGTTTTCGATTTATACTAAACAAGGGTTTGCAATTAATCAAATCAATTTGGTATTAATACAGGGCTTTAACTGTATAAACATAAATCAGACATCTTCAACAGGTCTGGGTGAACTCCAATCGCTCTATAATAACACGGTCAGGCTAAAATAGACCGATCTGTCATTCACAGCCAGAATGCATGTGTGATGAGGGGAGAAAAATCTTAGAGATAAATCACAAAACGACTTTGTGAAAAATCACAAACACCTTTGCGATAACTCGCAAACCTTTGCGATAAATCTCAAGCATCTGTACGATAACTCTAAAACTACTTGGTGATTATACTTTACAGTTTATCTAAACATGTTTGAGATTTATCACAAAGGTTTGTGATTTATTGCAGATATATTGTTATGTGTTGGCGCTAATGGGCTTGAACCCTATACAAATAATAAATCAGACATCCTAAACTGGTCTGGATGAACCACAAATCGATCTATAATAGCACGGTCGGGCTAAAATAGACTGATCGGTCTTTCACAGCCAACATGCAAGGGGAGCAAACCATAATTTAACACAAAAATTAATTTTGATCTCTTTTGGAGATTATTTACTGAGAATATTCAAAATTAATACAACTTTGCGATAAATCACAAAACAACTTTGTGAAAACTCACAAACACCTTTACGATAACTCCCAAACCTTTCCGATAAATCTCAAACATCTTTACAATAACTCTCAATTAACTACTTGGTGATTATACTTTGCGATTTATCGCAAAGATGTTTGAGATTTATCACAATAGCCCGATCAGGTTAATATAGACTAATCGTTCTTTCACGGTGACAGCCGGCATGTATCTGGGATAAGGGGGGTCACCCTAAACGGTTGTATTATTATCGATCAACCAATACTTCAAAAACAAAACCAAATTAATTTCGATTTTGTTATCAAGACACTATATAATTATTTACTGAAAACATTCAAAGTTAAAACAACTTTGCGATAAATCGAAAACATATTTCTGATAAATCGCCAGCTACCGTACCTGGCGATTTATCACAAAGGTTTACGATTAATCGCAATGGTTGAATTATATTGTTATGTGTGGGCACTAATGGGATTGAACCATATAACCATTATCAATCAGATATCTTATACAGGTCTGGGTGAACAACTTACCGATCTATAATAGACTAAAATAAACCAATCGTTCTTTCACAGCCAGAATGCATCCGGGATAAGGGGAGTCACTCTAAACTGTTTTATTGTTATCTCTCAACCAATAAGTAAACAAAATTAATTCTGATCTCTTTGGCAAGACACCAAATAATTATTCACTGAGAATATTCAAAATAAACATACCGGTACATGTACATGTATACAGATATTCAAACAAACAGATTAAAATTGTCAAGAAATTTAGAGTTCCCTCTCTTACAACAGTGAGCACTGTGACAGGAAGACCGATCGGTCTATTGTAGCCCGATCAGGCTATTATAGTTAATTGGTGGTTCGCTCAGACCTTTCTTTATACTATAATAAATATCGCGTAAATTGTATGTAATTGTTGTAGTTCCTACGCTGCATTATGTGAACAAAGCCAAATTCTGTTTGAGAACCTGTTGTAAACAGAGACGTGGCGACAGGGGGGGTTTTGGGGGGGGTTTCACCCCCCCCCCCCCCCCCAACTTTGGTCAAAATTTTGAACAGTTGGAAATTTCATACCTGACACAACACTAGTTGGACATTTCACACCAACAATAGGTTGAAAATGTTCTTGTAGTTTGATTTTCAAACAATTTATGGGGGGGATTTATTGTTTTTGGACCAATATTTGCATATTTTCCTTCTTTTTGGTAAAAAAATTGGACTGAAATGGCCATCAGTTAGAAATTTTTCAACCTTAGGGGGTGTCAGGTTGGAAATTTCCAACACTTGGAAAGCTTTGTGTCCTGGTCCCTCCCCCATGGCCAGTCAAAAATTTCTAGTTAATTTAAGAAAACAATATTGTCCTACATTTGGTCAAAATTGTCACTGAAATTGTCATCAGTTTGAAATTTCCAACTCTATGAATGCTTGAGGCTAGTCTAGATGCTAGCTAGGATTTTTCGATTTTCTTGTTCAGATTTCAAAATTTTCGCACACCGGGCCGAACCATGGACGACCCGGTGTGTCATGGTCCCTCCCCGTGGCCAATAGAAAACTGCTCATGAGTTTAAGAAAACAATATTTCACTACATTTGGTTAAAACTGTTAACTAAAATGGTCATCAGTTGGAAAATTTCCAAACTAAGGGCGAGTATGAGGTTTGAAATTTCCAACACTAGGAAAGATTGAGGTCAATCTAGATGCTAGGATTTTTCGATTTTCTTGTTTAGTTTTCAAAATTTTCTAGGTCCTGGGCTATTGTCCGTGTGCATTTGTCTGGAGTTAGATCACTAGATGTTAGGATTTGTGCAATTTCCAGGTTCAAAATATATGAATATTATCATACCAGGTAGATAGAACCATGGTTCATAAATAGGCTATTAGGCCTGTGAACACTTAGGTTGAAGGAGGGAATGAAATTATGCAAAACGTTTGGTCTGCATGCAAATTCTTGTCTCTGGTCCTATTCAAGGGGGTGCAGTTGTATTATCAAGGTGGACACCCCCCCCCAATGAAGACCCTCTAGCTACGTCCCTGGTTGTAAAGTGCATGTGTGTATATAGCGTGCGATAAGCAAAATTCTCAACAATGGGGTGACCACACTAATGAACTTTAGTTAATTAAAACTGGCAGCATGTTGTTAGCAAAATACTGTTATAGCGCTCACTAGTCCTCGCCAAAATATTTTGGTGTTGAATGAGTCACCGGAATCACTCTCCCAAAAAATATTGCCACATTATTGAGTGTTTTGCTTATCGTACACTTCCGATGTGCTGTATCGGTATATGTATATGAACAAAAAAACAAAGAGAGTTTAATGTATTTAATATATGATCCATTTTGGTACAGCCATAGTGAATAAATTATTCTCCATTCGCAGCTATGCGTCATCGAGTCAATGTCATTGCCTGATCACCAGAGCCATATAATGTAGAATTTCGCGAATATTGTTTCCAATTATGGAAGAGATTATTTCCTATGTCCGAATCGTTCTGAATGGTAGCCACACATGTTTTGATAAGAACATGATGCATCTGGACATTACATGCTCATGTACCTGTATATATGAGGCTAAGCTCTAATTGACCCCCCCCCCCCCCAAACGACGTTGACCACCGATATTACCACGTTGTTGATGATGCTATTATACCATGATCAATACTACCATGGCCGACCTTCGTACCTTTTAAAGTCAGCATAAAACCACCACAGACAGCCACAGAGTGTATATTTCTGGCATGGCTTGACAGTGCATTGATGATGCAGTTGCGAATATCGGTCAGTGACCAACTTCGAATGTTGATTAAACCGTAAACAAATTATTAATTGAAATATTGTTTTGTGTACACCCCACTCGACAAAACAAGTGTCCATTGGCACCGCGGTGTATTTGCCGTTCGGCCTGGTGTTCGACCGTGGCAACTACCGTACACAATGGTCGAATGGCAAGTACACTGCGGCTCAACTGTAGTTAGCCAGTGGAGCCGCAGTGTAGTTGCAATTCTGCCGCGGTGGCAACGCTAACTGAGCCGCGGTTAAGTGGACCCTTGTTTTGTCCAGCAGGGTAGTTAACACGGTGCATGGCGCTCACGAAAAGCTGGACTGTGTGTAAGGTGGCCATGTGACAATTAATGCGGTGTACATTAGTCGCAAAATATTATTAATATAGTACTGTAGAAAGATTACCAGCGGTTGCCACATGTCAACCACTTAACCGTGGTTGAACGGTGGTATATGGTATAACCGGTGTCATTAACGCCCTACAACCTCGTTAACGGGAAAGATTAATTAGAGCATAGTTGTCGTACGTTACTAAATGTAAAAGCTTGTGATGGATTCAGTGATAATGTGTGTCCCAGAATTGGAAGTGTATCTCCGAGATTTTCCGTCATTTCATAAATATATCACAACAATATCACAGCGTCACCGGCGTTTCAATCAAAAGAATAGCAGACTCCGTAACTGGGCGATATGTCATGGCGACATGGTTCTCAAATCACGTTTTCGATGAAAATTGAAGAATAGCTGTAGTACGTTACTAAAAGCGTGTGATGGATTAAGTGATAATGGGTGTCCCAGAATTGGATCTGTATCTCCGAGATTATCCGCACGCCCGATAACCCTATATACTGGTGGCTGTGGGTATGCATATTGCTGTAGTGATATTGTGTGGCGGTTTTCACACGTGTGCTCAGAATTTGAGGAAAATCATAAATTCTGGAATCCACCCGGCGAGAACGCTTATGGCATTAGATAGGATCATGACTGGTGTATTCATACACCATTTGTGATAGCCGTGTGCCTTTAGATATATTTTTTATTACTTAATTTGTCGAATTTTACAACCGGTTTTTGTCCTTTATCAAAGAAACTACCTAATATAAATGGTAGAACTCTGATATGTAGGCTTCATGTACACATGTCACTAGATGCACATTCCATTGATACAATGAAACCAAAATCCACAATAAAAGACATATTTTTCGTGAAAAAATATCGATTTTCCTGAGTGTCATATTGCCTCCGCAGATAGGCTCATGGCAAAGCACAAACTTGTTATGATAGGCAAGTGGCATTGTTGATAGGCACGTGGTAAATATTGACCAAGCTCCAATTTAGCACTTTAAAGCCAACAATATGCAACTTCTGGCATATATTATTTTATAAATACACTCTGGAATGATTATTCATTCATATAAAATAGACAGAATCACACATGTGTGTGCATGACGTGAAAATTAACGCGCGATTTTGTTACGCGGAATGTTACAATGTTACAACGATGGGGCGTGAGTTGTAACTTGCAGCATAATTTAATTTTCTCACCACGCACACATAATGTGTAGTTGTGTTTTATTACACACCCACTAGAACTATTCAACATCGAGGTTTAGCTTTTATTGATTCGTTTCTGTCGTAATTTATAGCCATTTTTATCAAACTGATAGGCGACTTTATTAATAAAGTTTGTAGTTCTTGTTCAAAAGATAAAGTTCCCGTAATTTGTGACTCGTGACGTTGACGTTTTCCGTACTATCTCGTTTTCCTGGATGTGGTAAATTGGTTTTCCACATCGAATACATCGTTCATGAGATATCCGGAAGCAACCAGAGAATTTTGGAAGGCGGGATATCGACTTTTTCATGGAAAATTCATCAGATTCATGGGTGGTATCAGGAACTTGGGACAAGTTCTGGAGGGCGTAACCGAGAAAGGGTGGTTCAATCCACACGAATCCCGCATAAATTTTGCTGTACCCAGCAAGAGTTGCTTGTTGTCCGCCAAACCTACAATGTCGTTTCTTCCTGGAATTTGTGACGAAGCAATTCAGAATATTGCAGAAAATGTGGATCTAAAAGTAATAAAAATAGCGGTTGATGGGGAAAAAATATGCAGAGGTAAGGGGAAGATTGTGGGAGACGTCGATTGCTGGGGCCACGAAACTGAACCGACGTTAAAGCAAAAGAAGATCATTGTGCTACATGCGTGTCTGTTTGCCATATGTCTATCCTCTCGGTGTTTGGCTATTCAATATGCCTACCACAAAATATTGACGGGACAGTATGTCAAAAAGCTTTTTTTAACTGAAAAATGCATTATTTGAGTTCGCAGTCATGTTTATCTTGTCACTGAGATACTATACCACATGTATCCACGAAAATAACTTACAAATCGACATGCTGAGCAAATTTGTGAGTTTGTTTACTTTGAAAGTTTGAAAAAGTCGACAGAATCCGAGATATTTTGTCTTCAAACAACGTATTCTACAATGTCAAATTGTTACCAAGAGGTTCAACTTATAAATCAGACATTACTGCATCTGACGTGATAAAAAAAATCTGACCTTTTACAGCGTATTTGATCAATTATAATCTAGAACCTACCTTGGTTGAGAAACCCGCCACGCAATATCACTACAGCAATATATCTACCCACAGCAACCAGCCTATATGGTTATCGGGCGTGATTCGTCATTTCATAAATATATCACAACAATACCACAGCGTCACCGGCGTTTCGATCAAAAGAATAGCAGACTCCGTAACTGGGCGATATGTCATGGCGACATCACAGACATGGTTCTCAAATCATGTTTCGATGAAAATTGAAGAATATGATCCATCTTCTTTTGAGTTTTGTACAGGTAATTGTAGTGTTGTACGTTGTAGCCAACAGACTAATTTCTACATAATTGTATGTCTCGTTTATTCTAGTCACCAGTTGTTGACCCTTGTCAGACTTGTGAGTTAATTGGACGGTTTATAATTTTGTGAAACTTAAGTAGCATTCTTTTGAAATTCACAACATTGTCGTGCATGTCAACAGGTCAACGGGTCAAGTATAATCCCACTGGCACTGTATTCATTGACTCAGCCTGTTTTCGGAGCTTATAACATATTGTCCCTTTCATACACAAACATAATCCAGACAGTGCTAACAATATTCCAGGTTATTAAGAAGCTAGTCTAGGTCCAATTATTTGCTAAAACAATCTAGATTTCTATTTTTCGTACTATAAAACTCGTACCATAAGTGCAGGGGTAAAATAATTATGCCGCTTGAATGATAACGTTATATATAGTTCCTGGGACATTTTAAATACGATAAGCTGTGAGTTTTAATACGTAGCTTATGTTCAGTAGCTATATATCTACTTATAATTATTTATTTTTTTCATTGTCAAGTTGACTACGTGGGACGGCACGGGTATAGTCAAAATGACTCCAAATATCCATGACTACCCAAAGGTAGTCATATTGACCCGTTATTTTTCTCAGTGTATTATCAACTTATCCGGTGTAATAAACTGTGAATATGTTGTTTTGGGTGAGTTACCAACGTGTTTTTGTGCTTAAGTTTCATCTGGTTTTTTGCGCAAAGTGTATTATTTTCAATGGAGGGGAAATAACTCTTTATTTTAAAGATAGAGTTATTCCCCTTCCATTGAAAATACATTTTAGTTTGAATTAGGTTGCATTCTGGGAGCCATATCGGGGAAATATTTTTTATGATTTCAGCTGTTTTCTATTTTTCTATGTCAACATGTTGATTGAATTATGTTCCATTCTGGGAGCTATAACGGGGGATTCAGCTATTTTCTATTACTCTATATATGGGCACCTTCTGAGACACAGATGTTTCAAATGGTGATGAATTATACTATTTTAATCATATTTTATGGCATAGTTTGTTATTAACACCGTATATCAAGGCACTATAAAATATAATAATCGGTGACTCGAAAATTAAGCGGGCATTTAAAGTCAATACAAAGTCACAATTGCAGTTAAGTTCATCTCATACCCGTCAATTCAGCGATATTCTGCTACGCAGTATGTTATGGCGCTCCAGTATTCATTATATAGCCCCACTATTGTAATCCGCCTTTAGCTGGCGTATTCTTGCCTCTAAGATTATTGAGATATAACGTCATACGTAATGACATTAAATCGTATGGAAACATAGCAATTGTGTGGGCTGCGTGAGGTGAATATGTATTGAGAAATAACGTCACACGTAGTGACATTAAATCTCAACGAAACCCGCGAAAACAAACAAAAATCACATTTATTGTTTTAATGTTTTAAGTTATTTCCTTCATACAAAGAGTCTTCGTGATAAAGAATCCTCTCAATAGTTTAGAATATAGAATTAACCTTTAAAATAACAAAAACCTTCGGAATAGAGAACCTTCGGAATAGCGAACCTTCGTAATAGAGAACCTTCGGAACAGTGAACCTTCGGAATAGCGAACCTTCGGAATATAGACATGTCCCCGTGCTAAATGTGTCTGTTATCGTGTAGTTTTGTGAAAGAGCTTTTCATGTTCGATGTCCATTTAAAGGGTTTAACCAGATGACCATTATTTTTCTCTTGAAACTACCAATAATAAATCGTATACAAGGAGTTAATACAGTTCGCGCGACGTCATTTTTTATCATCAATATAGGTCTGCTTTCAAAGACATTCCTGTGTTTTCCCCAAGTCTGTACAATCAATTTTCTGGCACCGTTAAATATACAGCAAATCGCCGTTGTTGCTTAGAAACATAAATTGTGTCGTATTTGGGTTTACTTGCAGAATTTGTTTACTTGTTTAGAAAAACAGTTGTGTACAGCATGCATGCACTGGCCACTGTGGGATTTCAAACCTGATGCGAAACTTCGATGACAAGGATATGTCATGTAATAACACCAATCATTGGAAGTCCAAACTAACCCCGGGTTGATAATCCTCATTTCAACCTTGAAACATTGCAACGATGGTATATATGCGTTCCTAAAATATGGTGTGTGTACACCCTCGTATTATTTTAGATAAGTTTGTGGGATCTTCGTGATTCCTTTGCGCTATGAATTAACTATTCTTACGATTTTCTCACGAAATTGCGAATGTTGGTGTCTATCAGATGGGAGATATTTAATAACGAGATTCCTAAAACAAACTATATTGGCAATACAATAACATCATATGCTCAGTATGTGTAGAAAGTTCCTATAGACCACAGTGTGCCCACACAAAAGAAAATAAAAATTACATAAATAAATACATATTTCTGAAAGAAATCGTCAAAGTATTTCGCAGTTATTTTGTTTTAGCGCATCGGTATCTCGGATTATTGTGTCTTCGGAGAGTCGCTCCTATTCACGCGGGCCATAATCGACGATTGGAGCTTACGGAATATTGGATATTCGGAATAAAGAGTCTACGCCTCCTGTGGTATCGCTCGCGGCTTGATTCTGCGACGAAGCTAACTCGCCGCGCGCGAGCATTATCGAAATCTCATTTGATCCGATGGCTTCACACTAGTTCAACAACAGCCTGTAATCAGTCGAAAATAAGTCATAGCCGGAACACAATTAAAGAGCCCGATCCAGTGACAGACCAAATTACAGAAGACGAATCGCCAAATATCAGGCTCATCAACTTGTCTCCAAAAGAAACAGATCACCGTGCAGTTGACTTGTTCATATCGAGGTTTCTGTGACACAATCGAACCAAACACGAATATGACAGCGAACACACATGCATGCTTGTTATATGTGCAACATGGCATGCAGATTGTGGTAACTGGTAAACATGGCATTGTCGTGTACAAAGAACCATTAATACTTCCACGACTGAAGCTTCCTGAAATTTACCTTGACCTTGTAAGCCAGTGCATTCTCTTATATATATGCGAGACTCCATAAGTGCACTGCCACAAACGCAGATCCCGTCATAAAAGGGTTAGTTAGCCCCCATATGTTCTTAGCTGCTGAAAGGATACGAGAAGTATTCCAACGGAGAACACAGACGTACCCGTGCATTAGGCGTGCAGACAATCGCGCGCGCGGCGTCATCATTTAGAAACTAACTAATCATCATGCTATCTTTTTTTCTAAAGACCGCTGGTGTGAAGAAAAACAGTTGCGATTGTTCGTTATCATAAAAGTAGAGAAATTGTTCTTTAAACTTATATAGAGAGTAATCAATTGGTTTCGATGATTACGTGACATAATTCACGAGGGGAGCCGGGCCTGGTAAAACCCGAGTGAGCGGAGCGAACAAGGGTTTTACCAATAGGACCGGCTACCCGAGTGAATTATGTCACGTAGTCATCGAAACCAATTGATTATTCTGTTTATTACACACTTTCAACCCAGAAGTTGCTAATTCTAAAGAGAAGATGTGACAAAATAAGCCCAGATCAGCTTATTCTCCCATTTTGAACCCCAACGTACAGTTGCGCGTGCAGTTACGTGGATGGACACATAATTTAAATAATTGTGACGTAACGATACCGATTGACCTCATAATTTGATGCGATTCATTTTTTAAAGTTTCGGAAATTTTCTGTAAAAATTGTGTTTATTCTGACCGAACAAGCATGGCTCTTGGAACGGGATATTGTGAAGATTCTGATGGTGTGTGTAAATAATGTTGGTTCATACAGGAAATGTTTGGAAATCGTGCTAAAAGTAGAAAGATAAGTTTCGAAGTGACGATATTTTAATCATTGATGTAAACAAACTCTCGAAGAGCAACACGTGGAAATTCAGCTCGGAACTGGATAAATTTATTGTTCACATGAAATTGTTCATAGGGTGATTCTACCATTAGGTAACCCAAAATAGTGAAAAATGACAAAATTTCAAACATGCTGAATAATTGTTGCACTTGATGCTTTCAAAAGTACAGATTTTCAGGTTTTGAAAATGGTATTAAACTATATTGCTGCCTACCTGTTGTTATTTGTTTGGCTTGCTTGAAATAGTCTTACCAAACTCTGTTCTGTTTGCAAAAATATCAAAGTTGACATGTTAGCTGTGCTATCAATGTTATTGATATTAAACACTATAATTTTGCAGCAAAACAAAGCCCATATTGTTTCATTAAAGAAAATAAAACAAATTCCCACATTTTAAAAACTTTCAGTAACTATTCATCAACATCTCCAATGACTTGTTATTTGTCACACACGTAACACTTTGAAACATAAAAGTTTTCATTATTCGAGAACTATATGAACATACATCATAGTTTCCTATATTCTGTGACTCTATAGTTTGGTTGATACACTGACCATGATATAATAAGATATTAATATTTTTCATGCATTTTACAACACTGCCGATATCTGTCACACACGAAACGTTACGTGTGTGACATTCAGCAATCGACCATTTTTTTTCGAGCTTTCGGATTACTTTTCGGATTTTGGATTACTCTTAAGAACCCAATGAATGCTTTCATCCGTTGATTACATATTTGTCTGTAGATGTTGATTAAACCATACATAAACTGCACGAAAATGACATTATTTTATTTTGACGAAGTGCCAGATAATTTAATGGAGGATGAGTCTGGGAATTTAGTTTAATCAGTGTATTATTATGAAAATAACGCATGTGATTTAAAATTCGACAGATTGCAATTGCCAGTCAAGTGATATTTGGTAAATTTTGAATGTTGTATACAAACATGTATTGTATGACCACTTATATCAATCGATTCTACACCAATCGTTGACCCCACATGATTATTAAATAATTGTCAACTTTCCACTCAGTACCATTTGTACGTCAAGCAAATTACTCCTCCCGTTACTTGTTATTTTCAACAAGGAGTTTTCCCTCGGTCGGGTTATCTGGAGCTTTATACCGAACACTATTGTGTCTAATGCATGGCCAAGCAGCTCAAATGGTTGATTGTTAAAGGGGAAACAATGGTTTTCTGTGTTATAATTAAATGCTATTTAGTCTTTCAGGAACCAATATTAGTGAAGAAAATATCCATCGTGACCAACACAAATTTTTCATCTATATACATGTAATACATAGTTTCGTGTTGATTGGTTGTCATACAATAGTTATTTGTATATGACTGCAATATTTAGTGATGATATTCAACACTTGTTTCCAGGTGTCCCGCCCCAATGTATGTTGTGGCAGGACATTTGAGAACTCGTCGAAGTTGTTCACCAGTGGAGATCTCGTTTTCAAACAAGCTCAAACTTTCATTCGTAATCGTATATATTGGGGTATTTACTGTTCATTTCCACATGAATCACTTAAATTATGCATTAAATGGCTTTGTACATATTGACTAATGTTGATGAATATTAAATTGATTGTTAAATTATAGAGTATCTCGATAGTAATTCTATATCATATCACAGGACCAGAGTGTTATTCATCTACCTTTACACTTCGTGGGTCCATATCTGTTGTCTTGATTATACAATTTTAAACATTTGCTATGAATACTCTTGCTGTTATTTGCCATACTGATATATGATTGAGAGTGTTGATATTCATATGTTATATAACAATTTGTTCAGCGTCACACACGTAACATTTTTGTGTCACACACGTAACGCTGCCTCTGGGGTGGGTATAAGTCTTGATATGAAAAATGGTGTCGTGTTAACACTTTCGAAACTAATTTTTGAATAGTTGAATATATTTCCATAACAATATTACATTTACTGCATTTTCTTGACCAAACATTTCACAGGAATATAGATTCAAAGTGAGGACATGTAAAATAATGATTTCTCTGCGTCACACACGTAACGCATCAACAAATGTCTTGCATAAAATTTATTGTACACACTTAGTTTACAATACTTTCAACAGACATGGAATAGCCTCTGGCAGATAAAATGCAGCATGCCTTGACTAAAATAATGAAAAAATATAAAAGTTATGTTGATTTTTGAGATTCAAAAAATCTCTAAATGTCACACACATAACGATAGATTGACCCATAGTTCATTTGACTGGAATATATATGACATCGTCCGAATCATCGGAGTCGATAATAGGTAAGATTCTTCTTCATTTTACCAGTTTATTAACTGCTTCTGCATCATCGTTAGCAGTTCGTTTCTGTTCAACTTCAACCATGTTTGAGCCGCAGAAAGTGAAAATAGTTCCGGCTCAGAGCGGAACTGTCCAAAATCGCGTGCTCTCACCGGTGACGTAATTCACAGGTGTGATATTATCACTTTTAACTCACCAAGAAATCCTTATAAATCACGTCTAAGTGTGTAATAAAACTAATTAATCGGTTCTTATATTTTGTGTCACATTAATCATATATCGGTACCAAAGTCCGATCTCATTGAAAACGCATACATACATGTATATTTACCTGTGGCCTTTATGTCTACATTCAATCTTTCTCTATGGAAATGACTCTTTCCTTCCACTATAATATTTTACTCGTGCGCATGCCGACCTCTCCAGCAACCATTTCCGCTAAAATTCCGCGGTATTACTCATCAAAATCTCTGTTACCATTACTCAACTGATAGATATTACTTAGTAAGTTGAATATAACACACAATAAACAGCGCTTGCTTGCTTGTGATATATGTTCATTTTTTTTAATTATATTTCCCGCTAATCTATGAAATTGTCTTGTAACATTTAGCCACGACAGCCTGCCAACATAGCTAACTATATTCGCAGGATCTTGTCTAATTGAATATGCGTATACAAACTGGCAGCGTGTCTCTCCGAGTTCGTTACTCAGAGGACTCCAATTCATTTATGACCGTCACGAGATAGACGCCGAGGACCCAAGACGCGACTTGGCAACACGGTCCAGTCATCAAAGAATCTGACATTGTGGAAGTGAAATAAACGAGCAATGTCGCATGCCATGAATTCTAATTTACCACAATAGTCTAGATATATAGTGGCAGTGCGGTAGTATAGATCGCACCGTTTATACATCCCGATGTGATGCGTGAATTGTACGAACGTTATTCTCCTGGGACAAATTCGTCGATATAGATATTCTATTTCGTGGATCATCAGGAAATAAGAGATAAGTGAGAATAACGGAATATAAAGGAGTTTGCGAAATTAGAGGAGCTTTTCTGTCGACAGTCAGGCATCACACTCATATAAGAATTACGAAAAATTGATTGTATAGCACATCGGAGTCACCGCCTGTCGCAAGCACATTTCCTTGTCGAATATCACAGTGGCCAAACCGTACACACATATAATCGGAAGTTGCTTTCGCCAAGACGAAAAATTCTATTTTTTGAACATATATACTACAGAAGAATCAAAACAACACCACAGAAACAAGTTTTTAGACTGGATAGACGGTTTCCCAACAGCAATAAAAAAACGTCCGTATAAATTGTACATATACATTTGCCGACCGCAAGCGGGCTCTATTTGAGCGAATGACTCTTTTCTATAGATAAAAACGGCCTTTGATCACTTCAGAAACTAATTTTCTCGCAAAAATTCCCTCTTCAAATGTCATGTTAACACATATACCGCATCTGTCGGAAATCCCACTACATTGCAACGGAAAGGCCGTTGTGTGTACAACATATATTGACAATACCTTGACTCGAGTGTATTCACAGTCTGAAAGTAGAGACTATTTGTTTGGACAACCCACTCGTCAGTCTCTGTACGCCTATAGTTGTTTAAGTTGCTGATCACTTGTTGTCAAAAATATGTACATCAAGTTGTGATGATGGGATTTGTGTGCAAAGACGAAACCATCAATTAGGTTCCATATTAGACATGTTCCACCTCCCGATGGTCATTATTAACCTTCAGTCACGTGACGAAGGTGCACATGTTCCCTTCCACGTCCGTTTTCCAATTTCTCGACAAAATTTGTTCTTATATGTTCAAGCACCGAACGTAACTATATGTATCAATAGACACCGTGCTGAAATCTTTCTGCTCTACATTTATACATATCATGCATATTACTTCTCGTTTTCCGGTGACTCAAGAGATGAAACTCTATCTTTTCAATATAAGTACCAAAAGCATTTCAAATAAAATTAAGTAAATTTAATATAATAATGTAGAATTAAACTTATTGAAAAACATAGAATCTCAAGTCTTGAATGTTCGTTATCAGCACTTGGAGTGATTTGTTGATTTAAGCGACAGGAAACTGAAATATGCATGTACAAAATCGACATCGCATGACATCTCTCTTAACGGGGTATCTCCGTACATAACACACTTTTTCAGATCGATATATTATCAGAAGATATATTTAGGCACAGTGAGCCGTAAAATACAGTATATCTCTCCAGTTAACGAACATTGACAATTGCGATATTGTCGTCCCAATTGTGACACAATATGTCTCACCCACACATATCTTAGCCAAGTCTACTTATGTGGACATATGTGGTTTTATTGGAGACACTGTGTCTAAAATGTGGGCATATATAGTCCTGTAACCAGGGAATTTGTGATGTGCGAGCGCTATCTATACCCCCATTGTTTTTGGGTTTTCAATATGAATCTAAATCGAACTACCAATGCATGGGCAGGGTGGAGTTGGGGGTAATTTTCTCCAATCGTTTGTCTGTGAGTCTCTGCCGGAAAATTCCAACCCAAGAGATGCAACTCGAAGCTTGCACTTGTAGGACTTTTCGGGACTGGTCGATATTCATGTAGTGATATATACACAAGGAGGCACTCACAGTCACGACCGAGGGTGCACATACGATATGTATGTTTTATTAGTAAATTCCCACGTATACACACAAGTTTTCATCACAGAATATAACATACAGCCCCCACCCCCAAATACAGTTTGTTACTTGCGGAGTCGAATAAAAGTCGCTAAATGTTAATCAGAGTACCTTGTTTGATTCAGACAGTGTATATATATATGTGTTCAATGGCGTGACATTTCGAAGATATAGTTATGTTTAAATTGGTCGAAATGAACATATCATTACTATACGATTCCTGTACAACGTCGCAACTGACGATTGTCGTCGTACCGTACATAACTAGGCGTACAGAGACTGACGAGTGGTTTGTCCAATTAGATAGTCTCTACTTTCAGATTGTGAATACACCCGAGCCAAGGTAATGTCAATATATGTTGCACACATAACGGCATTTCCGTTGCGATATAGTTGAATTTCCGACATATGCTGTACATGTGTTGAAATGACATTTGAAGAGGGAATTTTCGCGAGATCAAAGGCCGTTTGTATCTATAAAAAGAGTCATTCGCTCAACTGGAGCCCTCTTGCGATCGGATAATGTATATGTACAATTTATACTTACGTTTATTGATGTTGGAAAATCGTCTATCTGGTCTGAAAACTTGTTCTTATGGTGTTGTTTTGATTCTTCTGCAGTATTTATGTTCTAAAAATAAAAATAATTCGTCTTGGCGAAAGCAACATCCGATTATATGTGTGTACGGTTTAGCCACTGTGAATATAACATTAACTCGCAATATATTTTAGTCCATGGGATTTAGGTATGGCTATATGTACATGTAGCTGTTCGGAACCATACCAAGTACCGTATAATCTGTGTGTAGCCTATCTTTGAATTGCCTAATCCCACCGATGAAATATGAATCGCCATGCCCTCCCCCGCCCATTCATGCTATTTCGTGCGCGAAATCTCGGGGGTATATTGGGGGAATATGAATGAGTCTTGAACTCAAACTTCATGCAGGGTTTACCTCCCTTGATGAATCGGTTATCGGTAAGAATGGAAGTATGACTGGCGCGCTCTGGTAAAGGTTGCCTTGAACTGGCAGTTTTCATCAATCGTGACGTCGACGTTTTTGACGTCACCTGACGCTAGATCCACAGGTCGGCTATATAGTGGAGTAGAACAAGTCCAACTTTCAAGTTATTGTTCAATTTGTGACTAAAGCATGAAACTTTGCATATATGTACATATTGACATAATAATTTATATTAGATATGGAGCCACACTGAAAGTTCACTTTAACCCCTCTTTTAGGGGGGTTTTCCAAATTTAAAGAGCGTAAGTAGCCGTAAGTGGAAAATTTGACGTTTTTTCACTATTATCTTCTAGATCAGTTTCTGCTGTATGGAACTGGTTCAGATTTGTGACGTTAGGGATCAGAAGGAGCTGGGATCTCAAGAATGGCATATTTCATTGCTCCAGTGGTCAGTCAAAATGAACAATACATAATAAAGTCACATTTCCAAACCAGATCCATATAGAAGAAACTGGTCTGGAAGATATTTTCCACTTACGGTTGCCATTTTGACGTCATCTTTCAAAGAACGGGGAGTTCCAATTTCGCCCTAAAATGTGCCGTTATATCTCGCAAGGGCATACTTACGTATACTGTATATGCCTAATTTTAAAGTGAGTCGTTGTCATATGTCATTCCGTTAACAATGTTAACCATCTGAATACTTACAGCGGAGAATTCGGGCTGCTCGTCTCGCCATTTCATGAGTTATTGGTGAATATCATCCGGAAATCATCCGGGACGGACGGACGGCTAGACGGACACTGGTGATTTCTAATTTATTTTCGGTGGAGAAAAATGCGCGCGGATAGGCACAGTCAGTTTTGTCGTATACGTTGACATTCCACGATAGATAACTATACAACACAAAACTACGAAGTTACCCCTTTCGTCTAAATTGATGCACGGATTAAAATTTCGATTCGCATTAAATGCAACTATAATACGAAATACTTACAAATACCCATGCAGAGAAGACGATAGTAAACATCCGGAGTTAAGTCTGCAGTGTTTGTCCCCGAACTAGTTTTCAAACTCTTCCCGATTTTAAATCGTCGATGATAGTCGCGGGAATCTCGGTAAAGGTCGAAACTGCCGAATTCCCTCGTGCAGCTCCACGAATCTATTCTCAAATGTATGTAAATTGAATCTTCACAATAACATCCAATAAAACCTATACAATTGGCAACAATTTCTTAGATTCACTCAGAAGTTACGACGATCAATGACAAACAACAGCGCGGCGAGGCCGTATATATAACTAATGTTATTACTGCGAAGCCTAAAAACTTTCATTCTCCTAGTGACATTATATTTGTGGAGACCTGCGATAAAGTGCGAATTGAGTCCCGCCAAATTCCGATGTTCTGCAATATCTGGCGGATAATGATCCAAATCGATAATAGAGGCGCAAGGATCAGGCCTTCTTCTACAGATTGGGAATTTCGTTCGGCGCCGGACCAAACTTACCCTCGCTGCATGGGGGACAATGGCAAGTCTGGTGATTGTATTGGGTCGTTCGATTATCGAACCCAGCGCGAGGTGATTACGGCTTTTGGTACTCCAGTATAGACCGCTCTCTGTAGATATGCTAAGCTTGTTATTCCCGTAAATGGCTTCGTAGTCACGGTAATTTTATTGCATCGGTCTGCAGACTTTGGGGAACGTCCATTCACACATTCACACATGAGATAAAAACTTTAGAGTCGACAAAGAATAGGTATATATACAGTGATGAAAAATATTCGGACTGAAATGGCAATTGGGTGGAATTTTCCAACCATTTATAAGTTGTTTCGTTGTAAATTGCCAAAAGCTGGAAACAGTCAAGTACCTGTCGGAAAATACTGAGACAAAGGTAATGTGAAAATGCGCAAATTTGGGACTTTTGTTCTTGCTCAAATTTCGAATTTCCATGGTGGACATCCCTAATGAAGAACTTCTATAGCCACGTCCCTGGCTTTAACATATGGACAACCATATCAAATGTTTGAATCAAAGTTTTGAATTATTTTCAACCTGGGAAACCCTGCTAGTGATAACTAGATACTATTATTTCAGCCCACTTTAAAATTCGGTATTTTAATTATTGTGATGCTACAAACACGTCTGTAACTTCGAGTGGTATATTAATAGTAGACTGTTAATATTGGTTTTAGTAATGGTACTATCCATACTTATCATTCTATGATTTTGTAATATTGAAACACAGCATATGAGGGGGAGCCTCTGTGGCTCAACCGGTTAGCCCATATAAAAATCCACCATGGTGCCACCATGTTATACCACGGTAATACCATGGTTATACCATGGTAACACCATGGTGGTAGCATATTTACCATGGCACGAACATAGGAATAGAAATTTCACCATGGTATTTTACCATGATAGTTTGAAAATAACCATGGTGTTACAGTGATAGACCATTTCACCATGTTAACTTACCATGGTTGAACCATGGTAACACCATATTGGTACCATATTTACCATGAAACGAGCATGGTGATAGGAATTTCAACATGGTATTTCAACATGATAGTTTGACAATCATCATGTTGTTACTTTGGTAGTGCCCAATAATGTTTTCCTTTTCAAGTTACAAATTTTGACCGTTGGCCAAGTAGTTCCCCAGATATCAGGTATCGTTACCCTACTATCAAGGCTACTTGACATGATCCTATATGTTTTCATGTATTTGAGATTCATCGGCCATGTTGGGCTCGGGCCATTGCAAAACTGCAGGTCTACCAGACTTATGCCTATTTTCTAACTGATTGATAAAAAAAATTCGTTCATTTAATTAAATTTTGACATGTGTTGCAACAATAACAACATGTGGCAAACTGAAAATATGTTACATGACTGCGATTTAGAAAAATGCCTGTTTTCACCCTTATTTGAGCTGATTTTTGTAACATTTTGCCTATACCACGGTTTTACCATGGTCAACTACATTTTACTATGCTCTTACCATGGTAAACTACCGTTTACCATGGTAAGAGCGTAGTAAAATGCTGGTTACCACGGTAAGTTGTATAGCACTACGTAAGCCAAGGTACTTTACTATGCTCGTATTATTGTATACCATGGTAATCTATCATAATGGCAAGGTATATATAGACATTTATCATGATAAAAAATGTACCTCCGTTTACATTTATCATTTATCGTGGTAAGACCATCGTTTACCATTGTAAAATGTTGGTTACCACGGTAATTTATATATCACAATGTAAATCAAGGCACTTTACAATGTTCTCATCTTATATAACTATTACATACCATGATAAACGATCATAATGCCATGGTAAATAGACATTTACCATGGTAAGGTTCCACATACCATGTACTACCATACCATGGTAAATTCCAATTTACAATGGTAATACTAGAGTAAGTTTTATTTTCATTAGGGTCAAGCAACGTATCCCAGATAATAAAAAAAAACATGGTACTACCACCGAACGACAGCGGCAATGTGATATATACCACGGTACCACCATGATATACCACGGAACTCTGCTGGGGTACTCTACCGTGGTACTGTCATGGTACTACCATGGTAATGTGGTGCTGATATGATTAATCATATGTCATGTACGTCCGCGATTAATTTGTCTTCAAGTTGATATTTCATTCACAGCTAAAACAGTTAAAGTGATGATATCGTTAAATGTATTGTTTAAGCACATTTTTTTTTTATATTGCGACAAACCGAAATTCTCTGTAAATCAAGGCTTTGTTTACTTATAAATCTCGTTGCGTTGACATTCAACAGACCTCTGATATCTCATGCTTGGGAAAAGCTGCCCTCTATGTTCATATATACGCAAAGCATCAATTTGACCTTATCCGAAGACATATATAGCAAGATAACCCCCGCCCACGATTATGGGCGTAAAGTTTGTTATTTAAGAGTAACGGGCGGATCGAGAAGATTTGGTTCACTATATAATTATGTTGCAGCTGATACTACCAAGATAATTCCAATTATGTAACCCCGCGTGTCGTAGTATCACTGTGGTTGTATTGTATGTTGTACTATTGTATTCTACGTACCATGCTACAGTTAACAAACATTTAACATGGCATATGGTGCTACCACTTTGGTGATATTGTGCAACATTCTCTAATGTACCATAACTGTAATTATATAACTATACGGTATAGCATAGCTACCATAACAACATGCTAATAAATTAGGTCAGGAAATTTGAAAAGACCCTTATAAAAAAAACTACCATAGTACTACCATTATTATGGTACAGCATGGTTTTACCTCACCTCATTCAAAATCACAGGATGTGTTATTAGAGGCCACATAACATTAATACTAGGGAATGTAGAACTCAGTTATTCGCAAAATCCATTTCTAATTGGAACCAAGTTAAGAAGAAAATCATATTTTGTTTGTTAATCAGTGGAAAACAATTGTAACCGGTGTCATACTCAACAATTTACAGAATGGTAACAGAATGGGACAAGAATATTGTAATAACTAAATATGCTGAGTCAAGAATATTTTAACACCTTAGGTAATCACACGTCCCAGTATTGACCTCCAATCTGTTCTCTCAAATTTCTTCTAAACAAAATACCACGGTAAACTTTATGGTGGAAATACCATGTTATTTACCATGGTGAAATTACCATCTGATTCACCTTGGTGGAATTGCCCATCTAATTCACCATGGTGGAAATACCATGTTATTTACCATGGTAGAATTACCATGTGATTTACCATGGTGGAATTACCATGTGATTTACCATGGTGGAATTACCATCTGATTTACCATGGTAGAATTACCATGTGATTCACCATGGTGAACTACATTTACTATGTGGTGAGATACCATGTACTTCACTATGGTAAATTTACCACGTGGAGGATTTACCATGCGGCGAAAACACCACATGGTAAATTTACCATGGTAACACCATCGTGGATTTTTATATGGGAGGGGTACAACTCCAAGCCGTTTAGCCCTCCAGCGCTGGCGATAAGGGCTCAAATCCACATGATTCCGTCGTGGTTTTGTAACTCGAAATAGTTAACTGGTGGTGTTGCCAGCTACTCGCCGATGATCGGTGGTTTGCCGCACATGGTCGACGATTTTATCAGTCATTGAGATCGCTTTTAGATTAGCCGTAGGTGGGGGGATTTCCTCCACCACTAAAACTGGCAATGTCGTGATATGGCCTTAAACCCATCAATCAATCAATCAATCAAACACAGCACACGTGGTTGCTCCACTACGTGTCAAGTATACGATCATATTATGAATAAGTCAATAGCCGACCTCTATGGATTCGGCGCCAGTTCACGTCAAAATCGGTATCTAGAGCAAGCAACGTCACGATTGATGGAAAGTGCCAGTGCAAGGGTCATGTTTCACGTGCTCATATATATACAACCGATGTTTCGCGCACGTTATCTTAAACCCAACTTTTAAACGCACGGATGGCCTTCGCGGTGGGTATTGTAGTCACACCTGATAAACCCGTCATAAACAGAAAGAATATTAAAATATGGACAGTTTTTGTTCTTATACCAATCATAACTATTACGTTAATAATATGTTATTGTCAAGTTTGTACGCTTTGTTATGTAAACAAACGCCAAAAACGTTACATAACCTCGCTCTTGTTTACATAACACGGCGTACAAACTTAACAATAACATACTATTTACTCAATATTTATCATTGGTATAAGAACAGAATATGCCAAATGTTTAATAATCTTTCTCGTAGGTGTGACTATATTTTAACAGCAATACCGACCGCGAAGGCCATCCGTGCATTTAAGGGTGACGGGTTCATGTTGATTTGAACGTTGTAGCTATCAGATTGCTAGTTACAACTGGATGTTGGGGAAATCACCCACACCTTTCATCGAGTCACTATGACTAACAGTGGCCTCAGTCATAGTGGCTAAGTTACACGAATAATAACTATATTCTAACTCTAATTACTTGTATTAAAGGTTCTTATCTCATAGACACCTCAGGCATCTCGGAAAAATTAACCAGTGGATGTGTACCTGTGCCACAAAATATGTCTATACCTCTCAACATACCAGTATTGGAATCTGTGTTTTAGATAATTGAATGAAAGGCTGTCCTGCTTTCAAATCGGTCTCTGATTCTGGATAATTTATCATCAAGTTGAGAATTGTAACTATTTGCAAAAAGTGTCCACCAAGTTACATTTTCAGTTTCCGGGTGACTCAGAAAAGTTAATCATTGTGACTCAATCCTGATCATTTTGACTAGCACAATTATAGTCTAGTGACCAAATTAGTCGTTTTACTGACCATTTATTAGTCGCTTTGGCTAACATCACCAAGTCATTGTGACTAATGTTCTGCCTTAGTCATTTTGACTAAGCTAAGTTAGTCACCCTGGGACAAACACTTGACTAACTTTTTTCTTCAGTGTACGTCGTTGAGAAGGTAGCTCGACATGAATAAGGATCTCGGAAACCCACTGGTGGTGATAACCTACATACAATTATACGATAATCTATCTATCTCATATATATTTTGAAGACCTCTGTCTGTCTGTTTGTCTGTCTGTTTGTCTGTCATTTATACAAATCTACGATTCTCGACCGATGGGACGAAACTTGGTACGTGTGTATAGTTTGACCAGGCGGTCGTCGTTGACGTATTGGCGATCCCGTGCGATGTCCGTGCAGCGCATGCGCAGACGAGATCTCGGAAACGGGTGGAGCTATCGACTTGAAATTTGCTGTGTGAATGTATCTTGTCCAGGATACGAATTTTATCGGGTCGCCGAGCCCGTGCGACGCCAGCTTCGCGCATGCGCAGACGAGGTCTCGGAAACGGGTGGAGCTATCGACTTGAAATTTGCTATGTGAATGTATCTTGCCCCGGATACGAATTTTATCGGGTCGCCGAGCCCGTGCGACGACAGCTTTGCGCATGCGCAGACCAGATCTCGGAAACGGGTAGAGCTATCGACTTGAAATTTGGTAGTGAATGTATCTTGCCCCGGATACGAATTTTATCGGGTCGCCGAGCCCGTGCGACGCCAGCTTCGCGCATGCGCAGACCAGATCTCGGAAACGGGTGGAGCTATCGACTTGAAATTTGCTATGTGAATGTATCTTGCCCGGATACGAATTTTATCGGGTCGCCGAGCCCGTGCGACGCAAGCTTCGCGCATGCGCAGACCAGATCTCGGAAACGGGTGGAGCTATCGACTTGAAATTTGGTTTTTGAAACTTGGTACGTGTGTGTAGTTTGACCAGGCGGTGGACGTTGTTGTATTGGCGAGCCCGTGTGGCGCCCGTGCAGCGCATGCGCAGACGAGGTCTCGGAAACGGGTGGAGCTATCGACTTGAAATTTGCTATGTGAATGTATCTTGCCCCGGATACGAATTTTATCGGGTCGCCGAGCCCGTGCGATGCCAGCTTCGCGCATGCGCAGACGAGATCTCGGAAACGGGTGGAGCTATCGACTTGAAATTTGCTATGTGAATGTATCTTGCCCCGCATACGAATTTTATCGGGTCGCCGAGTCCGTGCGACGCAAGCTTCGCGCATGCGCAGACCAGATCTCGGAAACGGGTGGAGCTATCGACTTGAAATTTATTTTTTGAATAGCCAGGATTGAAATTTGGTTTTTGAATAGCCCGGACAACGTCGGGCTCATCGACTTGAAATTTGGTTTTTGAATAGCCCGGACAACGTGTGTGTAGTTTGACCAGGCGGTCGACGTTGTCGTATTGGCGAGCCCGTGCGGCGCCCGCTTCCCGAATGCGCAGACGACATCTCGGAAACGGGTGGAGCTATCGACTTGAAATTTGATTTTTGAAACTTGGTACGTGTGTGTAGTTTGACCAGGCGGTGGACGTTGTCGTATTGGCGAGCCCCTGTGGCGCCCGTGCAGCGCATGCGCAGACGAGATTTCGGAAACGGGTGGAGCTATCGACTTGAAATTTGGTATGTGAATGTATCTTGCCCCGGATACGAATTTTATTGGGTCGCCGAGCCCGTGCGACGCCAGCTTCGCGCATGCGCAGACGAGATCTCGGAAACGGGTAGAGCTATCGACTTGAAATTTGCTATGTGAATGTATCTTGCCCCGCATACGAATTTTATCGGGTCGCCGAGCCCGTGCGACACCAGCTTCGCTCGTGCGCAGACCAGATCTCGGAAACGGGTGGAGCTATCGGCTTGAAATTTGCTATGTGAATGTATCTTGCCCCGGATACGAATTTTATCGGGTCGCCGAGCACGTGCGACGCCAGCTTCGCGCATGCGCAGACCAGATCTCGGAAACGGGTGGAGCTATCGACTTGAAATTTGGTTTTTGAATAGCCCGGACAACGTCGGGCTCATCGGCTAGTACTATATATTTTGAGACTTCCGTATATATGTGTGTGTGTACTTTATAGAATCGAAAACGGCTGGCTCGATTGAGTTCAAACTTCCCATCTAAGGGTAAAAACCCACGAACACCGTAGTTGTCGCGTTTTGGAGAAGCTATGAGCACCCGTTCTCCAATCTCAGTCACAAAAAACGGCACTGCGGTGGTTACTCAAGTGATAATTTAATGAGCGTTTGTTTTTTGACGCATCGCTATAAAGAGCGTCTGTTTACCATTCAACGTTATTAGCATATGCAGAGAGATATACGGGAACATTGAGTGGTTTCCTATGCGGTGAGATTTATTGGATGCCATAGTACTCTTACAACATCATTGTTATTAGGTCAGGGCTTATGGGGGTAGTTAGTGTGGATATAGGCATAATGCTTCTCAGAAATCCCGGTTACAAACCAACACTCACAATTTCGTATTTACGCAAACGCAACGTTATCGCTCGAGATATCCTTCCATACCACTAAGTCCCTTTGATCAGATAAACGGATAAGTGTCACATCAGAACCAAGAAGAGAATCGGTGTATTCCGCCGTGTAATCTGTGTATTCCGTCGTGTAATCGGTGTATTCCGTCGTGTAATCGGTGTATTCCGTCGTGTACACATGGTGCACTATAAGGCTGGATCCGTCATCTCCGGTTTAAACCTCCGAATTTAAACCTGGTTTAAACCGACATTGGCAGTCAAGCCAAACCGGGCATAAGGGGGCGTTTTTGTCGTTCAGTTGCAGCTAACTGACAACTCGATTCGGTGACATGGGCATGCAATCAAACTACCCTCTTACCAATCCGACCAAAATAAGGCGGATTTTATGACTATTGACACGCCATAAATTATCGCGAATGTGTGCACGCTTATTTAATTTAGTCATTGAGAAACAAGTATCGCTCATGGACCATAAATCCGATCTCATTCTGGGTTTAAATCAAGCTGACAAAGGTCACGAGTTTCAAGCTCTGTTCATCACTTTGTTTGTGAGACTTCCGTATATATATGTGTGTGTATATATATATATATATATGCGGGTACGTCATAGAATCGAAAACGCCTGGACGGATTGAGCTCAAATTTCGTATATAAGTGTAAAAATCCACGGGGATCGTCCACGTCGCATTTTGGACAAGCTCTGAGCACCGATTATCCACTCCCAATCATCAAAATCACCGCAAACGCCACTTTGGGGGTTAAGGCATCAACGATCTTTATATTGACCATATACGGAGTTGTTAACGACGAACGCTCTTTATTGCAATCGGCAGTTTGTTTACCGAGCACCGACGGCCATTCATTAGATCATCCATTAGATAAGTGCGTTTGTCGCATTCATTCGATAGCAGGCCATTAATTCGATCACTTCGAGGGTTAAGGCATCAACGATCTTGATATTGACCATATACGGAGTTGTTAACGACGAACGCTCTTTATTGCAATCGACGTGGCTAAACGACTAGCCCCATGCGTCCGAAATACGGATGCGGGACGAAATGCAATTATCTCGAATCTACCGGTGGTCCACAAGCCGTCAATGCCAACAACATCGACATTGTTCAACTTTGACGGCGAGAAACTAATTAGTTAAAATTAGTTAAAATTTGCTAAATACACACAATGCTAATTTATCTTTACGTTGAAGCTTGATAATTAATGAGCGTGTGTATATGAGGCGCGTTTATATACTTGAGTGGAAATCAAATCGGGTAAAACTGGCGGATTTTTACGGACGAAATTTGATACATAGGGTATCTCGGTATCCGCTGGGCATATTTCCCGGTATCCGCTGGGGCGATTTCCCGGTATCCGCTGGGCCGATTTCCACACTTTTTTGGGTGTTGGTGTTGGTGTTGGAAAACTGCCAGACGGATTTTGACGAAATTTGATACTTAGTGGTAATTTTTTCCAGGGAGTGTTTTGGACGGGTCGAGTCGTGACCCCGACCTGACCTTGTCCTTCAAAATGATCAATTCGAGGTCAAATCGGGTAAAAGCGGATGGATTTCGACGGGTACTTTTGTCGGGTACTTTTGTCCGGGTAGTGTTTTCGTCGGGTCAAATCGTGACCCCACCTGACCTTGACCTTCAAAATGGATAATTCAAGGTCAAATCGCGCAATTCGCCGAAAAGCAGAGGGGAAACAGCCCGGACGAAGTCGGGTCCACCTGCTAGTATCATATATAGAGGATTTATAATGAGTCGAAATTATATAAGAAATGTATTAACCGAGTGCACTAAATTCGATTCAAGTCGATCTTAGCGATGCTAGAATCGAATTTAGTGGACGAGGCTAATAAACTGCTTATAGACTTGCGACGAATTTGAGATAATTTTTATCACATAATCATATTTTAGCAACGAAAAGATATCTCTAAATCTGGGGTTAAAACAAATTAATATTGATTTCCTTGTCACATCCAAAGAGGAAGTAAAGACACATTTAAGAAAAATGTAAGTTCTATTTTAAATTTGCTTTTCGTGTTGACAACACTAAATAATTCAACACAAATTGAATATCATAATTATATTTTAATTAACATAATAATAGCATTGATCGATATCATATCGTTAATCTCTTACGTCACTGTATGTGCCGATAATACACGTGTCTCCGATTAAAAATATGAGGTTGGGTTTAAAGGCTAACTATGTGATAAAGTGTTTCGAGATGCGTGCATGTTATATCATACTTCTAACGAGTTGAGATAACACATTTAACAAACTATGTTATTGTTGTAATTATCTTATGCCCACCAAAATTATTACTTTTGGCAAATTTATGTCGGTGTTGAAATGATATCACCTAAATTTATCGTCAGTTTGAACATTAATTCCCGCTGTGCAGGAATACGAAATCAAAGTACATGTAATGAGGTCGCAGATTTATGGAACACTGAGAATGATTAATCAGCATATCAATGTTCCGAAATCGGAAGTCTATCTAACTATTATAGTTCAGAATTTTTTGTTTCAAATGTTTATTGAAGTATCAATTACAATTAGGATTGTCGTACACAATGGCTGCGGACACACATATCACAGTAGCGATGGCATTGTAGGCGTGACAATTTATTATGGTGCAGTTTGGTGACAATTGGTCGTCATATTTCTGTGCCATGGCTTACCATGTTGCGCGCTGAGTTTCCGCACAGTGAGTCGACTCGGCCAATTAGCCCATTGCATTTCACCATGCAAGGTTGATCTCTACTCGTTACGTTTTGCTACATTGTATTCTCTACGACATATATAATTGCACGATCGATCGTCCAGAATTGTGTTTGACCGTGGCAATCCCTCATTCACTCACATATCATGCATGCAGTACGTTTGGTTGATATGATCTCAATTCATGTTTATCCACTTATATTAATTTAATGCGTATAAAGACAGTTCCCCAATTGCGGTTTTTATTTTGCGACATTTAGTTCTCTGCATAATTCGCTAATATTATCATGCGGGCCAATGAAGCTATGTCAGAATTGTTGGAGGAAATGCAGCTGCGAGAAAGTATCTGGAATAAACAAAGCGAACTATACAAGGACCAAAAACAAGCAAAATGCTGATTATAACGAACTTTGAAGGACTCATTGTGCGAAATTGCGAATATGCAGCGGGCGACATGGCTAGCTATGGCATATTAATGATGACAACCAATTGTCACCAAACTCCACCGTATATAATTGTCACACCTACTATGCCATCGCTACTGTGATACGTGTGTCCGCAGCCAATGGCCAATGAAATTTATTTTGATATACGGGTATGACATTCCTCGCGTTCGCACATATATATTTGTCTTACTGTACGCACTCTCTTGGCTCACGACATTCGCTCACCAGTGGCATAAAATTATATAATAAATAAATATATGCATGTGTATAGTATAATATTAATTTATTATGTGGGATGTTTCGGATAAACTCAACTCTCAACATAGGTGGTATTGTGGATATGGGTGGTACATAGTGTTTGTTTTAATGGACTGGGTGGTGACCATTGGGCCATGATTGGCAGTCACAAAAATTCAGGTAAGTTTGTCGATTGTTGATTGAGTCGCCTGCTTATTTAAGGCTTTTTCTGTAAGGAACGAGTTTTTCGAGAATTCTGTTCAGAATTCACTAGATTGAAAATAACAACAGCACATTCTGAGAAAAGTGCAAATCGTAAATATTGCAAATTTTCTGCAGTAAAAAGCCATCTAAAATGACAGGAAAATTAGTGAAAGCTAACATTTAGTCCTATTATAGGAACCTTTAATTGTATTTAGTCGTTTCTGTACAGCTACCATACTATTTTATTCCACTGTTATGCATTAATTTATTCGTTTAAACCATCCGAGAGTTTTTGTTGATACGTCGCTAAGACAGCAACGTCGTGAGGTAAATTAGGTAACGCTGTTCATAGTCTTTTCTTGAAATATAATACATATATGATGGATATAGCGAAAATATAATACACAGTATAAAATCAAACCGGTATAATAATAATTTATTATATTTTCATCAACATTTCTACATCAAAATATAAATCGTATCTACACTCCCAGACGTTCGAACGTGTTATTCCATGTCATGATGTTATTCCCCTCTCAGAACTGCATCATGGCGTCAATTGTTCACGTTTTTCAGTATTCTTGCATGTTGTGTCAACGGAAAAGGTTGGTCATGTTGTTCGGTAAAGTGGTAAGTCTAGCGATGTGTTTCATTGTGGTTTGGGTCGTAATTACAAACTTGGGTAGAAATATAATAAGCACAACAGTTAGCTGCAAGCATGTCTTGAGTATAGCGTACTATATTTCTCCTCTCGTGAGGTGCGATGATTATTTTTACTCGGCTTGTGGCTCATGAAAGTAATCCCCCCGCATACTATAGGCTTTTATCAATGCTGGTTCGATCCAACCTAAATGTAAATGACCACATGAATGCTGTGGTTTTGGCACTGAACAACTGAACTGAACAACAGACTAGATTGGCATATAGTGCATGGCAATAAGCGCTACAAGATATTATAAGATGCGCGCACAAAAAGACAAGCAACAGCAAAAATTCAACTGTGTTCCGAAATAAACGATAGCCTGCCAGACATATTTGTTGAGGTTCCAGTCAAAAACTGCACTTTCTTCAATGGCATGTCATTTTCATTTAGTCAATCAATTGTTTTTCCAATTAATTCCGTTGGATTGATGAGTCCCGGCTGTGTGTTCAAGTCGGCCACATTGTCATCAGCATGCATGGCATGCAGAATTTATGAGAGAAGTGTCATCGCACAAATGAGCTCCGGCTGTTGTCCCGGTACATGACTTCCTGGGGCATATGTACTGCCATTGAAGTCTCACTGCCCCGTTCAGTGCATATGCTATTGAAAAATGGCCGAACTACATTATCCACTTTGGCAACATATGGATGCTTGAGTAGTACAACGACCAATTAGTTTAAAAGCCAATTTTAACAGTGCAGCAAGTACAGGATCACCCAATTCCAGCGATATTTTCAAACCCGGGGAGATAAACCTACCCAATGAACATGTATACATATTAGTGTTATATCCATGCTGCGCTTGAATGACCTATGCATGGGGAATTTCTCTCTGATGTGTATGCAATCGTTTGAATGCTGTTCGGTGTCACGTCACGTTCTCGGTAGTTAAGTGTCCGACCGTTCGCGGTGTGCATTTTTAACGCTGTCGAATTTCAGCACAAAACATAAAATGGAGCGCATTTCAAAGTAATTATATTACTTATAGAAATGCAGCGTATATATAGATGTCCTTTTAATTAACATGATAACAGTGTCAGTATTTTCTGTTAGCGGCGTGATCACAAGAGTTTTCGCTTTTTATAATGTACCATAGGAGACACAGGAGGCGATATTTTATGGACCACATTTTTCTTGATGCTGAACTATTCCTATCTGATAAACAGATATTGCCGACTCCTAACAGGACACAAAATAAAATTATTTTGAGTTCTCCAACAGTACCCACCCGAAATGTTGGCATATTTAGATGAAACCACACCTTTTCCTATTCAATGGAGAAAACATAATAAGTTAACATAAAAGGCAAACCTGGTGTTCTTCCGTTTGGCCGATGGTCACTCTATCATACTAACATTCATTTGTCGCCATAGGCCTTTTCGATAAATTCATGACATCACGCGACGGCAAGCATTGAGATGCGCCATGAAATTATTTATCGATTCAGTCAATTCGTCTCCTTTCAACACCCACATAACATGTGTGTGCACATGATATGACCTCATAGTTTGTATCATTGGAAACAACAGCCAATATCACATCAAATAATTCAACAAGAAAGAGGATACGTGTATGTAACATGGTACCTGATTGGCGCCCAAAAAGTTAACCGTCCCCAATGAAGCTATTTTGACAGGAAAATTGGTCGAGCATATAGCGACCACACGGTTAATACATATCTACCAAATACGTAGAGAATTTTATTCCTTCAACTTAGTGCACAAAACTATCAGAAAACATCAGAATGATTTTTTTTTTTAAACATATTTTATTTGTAGTATAATACAAAATGGATTGGGGCACAAGTTACAAAACTTAATGAGCCCCTCTCCGGTATACATTGATACAAACAATTTGTTTAACAAAATGGCACAATAAGTAACTTATTTACAGCTGAACGTGGTGAGTGAGAAAGAGGATGATGGCAGATTGTAACAAATCATTGAGGAAGGATGAGAGTGAGTCAGTGAGAGTGATTGGTGGGGGTGCCAACGCCGAGTTTGAATTTTATGCTGAGGCGAAAGGAAAACATGTGATAATTGATAAACTAACTTCTTATCTTGAAATTTAACTAGAAACGTTTAGTCTCCGCGATAAAATGCTGGACTATTTTGAACAATTTCACATTTTGTTTGTTATGAGCATTCGGGAGGTCAGCAAGTAGATTGTTCATGTGCGTTAATTTAATTCCTTCTCTGTGTAGCATATGAAACATCTCAATTCGTTCTGACTGGTAGTGGGGACACATAAAGAAGTAGTGATAGGCATCTTCACACTGGTTGCCGCACGTACAACGTGGGCTTCCTGCAATATAATTCTGAAATTTGTCAGACTGAAGATCACTACAATAGTTTCTTAGTCTGGCGTGCAATACATCATATTTCCTACGACCTGTATAGAAATATATTGGAGGTCTAGCGGTGGGATCAATTATTCTAAGATAATCTTTAAAATCGAAAATCGTCGGAGCTTCTGTTATTGCGGAAGGCATGTCGTTCCACGCTTTTATTGTTGAGGGAAAACATGACTTTTTGTAGTGCTCGGTATTGCTGAAGTATGTGTAAAAAAATTCCGGGTTTCTGAATTCATACTCGGATATATCGGCTATCCTGTGTGGTATTATTTTAGTGAGGTAAGTAGGGGCCCTCTGATTTACAATGTTATACATAGTTTGTAATTTATGAAGTTCGCGCCTTTTTCTTAGCGGGGACCAGCCGACTTCTACCATAATGTCTGCATCTGATACTGAACGCGTGAGGCCGCTGACAATTCTGACTGCATCAATGTGTAATCGGTCAAGTTTATCCAATTGATATTTTGGCGCGCATGCCCAGACTACATCCGAATAATCATATAGAGGGAGTATATATGTTTTATATATATTTTCTAATGTCTTCCTGTCGAGTTGGAATTAAAATTTTCTAAGTTGTGATAAGCGGGATGCTACAAGGTGTTTGTATGTCTCAACAAATGATATTGTGTCACTATTAAAAGTTAAATTAGGGATATCACCAGAGATGCCAATCAATGAATATGATATGCCCATTGTTTTTGAGGGATTAAAGCTGACCAGCCAATTTTTTGACCATGTTGCTATGGTTTCAAGGTCCATATTCATAATCCGTGCTAACTCATTCAGATCGTGGTGGCTATTTGTAAGACAGGTATCGTCGGCGTACATTCTGGTCACGGAACTGATGTTGTCTGGTAGGTCATTTATGTAAACTAAAAATAGAAAAGGTCCTAAAATTTAGCCTTGAGGGACGCCCGCTGGGATGATCTCATAATCAGAAAAGCTGTCGTTTACTAACACGCGCTGTTGGCGGTTACTTAGATAATTTTCTATCCATTTCAATGGTTTCCCTCGCACTCCATAACTAGACAGTTTATGTACCAATCCACTGTGCCAAACTCTCTCGAATGCCTTCGATATATCACATAAAGTAGAGCACGTATATAAGCCATTGTCGAGAGATTGGCACAGGTGATTATATAGATCTATGAGTTGATGAGATGTACTTTGCCCTGGCATGAAACCCGATTGGCGTGAGTATATTAGTTCATTTTCATTAAAGAACTTCCTGATCTGTTTTAAGACAACTTTTTCGAATATCTTTCCAATGCATGGTAGAAGCGAGATGGGGCGATAGTTCTTACTATCAGCAGGGTCGTCTTTTTTAAAGATGGGAACAACATTTGCCTTTTTCCATATAGATGGAAATTTTGTGGTATCGAATGATTTTCGGAAGAGTAAATTTAAAGGATAAGCAATTTTTTTAGCCGTGGCTTGAAGCATTCTCGCCCTAATTACATCGTGGCCATTGGCCTTGTTTAATTTTAGAGATTTAATTGCTAAAATTATTTCGTCTTCGGTGGACTTAAAGTCGTTCATAGTATTGCTACAACGAGAATTAAAAAAAGGTAAACTGTGATTTGAGTCATGTATCGATGAATTTGAAATGAAGCTCTTGTTCAGTATGTTGGCCTTATCTAGATCATCAGTTGCGTATGGTCTTCCATTTACATTTACGGTATTTATATTGTCGCTGGAGCAGTACAGGGGCGGAAAATTCGTTGTTTTCTTTTTACAAAGGAGGTAATTTATTAGTTGCCAGAAATCGCGAGGCGATGAGGATCCCTTCACGCGGTCTTCCAATTTTTCTTCAAATTTGGTTTTGGCGTACTTTTTCATATTATTTACTTTGTTTCTGGAATGCTTATAATTTTGCCAACTATCGGGGTTATTGTTTCTTAGAGCCTTGGTTCGTAATCTTTCACGTTTGCGAATTTCTCTTCGGATTTCTGAATTAAACCAGATTTTGTCCTTAGGTCGAACCGTAACAGATGATTGGGGGACTGTTTCTCGCATTATTGAATTAAATTTATTTTGGAAAATGATTGTGGCTGAATCGATGTCAAGGCCCGATAAGAGATCATCCCAGTTTGTGCTTCCGAGCAATTTATTGGCTCTTTCGAAATTTGCTCGGGAGTAGTTCCACACTACTCTGCGAAAAGATGTCACATTTGGGTAATCATAGGATAATAGCGAGTTTGCGATTTCAAACGGGTACGGGTACCGGTACGGGTACTGGTAGCTACCCGTACCGGTACACGTTTTGAAATCGCAAACTGTTTTACGGGTAGAATTAAGCATATCGACGGGTAGTGTATGGTGAGCCAATTGCAGCACAATATATATGATATAGAGAAATTGTTATCCGCATTCGCTTTCTTGGTCGACGTTATACTTGCTGTTATGGTTATATGATGGACAACTGCGTGGATAATGGATTGCATTAACCAGGGACGAGGCGAAAGTGGAAGGGGTTGGCGTCTTTCTTTGACACATTTTGGTAACATTTTCAATAATTAGCTTTCATAAGTAATTTCCCAGACCGTTCGAGTGTCGTCTAGAACAGATGGAATTTTCTGACTGAGAAAATATGTTATGATAGCACAAATATACAATTACGCTAATTTAATAATCCAACCATTATTCGGTGTAAAATGTGTTGGTTTAGACCCAGGGTCCAAGAATGTCCTACATGCATGCACTTTTAGTCAGATATAAGACCGAAATTGCCCCTTATATTAGTTGGGGAATATTTAGTCATATAACTGGTAATGGGTTGGAATCTTTCGAATGGTCGGGCAAGGGAATATCAGGATATTTGTCTGGGTCTAAACCCGGATGTAGGTAGAACAAGAGCTACACTGGGCGTGCAAAATACCCCCTCTCTTGGGTCGGCGGAAACTGGTCAAAAAGGGGCATAACTCTGGTAAAAATTGGCGGACGGAACTCAAATTTGAACTTGACCTGTGTTTTGGTGGGAGAAAGTAATATACCAAATTATCATTGAATCCGATAAGCTCTAGTAAAGTTATCATCCGGACAACAAATTTCAAGGATTTTCTAAGTCAAAAAACGTCAAATAAGGGGCATAACTCCGGTGAAAATTGGCGGGCGGAACCCAAATTCGAACTTGAACTTACTTTTCGGCTAATAAACCCACATACCATATTTTATTGAATTTGGTTCACTCTAACTAAAGTTATCATCCGGAAACCAGGTTAACGGACGGGCGCCTGGACGCCCGGACGGTACGACCAATACTACAATGCGGCCGTTTTTTTCAAACGGGCGTATAAAAATCAAACTTGTTAAATATAAAGGGTGTTTAATGGTACTCTATTCATTATATGGTTCGAATAAAGAGCGTTTGCTTCACGTCTATGCGAAACAAAGAAAACAGCTAAAAGTCGCTCTGATGACGGTAAGATTGTGCCGAGTATATTTGAGGTGTGTATATCAGTATTTGGTGTCACTATCGGCCACTACAATATACAACAGTCTTGGGGTTCAAATGCGCCATGTCCGTTCAAAAGTCAAATATCTATATTAAAATGAGAAATCAGTCACCACCACATAAGGTACAATAACTGAACGGTTGTATTCAATCGTGTAACACATTCACGGTGTACTTATGCCCACGCACAAAGGGTCGATAGGGGACGTGGCGAGAGGGTGGGGTGTATCACCCCAACTTTTGTCAACAGTTGGATATTGCATATACCTAACACACCAAAACATACGTTGAAATTATTCTGTCATCAGTTTGATTTTCCAAAATGTATTAGTGGGGATTTTTTTTTTTATAGTTTTAGACCAACATTTGCAAATATTCCTACTTTTGGTAGAAAAACATTCGGGCTATATGGTCAACAGCAGGTTGGAAATATCCAACAAATGTAAAGCTTGAGGAAAGTCAATAATTTATCAATTTTCATGTTCAGATTTCAAAACGTTCTCACACCAGACCGAACCATGGTCGACCCGGTATGCCCTGGTCTAACCACATTCAGTGGCTCGTCAATACTGATCATTAATTTGTGAAAAACAAACCAGGGCGTGAATTTGCCTGGTGTTAGACCACTAGATGTTATGATTTTGCAATTTCCAGGTTCATATCTACAAAACTGTTCTCGTACTGCATGGTCGGCAAGGTGGACCCCCCCCCCCCATCACAGGACTTCTGCAACAAGACTACTGATCCATTTAAAACAGTCCACAATAATATTCAGGACAGTGAAGGATCAGTTGGGGGGAATCAGAGCCCAACGGCGTGCACAATTTGAATTACGCACAAACATCTGTTTGGTGTTGTTTAAGGGGGTGTATAGTTGGGAATTTGAAGGTGGACACACCTTCTCAACGCGGAGACCCCCTATAATTACGTCCCTGTGTCGAGACTGCGTATAGCACCGCCAACTCACTCTCTTAATCATAAAATGTCATTACTTGAGTGAAGACAGTTAGTTGTCAGTAAACAAATCGGCGTTCCATAGTTATCTTAGTGTTAGAAGCCGCCTCGATACTTTGAACATAAAACATGGCTTAAATGACAAATGTATCAATGAGATTTGGCAATGAAATCGTGCAATAAATAGATTAATGCATATCTGACTGTTATTTCGTAGAACTAATGTACTTTTGAGTGAGAAAACTTTAGCGAAAGACTACCAGTCAATGGGATACATCTACCCGTTCCAAATCCCTATCGCTTTATGTGCTGCATTCAAAGTACGCAAATGACCGTGACGATTTTCACCGATCTACCTGGATCTACCGGTACCCGTACCCGTCCGACGGGTATCGCAAACTCGCTAATGACACATATACACCCAAATGGTCAGAGACTCCAGGATTTATAACATCGGCTTCTAGTACACGAAACGAATTGCTGATAATAATTGGATCTAATAGCGTACTCGATGAGCGTGATATTCTTGTAGGAGATGTTATAACATGTTTTATTCTATATCGGTCTATGATTTCTTTCAACTTAGAAGATGCATCTAGGAGATTTGAATTGTAGTCCCCCGTGATAATAATATTTTCTGATATGTCAAGTGCATCTGATATCGATGTCTCTAGGTATTTCCAGTATTTTGGATCGCAGAACTGATCTGATCTATATGACATTCCTAGCATAATATGGCTTTTTTTGGAAAATAATTCAAACCAAAGTATTGATGCGTCAAATTCTAGTTCATGTCTCCGCCTGTATATTATATGGGTCGCGAACATAACACATATACCTCCACCTCGAGAGTCGCGATCTTTCCGAACAGGGTCTATCCGAACAGAAAGATGGGTCCAGGTGAGTTTCACTAAAACACAGCACATCGAAATCGTTAATGGTATCAGCAATCTTTTCTAATTTATTTATAATACTTCTGATGTTGTAATGGAAGATTGAAATTGTGTGGTTATTTTCGCTGGTGGCAGGACCAGGGTTGATTTCAATATCACCTGATAATATCAGTATGAAAAATGTTGAGATGAATAATAATTTAAGATTTTGTGCTCGGAAGCTATATTTCAGGGATTCGCCTCTAGCCACGAGGGTATTCGGTGTCTTTTTCTTCAAATCAAAAACCCCAACTGCTGCCCTATATTGTTGTATCGAACAAGTCATGATATTTTAGTCGGTGGTTCGATATTAAAATGTGCAGCAATTGGGTCTTGTGGTTTGAGAAAATTTCATTGTACTTTAACATTTTCAACGTTGGCACCTGGTACTCAAAGTTTCCACAGCTATGTGAAAAGCGGTGTTTCGGATCAGTTTGTGGGAACAGGTTATTGAACCTCAGATATATACCAGACAAGCAAGCAACATGTAAGTTCACAAATACACAAATATATATGAGAATTTAGAGAAAAGGTGTATGATGATTAAAAGTATAGTACAAGATGATGGGGTATTGGTGAGGTTCCATATCGAATATCAACTGGCATGTGATTTTGTTTGGGAAGGGGATGACTGGCAAGATGTAGGATATATACACGACGGTTTCTTAATTTATAATTTTCTGTGTGTATAGTTTAATATGAGTATGCAGCTATATATGATTTAATTTTCCATAGTTTTTCACGGAAATCACGACCGGTAAATTTAATTTAATGGGTATTTAATTTAATAGGTATTTGGTCCTAGTGACACAGTTTGGACATGTTCCATAGCGACGCACATGTAACGATTTTCATAGCCTAATGGGTTTATTTACGCATAATATACGAAATTCCATCCTGATGTGAGGTAATGGGATTTATGAAGGAGATATGAAAAATAAGGGAATTTTGCCACTACGGGTTTCCATAATCGCTGTTTTATTTGCATGGAAATCGGTCAAGCGATACGTTACCGTCGCACGCTCTTTTCGAAGAAGTGGATTTAATTTGTCGCCTGTTTGGGGAGGAATACATGTCAAATTACAGCATTTGCATGTGTATTTAGAGGTACTGACTGGTATAATATTTATAACTTATCTGCTGCTATCCACATTTTCACGCTTAAGGACATTATCTCGCTTAAAGGGGTACTGTACGCCAAATGTTGTTGTTGGTTTCTATAGTCTCCGAGTCGGAGAATAAGGTAACAATTTTGTCATTATCTGAAAGTCTGTTGAGTACGAAGTAGTGTTACGGATGACAAATTTACCGGAATGCAAAAATACAAATTGTCGTTGTCGAGTAATTTTTGTACAGTTTTCAACCAAATGAATCAAATAAAAGTTATATTATAGGCATACTAATCCCATATAATCATTTAAGTTATTGTATCGTCGCTAGTCAGTGAGTGGCTTGAGTCTTCTCCTCGCATCATCATCAGTGTTCGCGCTGGACCGAAAAAAACTTTAGCCAAAAGTTTAGCCAAATGAAAATTTTATTAGCCAAATGAAAAAAACTTTAGCCAAATGTTTTTTGGCCAAATTAAAAAAAACTTTGGCCAAATTAAATCATCGTTTTCTGGTCGGTTCACAATTAATGACTAAAACGTAAAATCTAACAGACACAGGTAAAATACACAATAATCTAAACAATTTTGATGAACTAGAAGTATTTTTATATATGTCATTTATTACAAATTTATTAATCTTTATGTGAAAGAGTGATTTGGGGGGGGGGGGGTAACCCGGGATTGTCCTTCTTAATGTAATTATTTTTTTGTTTTATATCAATATCTTTTTTTAAATCATTAAATATTTATCCAAGGATAAATATTTAAGTGACATCTGGAAACTAATAACTTAATATTGTTACGCCATTATCAAATTACAATCTGTCATAAAAGCATGCATATTATTTTGACTGTATCGGTATTGACGACAAATAGCCACAAAATATCTGTCGTGATTCACATTTGGCTGATTAAGCTATTGTCTTACACTTGGTGCTCATAAACCTCGACCGTCATAAATACAATGTCATCATATACATGCATTGTGCAGGCGCACCGTGAGTGATCAGACAGACGACAATGGGCTGAATGGGGGATTAGGGGATTAAATGTAAAAATTAATAATGACCCTTTGCTGCTTCGTGCAGGGTGACATAATCTTTCTCCAGATTAAAACAGCCTGTTACGAACAAATTGCTTATATACCGGCGTCAATGCACGTTACAAAACATTGCTTTCTTCACATTGTCATAATTCAACCTTTGAATGTCCGTCTTGTGAAAACTAAAGATGATTGCATATCACTTTGTGATCGCTTGGTTGGTTGATAGAGTTGTCGATCGGGGTTCCCTTTGTACGATATTTCATAAGTACGAAAATAATGAAATACATTCGTCACCTAACTTCGTCTTGAATGTCGATCTATTGAGCGCTTTTATTAATTAGCTTTCTGGCTCCACGCTTTCAGTCTCCATTTGGGTTCAAAAAAAGTTTAGCCAAAAGTTTAGCCAAATGAAATTTTTATTAGCCAAATTCGAAAAGGATTAGCCATTGGCTAATTTGGCTACCGACAGCGCGAACACTGATCATCATAATATTTTAAGCGATCGTGTGTGCGATCGGTTTAACAATCCAGTATCCCTCAATTACTTTGTTTGATTACGGAAATTCGTAATTTAATTGACGCCATTTTATGGCTCCAGTCATAAATTCAATTTATATCAAATTATTAACTTTTAAATTATAAAATTTTAAGATAGCCTATTAACCTGAGCATTTACAGAATACATCTTCGACTCAAATTACTTATGTTTCTATATATTATCGATATTAGATCGTTGTTGTCACCGGAAATTTAATGAAAATGGCGTACAGTACCCCTTTAAGGTGTTTGAATTCAGCAGGTAGAATTTTTCGCGACATGAAAGCTGTGAACTGGTGAAGACTGAAGTGTGGGTTTGTAATTAATAGGCCAAGCTATGTTTCTCTATGTTGCCCACTTTTGTGTGTGTCACAATTTCTGGCCATCATAATTAAGTACACATGGTGAAAACATCCACACAGTATTAATTGTTAACTATAGCTTATAGGCATATATTTACAATACCGACATACATGCATTCTCCCATACATGCATGGCCCCCACGGGAGACTAGTCCAACAAATTAGACGATTCGGATTAAGACCCATTTTAATATTTGGACATTTATGTGGTCTCAATCCCTAGAAGGGTTAAGATAATCGTAAATGTCCAAATATGAAAATATATCTCAACCCGAACAGCCCAACCCACTGGACCAACGGGAGACATGCACACGCAGGAGAATGCATCAAGCATAGGGTCTCCATAAAATTTCTGGAAGCTCTGGTCCCAGAAGAATCAAAGATAGAATCTTGAACTAATTTGGTACGGTAACATCAGAAACGTAACAGGAAATATTCATATGAAATTATTTGAGGTACCAGGGTAGATATTGGCATACGGGAATGTAATTGAATTTTTCTGGAAATGTAATTTATAAATTTATTTCAGGTGAGGAGGAAAGAAAGGGGGGGGGGGGCTTTTGGTGGCCATTTGCATTTTACTGCTCCATAGTTTCATAGTAATTTAGTTTTGAAAGGGTTCGCATTTCCACTAGGTCTGGTGGGCCATAGCCTTTTACCATACCTGTTCGCTGGGTCACCCCATTCACATTAATAAAGTGCCAAAAGGTACCCAATCTGATCAGCTGGTCCCACCACCATCAAGACACATCAACAACATTTCTTTAAAAAAAATACTTTAGTTATCGGGATCGGTTTATTTGAACAAAATAATGCTAATTTGAATTTGACTGCATTTCCACTTGATTCTAGAGTTATCCATCTTCATCCGCAACTTTGTCTGAGACCCTCCATTAAAATATCTCGAGAAATAACAGACTTCAAAATAGATATCTGATTACTTAGAGCTTTGGTTGGGGGGGGGGGGGGGGGTTCCTCGACTCGAATAAAATATAGGGGCCTATATATATGTTTATTTTTATTTATTTATTTATTTTTTTATTTTTACCCCCGAAGCCAAAGAAGTACCGGTAGTAATCTAGGAGTGTCTGAGTCTGAGATTGAGTACCCCCAAAACTAACAGCAATGGCAGTAGAACAATAATTTGCTAGTCCGCGGAATTTCTCCGGTCAAAACAAACAGGCCTGTACTATAGTTAGCACTTATATATCTGTTTTTTGTTTTTTGATTTTTTTTTTGGATGGAGGCTGGCTCATATTTATGCAGAAAAATGTTGTGTGTGGGTGGTAGCCTAGAAATTTGGGGTAAATCCATTTGCAAAATCTTCCCGAAAGTGTAAATGGAAGAGGTTGCAAAGTGAATTTTTAATTTTAGTTTTCATGTGGATACATCTGTGAACTTTTTGTCTCGATAAGAATAGTGCTTAGGAGACCAGACAGGGGTAGGCTCTCCCCTATACCTTACCTCTTCCCGAAAATGTTGTGGAAGGGGTAATAAAAGGCGACCTAGCCCTATAAGATGTAGCCCAGCACAAGCTCATGTAATGTAACTATGTTAACCCTTTGAACCCGTAACACCGATATTTAGGTGCAAACGAACCGTGACTATATCCCGTAACACCGATATTTCGGTGCAGCGACGACATGATTCGGTAGCAAATTTATATATAGTATAACGAGCGTCAGACCCACTGATTTATATTTAAATTGCCCCCAAATATGTCAGCGGCGCCCATGGTGCGTATGGAATGGTTGACCGCTAGTATCGGGTAGAAATATATGCGCATGCGCATAGCATATAACCCACAAAACATACGATATTTTAAGCGAACTGTGCCGCTATATTTACGGCATATAATTTCGTGTTCCCCGTGTATGTACAGAACAGACATAATTTAGACACACAATTTCAGTTTAAATTACCCTCGCGTATATTAACCAGTGTTCTGCTACATATGGGGAAGGGTCTATCGCATATGAAGTTGATTTATTCGCGCATGCGCAGACTAGTGCAATGGCAAATCAATGGTTTATAACGTACTTATACACGACATACCCACTAATATATATATATTTAAATTGGCCTATTGAAGTCAGCGCTGGCAAAGGTGTCTATATAGATTGGCTGCCCGCTAGAAACGGCTAGGAAAAATATGCGCATGGGCGCAGGCTATAATTTTTTTTTTTTAATGCGTTTAAGTGAAATGTGGCGCTATATATGACATGTTGTTGCATGTTTCACATGTTAGTACAGTAGACACAATCTAGACAGCTTACTTGAACAATGGGGCCACGATATGGTTTGGGAAATTACGTTGTATCTGGTCTCTGTAATATCAGTCTCTGTTGTGCCACGTGCAGCAAAAAGTCTATCGCATATCAAGTTGACTTACTCGCGCATGGTCAGGCATATCTTAATTTCACATTAGGATATTGGTTGCATCGAAACGCAATTCTCTGATGTATAATTACAACGTTATAAGCTAGAATTCGTTTATCCTGCAAATTTCGGGTAGTTGCCTAGTAACCGTTTCTAAGGCGAGATCGGGTGGCAATGTCTCCCGATCTTACAATGATCAGTGGTCCGTGCATGCATATATCATGCCTGCACAGTTTCAGGTAGGTGTCCCCTTTCAACATAACCAACAACATGCGACTAGACACTGTCTAAATTAAGGCAAAACATACCACTGAAAGGTTAGTGCAATTATGTCATTCGATCAGTTGTGGTATTTGCTTAGCAACCGTTGCTACCCTTAAATGGGATATTTGGTTCGCTATTCTGGTCGGGTATATCTCAAATTTCACGTTAGGGTAGTACCTGCATCAAAAAACGCAATCACTGAGGTTGAATTACGACGCATTAAGCTATATTTACATTTTCCAGTCAATTCCGGGTAGTTGCCTAGCAACCGCTACCAAGGAGTTGCCGCGAGGCAAAGTCTCGCGATCTTATAATGATCGCTGATCCATGGGGGACATACCTGTACAGTTTCAGACCGGTGTCGCAATTTGAACATAATCAACACCATGCTACTAGACACTGTCTAATTTAAGCGAACATACCACTGGGAGTCCCGGGTCAGGGTGTCGATCACTGTGGGGCGCCAGGGTTCAAAGGGTTAATGATTGTCCAATATGTAAATTTCTGATTTGAGATGTCTTGGAAACAAAGCAATGTTAGCTTCAGTACTTTCCTTTTTATATTATTTAAGAATTTATTTTTATGGTAACTAGGTATCCACTGTTTGTTCTGACTGGTGGTTGCAAACTAGCTATCTACATGTGTGTTGATAAAATCATAAATATACCAACTCAACCAGATGGTGATTTTGGTGCCATCGTCTGGAGTTTCTAACATGTACAATACATATATAAATACAAACATAAATTCATGTTGTAGGATTATGAAGGAGGTCATGCGACCAAACCCGAATGGGTAATTTCATGTAAAATCTCCGCAGCAAAAGTCAGAGTTGCAAATATTTCTGGGCGTGACTTTGTGTGGTATTTAAAACAATACTTAGTTATCTGGCGGGTCGGCTTTGAATATATTCCATTTGGAAGTTGGTGTATTTTTTTTATTTTTTTATTTTTTAAAACTAGGTCAAGTATTGTAGTTTCAGTAAAACGAAAATTTATTTAGGTTGTATAAAAATTTGGCAATTTACCAAGCGCAGCTGTCAGTTAAATGTTATGTCTGTTTAAAGATATGGCTGCTTTACTACCTAGGCAACTGCTTCATGTATAAGTCTTGCTGCGGAAATATGCATGGAAACCCCCGCCCAAAATATATCACCCGACATCACCCTCAAATGCAACATACAGTATAACATTAAAAATAGGGCATATGAATAATATGATGGTGTGGGAGTATAGGAAATTCCATGCACTGACAACTGAGCAGATTTTAGTTTAGTGATTCTTGCTTAATATGGGAAGATAATTAAGGTATATCAATAATTGTTATCGAGGTGTTGGATCTCATTCATTTTTGTTTTTTTGTTTGTTAGAATTTTAGTGTAAGGAAATATATTTCATTGAGGAAATATTAGCTTCATTCATCTGTTAGTTTATTGCATCTCAACTCTTTGAAAAACCCTTTTTGGGTTGCTTAGTTGGTTTATAAATAATTCTGCTCTGTAGTCGTGCATGGGAGCTCTCATTGTAGACATCATAAATTCAAAATGGTATTTCCGGGGGGGGGGGTGTAACCACTTGCTCTAGATCTCGGTATTTAAAGGTGCTACCAGGGCTGCAGGCTAAAGCATATTTATTTCTACCAGTATTTTCTTTAAATTTTCGTCGTTCTGTCAAAAAGTTTGGGTTTATTTTTATTTTTATTTTTGGAGAACAAAAACAAATGGAAGTCAGTAACAAAAGAAAAAAGAAACAAAAGTTTGGCTATCAACCTGCAGACCAGGGAACACCTTTCAGTAATTTAATGGCATATGATATTCAGGGAGAGATTTATGGGAGCCTGTACTTGATGAGAGTTTGTTTGGGATGCTGAATTGAGAGAGGGGTGGTTTCAATAACCGTGACCGTTAAATTTTTTATATTATATTTGAAGCCCATGTTTCGTGTTTGTAAAATCATATAGTTAAGCTAAAAAATTGTCGACAATCGTTATGAGGAGTTTCAATTTTTCCATATATTAGTGTTAAATTTAGATGACAGAGCACATGTGCTGCTGCGGACATAAGTTTGAATTTGGTAAATATCCAGGGACATTTGGTAAATTATGTTTGGTATATTTTAAATACGATTTGTAACTGGTATTTATGCCGATATATATATATATATATATATATATATTTTTATATATAGGTGTTATTGTTACTTTTAGTTTGCATACTAGTTTCATGAAGATTTTGGGGATACCGGTATGGTGAGGATATAATTACTGTACAGGCCCTACATATGAATATATTTCTGGTTATAGGCACATGCATTGAACTTGGATCTGGTTTGGTGTATTTCGGAGTTCACATTTCATAAGGCAATATATATATTTATTCAGTGGGCTTTGGATAAGACATCATAAGAGTTGAGTGTCCCCTTTAGTGGCAAATGTTCACAGGATAAAATTTTGTTCTATATTCCTTGTCATCCATCTAGTGGAAAATCTCCAATGGCACTGAGAATGGGAGGAGGAGGGTAGGTGAACTCCTTTTATAAGTGAGTTCATTCCAATTTTAACAGATTTGGTGGAATAGGTTGGGTACATGTAGGTATGTAATCAGATTGTGTTTGGTGAACATAGTGGGAAAACATGATAAGACAGTTTTATGATGACAAACAGTACATTAGAAGATCTTTGATTCTTCGATGGTTTTTATCTGCACTTTGTTTGAAGTTTCTGACTTTTTTGGCATAAATGTTTCCTTTGAAGGTCCAATATGCATCAATTGTTTTGGTTTTCTTTTTGTCGGCAAGTTCCTTCACAATAGCACGTCTTGATTCAGTGAGGTCCTCGGTGATTATTATTATTTAACTTTTGCCCTTTAAGCTTTTCTTATTGTTGAAAACATCTCTTCTGGCATACCAATTGCTGAAACGGGCAATAAGCTGACATGTTCTTGTGGAGGTTGGAGCTGAGTCATCTTGGTTTCGGGTCCAGATTTTATTGGGCCAAGTGGGTGCGCATTACTAATGTCAAGTGGATGTAGCCTCACTCCAAGTTTTTGTTCACATAGCTCGCTTATGATTCGTTTGGCGTTTATCTCATTAGGATTTTTCACATGGCTAGGGACCGGTACATTGTGGAATCGCAGGCAATGTGTTCGACTGTACTGTTCGCCTTTTTCAAATAGGGTGTCGCTGTGTTTTATCGCCTCGTTGAATTTCCTTTCCACCAGGTCATTTACCCAAGAGATGTCGGTCTGATCTAATTGTGCATTTGATTTCTGTGCAGTTTTTACCTGTAGGTCAGCATTTTGAGTTTTTAATTTTTTCACTTCTATTTTTAGCGACTGTACCTCAGATTTCATTGTGGTCACTTCTTCTTTCATTTGATTCATTTCATGTTGATTATTTGTTAGGCTTGTCATGACTGATTCCTCTATTGTTTTATTCATTTGTCCGAACATATTTGTGAGGCTTTTCATCTGATCTGCTAGTGTTTCGAATTCTGACCGCATGCAAACACTTATTTGGTCTTTTATAGTTCTATTTATATGTTCGTCAAGCTTGTCCGAGTCATCATTTGGGGCTTTGCGCTTTTTTTTCTCACTTGACCTGAATGACCGCATATTCTCAGATACTGCATTGAATGTGGACATGTATCCTTTTGAAGGTTGGCATGGTGAGTTTAGTGCTGATTTATTTAAATCAAATGTAAACTTTGGAGTACGTGTAGAACTCTGACTTGATGTGACATCATAGCTGGCATCAGTAACTGAATTTATTATATCTGCCACTGAATCCATTTGGGTTGGTGAACGTTTGACCGAAGAATCATCAGAGATAATATTTTTGACACTGGGTTTGATGGTTTTTTGGGTTTTCAAGTTCTGTTTCAGTAGTATTACAGGGTTGGCTGCAGTCATTGTTTGTTTTGGAGGCACTCATTTGTATTACAACATTGTTAGCTTGTGTACCAACGGCTGAATCTGAGTCAACGTCCGCCATCTTTGTTGACATTGGTTACCGATTTCCGGTCTATTTTTAGAATCTATAGTTTTAAATACAGAGTTCAGAATATAATTGTTTATTTCTCTAGAATGTTGTACCTTGTACTCCTTGATTTTCTCCATTTACTTTGTATACTGTATCTTGTTATCTTTAAACTTTTTCAGCATGTTCAATATTTGACTTAACCCCGTCCAAAGCAAAAACACAGGCAGCGAAAATTTCCGATTAATCAATTGTCGCCATTTTGTATGTACGTTCAGAATGATGTACGCATGTGATCTGGGTGAAGAAAATGGAATAACGACTGTGTTATTTCCTCTACTTTCTCAGTATCACACATGTAGCGCAGCATCCAGCTTATGCCACCAGGGAATGTTTCACTTATCAATTTAATTTTCACATTTTCTGTCCAGCCATGATCAGTTGCGGTCTTGTGCTGCAATTCGCGATATTCCAGAAAGGCGCCAAATTCGACAAATGTAATTTGCTTTCTGAATGTGTGACAATAAACTGTATTTGCATGGTGGCAAGAACGACAAGCCCACAATCTGTTTTACGTTCTCATATTTCTTCAAAAATATTTGCTACCTGGTTTTGTTGCAGCTGCATACGTCAAATGTGGACGTCGATGTTACCAAGATGGTCCCAATTGGGTAAAAGCTTCGACATATACGTTGTGTTGAAGAATGAAACATGCTTTCTTGTTCTTTTTGACAAAAGATGAAACATAAACATTAATTCTGTCTCCATTGTCATGAAAAGGAGAAAGTAGAATAATAATAATAACGTCGGTGTCACCGATGGTGAGCCCACGACAACTGGACCAGGATAAAATCGTATGGCGTTGTTTATATGCAGGGCTTCTTTTGTGTCAGCTTCTTCGTGATCGAATACAAGCAGATCGACAAATAAACTTCAAATAGTATTAATTAAATAGCTTTATCTCTGATCGAAATATATATATTTTGCCCGAAACAATTTTGTCTCGGCTTACTTCCCAATCTTCAAACTAAGATCCAATACCCTTTCTTTGTTTGATCCATTCGACAAAATCTTAGAAACATTTCTGTGAATCTTGCTTTTGGGACCGGATATGTCTCCTGAGCACCTGTCTGACCGTTCACCAGTTTGAATTGACAGGTCTTGTAACGATAGGACACACTGTCGTTAGTAGTATTCATCTATATAAACATTCCAACGCCGAGCTACCAAAATGATAGCTAAATTCTGGAAGCTGACATATCATAATCGCCTTGTGAAATGTGGCCTGTTTCTCAGATGCAGGCGAAAACGGGGAGATATGATAGAAGTGTACAAGCTAATTCACTATTGTACAACATAGACATATGTGTATATATTATTTTTTTGAAGACGCACTCCATAAATGAACACAATCATAAGATGCAAAAGCACATTATTGTCAAAGCTGTGCGAAAATATATCTTTCCAAGAGAGTAAATATACAAACTGGAATAGTTTATCAGATTACATTGTTTCCACTGAATCGGTTCAACAGTTCAATGAGCAATTCGATAACAACTTGTATAACGAGCGATATATATGCACGACTAAACGCCATTGGCAACTTTAAAACTGAATTATTCTATACATGTATGTTGGAATGTGAAAGAGTAAAAGTCATGGCGACTTAATCCCCAAACATTGATGATGACGATGTCAATTCTACTATACCCTAAATATAACGCCAGCTCCTCGAAAGATTCAGGGATGGTAGCCATGCTGCGGATTGACATCAGATCAACAATATATGTTGATACTGTGTTACGACTGGAGGGTATCACCCCCCACCCCCTTTTCGGTACGCGGGATTCAGGGTGTTTTGAAGCCGTACGCGGGATTCATACCCCCGAATTAACTGGTATTCGGGTTCAAGCAAAACATCTTGGACGCAGGTTTTGAAGGCGCAAAATAATATTTTGTGCTAGTTATATGTATGAATGAGTGGGTAGAATAGCTTCTTGTGCATATTCGACCACCATGCCATCATAAAACAGAGACGTGGCGACAGGGGAGGGGGGTCTCACCCCCCCCCCCCCAACTTTGGTCAAAATTTTCAACAGTTGGAAATTTCATACCTGCCAAAACATTAGTTGGAAATTTCACACCTATAATAGGTTGAAATGTTCTTGTAGTTTGATTTTCAAACAATTTATTGGGGGGGGGGAATTAATTGTTTTTGGACCAATATTTGCATATTTTCCTACACTTGGAAATCTTGTGTCCTGATCCCTCCCCCGTGGCCAGTCAAAAAATGCTAGTTAATTTAAGAAAACAATATTCTCATACATTTGGTCAACATTGGCATTGGAATTGTCATCAGTTGTAAATTTTCCAACCTAAGTGGTGTGTCAGGTTTGAAATTTCCAACTCTAAGAATGCTTGACGCTAGTCTAGATGCTAGGATTTTGCGATTTTCTTGTTCAGATTAAAAAAAATTCCCACACCGGGCCGAACCATGGTCGGCCCGGTGTGTCATTGTCTCTCCCCTGTGCCCAATACAATAATGCTAATAATTTTAACAATATTTTACTACATTTGATCAAACTTGTGGTCATCAGTTGGAGAATTTTCCAACCTGAGGCGGAGTATGAGGTTTGAAATTTCCAACACTATAGGAAAGCTTTAGTTGAGGCCAGTCTGGATGCTAGGATTTGTGATTTTCTTGTTCAAATTTCAAAATTTTCTCACACCGGCCGAACAATGATGGTCAGCTCGGTGTGTCGTGGTCTCTTGCCCGTAGCCGTGTGCATTTGTATGGAGTTAGACCACTAGATGTTAGGATTTATGCAATGTTTCATGTTAAAATATCTAAATGTTCTCATACCGGGAATATAGAACCATGGTTTATGAAGATATATGATATTAGGCCTAAACACTGAGGTGGAAGGGGGTGTGCAAATGGAATTATGCAAAACTTGTGTTCGGTCTGATTCTGACTCAAGAGGGGGGGGGGGGGTGCAGTTGGAAATTCCAAAGGTGGACACCCCCCAACGGAAACCCTCTAGCCACATCCCTGATCATAAAGTATCATTAATGGTATCATAACGGCCTCACAACGCGACCGGCATCATAATGTGTCTATGTAACTCCTGCTTGTATCTGTCTGATATTAAAACAGTCAATTTGTATGTCATTTATCGCATATTATTTCTTAACATGTATTCAGGATTCACCCCCCCCCCCAAATTAACTCGTATTCAGGATTCACCCCCCAAAATTAACTCGTATTCGGGATTCAGGGGGAGGGGTGATACCCTCCGACTGGGAAGCTTCTTGGACTCGACACTTTCACAAGATTGAGCTATAACTTCCAATAATTTACTTTTTGTTGTTTTCCATCGCGTTCCATCCGGGCGTGCGAGGGGCGGTGGTATATTGGACGAAGACAGAACACAATGCTTTATCAATATCGATTGGGGTTGCTTTGTGGTGGAGACTGCCATAAGTTTAGCCAGGTTATCTCGTTCAAGTGACACCTCACTAACCTTTAATTTGTCCGTGGATGACACTGTCAACTTTGTGTCTGCATCTTTGAATGTGGCTACCCGTACCTTCTTTATTGGACTGAAGAACTCACTACTACTAACACATGCGCCTTTCGGAAAAATCAGCTCTGATTTTACCAAACACTATAATGATGTTAGACCGAAACGGTTCCCAATTTCAGTCGACCCGGGTGCTCCAGAAGACAAATTGTATATTTTTCGGTATACCGAGTTCCTTACCAAGTGGATTAAAAAACTCCTCACTCAAAACCTGCATTATTGACTGAACCTTCTTGTTCGGCGCCCTATTCTGACTCGGTTTACAAGACTGTTGTGGATTGTCTGCAAAACCATGCAAACCGCACATGGAATGACATGTACCTACCACAATTCAGCTTGTTGAAAGCAGAGAACAAATGCAACGATGGCAAATGGTGTCTCGTCTAGGAGAACTTTAATATTTGATGGTATTTGGATTTCTGGACAATACTCCATGTATCTATTTAGTAGGAGCCTTTCAAGAACATCTGCAAAATGTTCGTGTACAGCCCAGGTCCTGTTGTTTTGTTTGCCTTTCGTGACTCATCTAATACTACCCGTTGCATACAAGTTTGTTCGAAATACCACGTCTTCAAAACCACTCCCGTGTAGTAATTTGCCAATGACAGCAAAATTTTCCTGCATCAGATGAAAATGTCCTAGATAGACAATTACGGGTAGAGTTCCATATTGTTTGATAGAACTTTGCGGCTGTCCCTACATCCAGGGTCACGTGAACGTTTGGTATACTAACCTGCTTGGCATATGACGGCATTTGGAATTCAATAATCGTTATGTATTCAGTGATCGGATGTTGGATGGATGGTAAGTAAGCAATACATGTAACTATTTGTTTTATTTGTTTTGTTGGTTGACATAAGTGATAAACACGCACAATATCTCAGGTATACATTCAATGGTCTTTGGTGTGATCATTCCTACAATTCTCCCAAAGCACCCGCCTCCACTTCACATATATACGCACGCGATGCATATCATTAGTATTTCAAAGCTGTCAGTCATTCCAGGCGGTGCACACTTCGGATTCAATATTCGATGTTCTAAGACTTGGGCAACATGTTTCATGGATCTCTTCTTCGATATTGGCAAACCGGTGCACTGATCCCTCAATATACAGTTTGCTTTGATTGTTCTTGATATGCCACAGCATGGATAATATGCACAGTATCATGACCTGTCGGAGTTTCTATATTCGAGTCAAAATTGTCGGCCCAGAAGATTGATAAAACTCTTAATGTAGGCAATAATTGCTGTCCATTCAAATAAACAATCTATTGTTCGGCCAAAGCACTTTCCATTTCACATACATGCTGTGTTTATAAGTGACAGAATGTCTAAAAGTTTATATAATATGAACCCGGTTATATCATGCATAACTAGTCCTAGCAGGGCATGTTTCGACGTGATATATATTCCACGTGACGCCCCACGAAGAACGTCCTGTACCATGAACTTGGCCATGAGAAACATCGAGTCATTTGCCGTGTTTTGTGTGATTTCAGACGGGTGTTGGTTGCTCAATAACCACATTCGAGTTGCAAGAAGCACTTGCGTATGCAGAATGCAACGGGTCTCGCGTATATGCAGCGTTCTTTGATTCAAAGAAAGCGTTTGATCGCGTATGGCATGACGGGCTCATCTATAAACTGTCTCAAAAAGGTGTAACGGGTGCTATGCTCAGAGTCCTTTCAAACATGTACTCAGATGTACAGAGCCATGTTCTCTGTAATGGAGTAACATCGGGAGCCTTCATGGTTGAGCAAGGAACAAGGCAAGGAATGATAATGTCGCCATTCTTGTATCTTGTCTTTATTGATGAACTAGTGGCATCCCTGTCAGATTCGCGCGATGGCCTTCATATTAGCTCTATTTCATGTGCGTCCCCTGCGACGGCTGATGACATAACTATTCTCTCATTCACAGACGGAGGTCTCCGTAGACTCCTCAACATATGTCAGCTATATAGTCTAAAGTGGCGCTTCGAATTCTCACACGAGAAAAGCAAAGTTGTTGTATTTGGCACCTCCCATAATCGGCGTCACATTGAGGATAGACCGTGGGAGCTCGGAACCAGACATATCGCCAACGTGTAGGAAGTCTCTCATCTGGGTATTATTCAGAGCTCAAATGGTCAACAGAACCAAAAAGTTGAGAAGGCTACTGATATGCTACGTAAAGTCTTCTTCTCAGCTTGTCGCTCACCAGTTACAACCGAGTGCTCTCCTTTAACCAACCTAAAGATTATTAAGCATATCGTTATTCCCAAAGCTCTTTACCCATATAAAAATCCCCCTTGGTGTCACCTTGGTGAAACCATGGTTTCACCAAGGTACCACCTTGGTTCACCATGGTGACATCTTGGTTCACCATGGTGGTAGCACAGTAAAGTGGCATCACGGTGAAAACACCACGGTGGTACCAAGGTGGTATCACGGTGGTAGCACAGTAAAGTTTTTGTACCAAGGTGAAACCAAGGTGGTACCACGGTGGTAGCACACTAAAGTCTTTGTACCAAGGTAAAACCATGGTGGCACCAAACCCGACCAAGGTATCACCATGGTGGTAGCACAGTATGGTTTTTCTACCAAGGTGACACCAAGGTATCACCACGGTGGTAGCACAGTAAAGTTTTTCTACCAAGGTGAACCATGGTATCACCAAGTATAACCACGGTGGTATCACAGCACCAGTGAAGTTTTCAATCAAGGTACCACTATTACATTTCACTTTGACCTTCAACCACAATGCTATTTACCATGTTGTGGGTCTCGTGCATGCGCATCTACAATGGTATTTACATACTTCGATTAATTTATTATTTACAATATATACAATGGTATATGGTGAGTCATTGTTTATAATATGCTGCCATATTGTACCAATGTACGTAGCTTGTCATAGTATACATGTAGCAGGTTTACATACTACAGCACATTCCTATATATTCTACTGCATTGTCAATAGTTGTATATGTAATGCTGTATCTCATAATATAAGAATGTTTAGATCGAGGAAGATATTATTAATTATAATTATAAATGATATCTCAGTTATAACTTTTAACGAACAAACGTATATAATGTAATAATTAATATGAATATGTTTTATTATGGAATAAATATACAAACTGAATGGAGTTGTTTGGAAGACTTTGTTTACCTTTAATACATCTTTTATAATGTTATAATTTAGTACTGTTTGCTTCCAACACAACAGGCAATATTTATCAATCTGTACAATTTACATCTCACAATTACGTATTTTAGATATTTCCACAATTATGACTCTTTTCGGAGAAAAACAGCTCTGGTTTGAAAATCTAAGATACGGTACACAAATACGTTATTAATTTCCCGGAAGGTTTACATGGGCTCGCATTGTCCTCCTGTAGTCCATATCTGATCTGGTGCTTCGTGGAATACCTGTTTCAATAGTGATGATATAATATGCTCACTTTTTGTAAAATTCAACTTCGGTCAAACTGGCCGAAATATATTTTAACAGTGTTTATTGGCGGTACGTATGTCCTTACATGCAATAGAGTCATATTCATTCATCATATTTATTCCGTCATATTCATGACGTCATATTCGTTCGTCATATTCATTCATCATATTCATTCCGTCACTCCGTTCGTCACATTTAGTCATCGTAATTTCTCATATTCATTCAAGTTCATGTTAATGTTCATATGTTTTTATTCTTGTTATCAACGAAATAATTAATTATCACTACTACCCAACTATCCAATCTCTATCATGGCCACCCTTAGTGAGATAGAGAGAAAGGGGGAGATAAAGAGGGAGAGAGAACGCAAGCAAAAAACACACCAAAGAAAACAACTTAAATAAGGCATTATGGTACGAGGTTAATAGTACGAAATTGTGGGATCCCGAAATTGTGCTTCCGGCTTACGACCCATGTGCGTTTTGTTGTTCATGGAAACTTTTCTTGTTTTAGATTGTTTTAGCTAATAATTGGACCTAACTGGCTTCTCAATAACCTGGAATATTGCCAGCACTGTGTGGATTATGGTTGTGCATGGACGGGACAAGATGATATATAACCTCCGAAAAAATAACGGGCGATAACATTGTTGAAACATGGACGTAAATGAGATGGATAGGCAACTCTCGTAGAGTAACGCAATATATCGCGGATTCTTTTGTTTGCCAATTAACGAGAGCCTGGCAGCGAGATCGCCTGTTGCTATACCCACGGCGTAAACAAAATGGCGTCTTTTGATTTCGTTTAGTGTCGGAACAGTGTCGTTAGCACACACAATGTTTCCTTTCTGACGCTAGCTTCTTTCATTTACCCGCTTATAATAAATACTTGAATTAATTTTACATTGAACACATTTAGTTTATTGTTTATATGGCCTAATAAAAGTGGGAAAACACCTACTGGGCATTAAAATAAAGCTTTGAAATTGAAGCATCACACTCAGTCCTGGGACTAATATAACACCTATTAGTCCCAGCTCAGTCATAGAAGGAGCATTGTTGTCATTTCCGCCGAATTATTTCTTAACTAAAAGAGCGTAATTACGCAACTATTAATGACATATCAAGTTGGTGAATGCTCAATTAGCAAAACTTAATAGTGTTTATATAACTAGGCTTGAATGAAGCAGGAAGTTTAATCTGCCCCAAAGCAATGAGAATTGAATATGATCACACTTCAGTTAACGCAATGTTAACACATCGCGAAGAGGGCTAACCATCGCTAATTTTACCTGTTTTATTTTAATCCACAACGAAGCCAATGACAATATTGTTTTATCTTGCGTGTGACTTCAGTGCTCATATTGCGATTGTTCAATCAACTACATTCACAGTTTCTAGTAGCTATTATTAAGTATCTTCTTTTTTTTAAAAGAGAGACAAACAACTTTATAAGTATTTATGTAAATGCGAAATATTAAACAATAAAGCTCCACCTCATAGAAAGAAAAACGAATGCATATTCACAAATTATAAATAAAGCTTATATTAATCAGATTGGGTATTGTGAATATTTTTTTGAGTATTAAAACGCCTATAAAATGGAGATATCCCCACAGACTTTCACTAGTCTGAAAAAGGCAAACGAAGATTTTATCCCATGGGATGACCTGGACGACCTGCTCTCTGAATGTACAGATAGTTATATTTTGATGGAAATTGATCAACAGTTATGCATGTAGTGTCTGATATGGCAGAAGGTTGTTCTTCAGTTTTCTGCTTCTTCGACTGGTCCTTTCTCTTTTGGCGGATACACTTCCGTTTTGTCGCAGGCATACTGAAATAATAAAGTAAGGCATGACTACTAGTATATATTACTAATAATCAGTTTGTTTCATAGGTTGATTCTATTTGGGGGCATGGGGACATGGGGGGGGGGTGAGAGACCGAGACTGATATAACATTTAATATGATACACCATATACATGTTCAAATATACATGGACATACATGTAGAATGTAGATTGTAAAGCATTTTGATGCAATAGGAAACTTTCTCAAGTTATATTTGACAATTGAACATCATCATGAAATACAGACAGTACAATTTCCATGGACCGTATCCAAGCACGCCAATATACCGTTTGTACTTGTCAGATATTAATGAAATTTGCTCAACTTTGAGATAAGATATTGGTAAAACATGGTTATTAATCCTTGTAAAATTTGCTAATAGTCACCCCAAGACATATGCCAAATCAAAATTAAGTGATCATGTTATTCAAATTTTGGTTATATATGATTACATGCTAAAGTTCCCACCCCCATACTTGCAAATTAACATTTCCAAGAAAATCCAACCAATGTTAATTCTACATGAAAAAAGTGTAAAATAATTAGTAAAATATGATGAAATTAATTGAAGGACACAAATAGCTATATTATGATTTTAAAATCACCACCCATTCCATTTTTGTCAGAGCCATTTTAGAAAACTTGAGAAAGTGGTAGCCCTCCCCCATAAAAACGAGAAAGGCTGTCAGTCTTAAAACAACACACTTACATTGTGATATAACAAACAATTCCTGCAATAAAACTTTGCAAAGTATGCTGAAAGTCACTCAGGGATATATAAGAAAACAATCTAATGCAATGGTTTCATGCCACATCTGGTTATTTTGGAAGAGTTGTTGAAATTCGAAAGCGAGTGTGCTAGATTGGGAAATGTCCATTTTTAACAATTGATGCTCATTTCTTGTAAAGTTATGAACCGAAAAATAAAAAAAACAACTTCAATGCAACTGAAAGTCATCGCCTAATGTATCAGCAATATAAATATTGCAAGCTTTCTATTTTAATTGCGGCCATGTTCATGTCGCTGCAAAAGTCGTAAGTCTGTTACACATAAATGGTATCAGACGTCCACCCCCAATAGCTCGAATTTCGGAAATTGAAATACATTTCCACGAAATTTCACCTTTAATGGACATGGTTGAAATACAGCAAAAGCGTGTATAATAAATTGGTATTGGATGTGATCTTTAAGATATCCTTTCAATTTATATCGGATCAATGAACTCACGATTTTTCCCCCGGTATTTTTCTTGTGTTTTCTGTGTTGTTCAGTGTTCGTTACGGGAGAATCTAATGCTTTTAATTCGTCTACGAGCATCTTACGACGAACGTTATGAGATTAGCGGTCGCTTAGTTTGATTATTAGACAAAGTTTTATTTTAGAACGTATAAGTAAGTACAATACTCACGTTTTTTAGATGTAGATATCCTTTTAAAAGCAAAACACAAGACAATCCCGCATACGACGAAAACAAGAGTGAAATGAGATCTCGCGAAGTCACGCGATCCGCGATATTTCATATACCGGCGCTTGTCCAAGCACTGCGGCTTCTAATCGCCCCATATATACATCGCTGGTTGAAAGCAGCAATTTTCGGTGAACTGAGAAGACCAAGTTCAAAAGTCATTGAGTGCAGTGTGGTTACATGTTGCATGCACAACAGTATTGTGAATTACAAAAGACAGATACTTAAATTTCACATCATTATAAACCGCCCAATTAATTCACAACAGTCAAACACTGGTGACTTTGATTACGAGACATCCAATTCAGTAGAAATTAGTCAGAGTTATGACGTAACAGATCAGTCATGAGTCAGTAACAAGTTTGATGGCTACAACGTACAAGTACCTGTGGAAAGGAAGATTGATCATATTCTTCAATTTCATCGAAACGTGATTTGAGAACCATGTCGCCATGACATGTCGCCCAGTTACGGAGTCGATCTGCTATTCTTTTGATCGAAACGCCTGCAATGCTGTGATTTTGTTCTGATATATTTATGGAATGGTGGATAATCTCGGAGATACGGATCCAATTCTGGGACACATGTTATAACTGAATCAATCGCAAGCTTTTAGTAACGTACTACAGCTACGCTCTAATTAATCATCCCCCTTTAACAAGGTTGTAGGGCGTTAATGACACCGGTTATACCATACCGCCGTTCAACCATGGTCAAGTGGTTGATATGTGGCAACCGCAGAGGCGCAGATAATATTTATACAGTCTTATTTAAATAATAATATTTTGCGACCACTGTACTCTGCACTAATTTTTCACATGGACACCTTGTAAACACCCACTCCAGCTTTTCGTCAGTGCCATGCACCATATTAGCTATACACAAAACAATATTTCGATTAATAATTTGTTTACGGTTTAATTAACATTCAAAGTTGGTCACTGACCGACATTCGCAACTACTGGTAATATCGGTGGCCAATGTTGTTCGGGGGGGGGGGGGTCAACTAGAGCTTAGCTCTATACATACATGAACATGTAGACCATTCCAATGTCCATATGCTTCATGTTCTTATCAAAACATGTCTGGCTACATGTGTGGTTATCATTCTGAGCAATTCGGCCATTTCCGCTTTGCTAGGAAATAACCTCATCCATAACTGGAAACCATATTAGCGAAATTCTACATTAAAATGGGTCTGGTGATCAGGCAATGCCATTGACTTGTTGACGCATAGATGCGAATGGAGAATAATTTATTGACTATGGCTTTACCAAACTTTATCATATATTAACTACATTAAACTCTCTTTGTGTTACATGTATCTTAGTATTTGTTCATTTACTGATACAGCGCATTGGAAGTGTACGATAAGCAAAACACTGAACACCGTGGCAATTTTTTTGGGAGTGTGATAATAATTCTGGTAACCTATTCAACATCTTGTAGCGAGGACTAGTGAGCGCTATAGCGGTATTTTTCAAACAACAGTTTTAATTAACCAAAGTTAATGATCTCCCCATTTTTGAGTATTTTGCTTATCACACACTAATACAAAGGTTTGGGAGTTATCGCAAAGATTTGCTCCCCTGGCTGTGAATGACCGATCGGTCTATTTTAGCATGTCCGGGCAATTATAGATTGATAGGTTGTTCACTCAGACCTGTTTAAGATGTCTGATTTATAATGTTCACAGAAGCCCATTATCGGCGAAAAGCCTTTGCGACAAATCTCAAACATCTTTGCGATAAATCGCAAAATATAATCACCCAGTACGTAGTCTGAGAGTTATCGTAAAGATGTTTGAGATTTATCGTTAAGGTTTGTGTGTTATCGCAAAGGTGTTTGTGATTTATCGCAAAGGTTTGCTCCCTCATCACTCATGCATCTGGCTGTGAATGACTGCCCATATAAAAATGTACCTGGGTAAATCTTGGTGTTTACCTAGGTATACCCCTGATGAACCCCGGTACATGTAGGTTTTACCCTGGTTCCACCCATGTCACACCCAGGTTACACCCAGGTAAATCAGGGCATTATAAAGATTTACCCTGGTGTTTTCTATATATGTTAGGTTAAACCCCAGTTTACCCGGGTTTTTACGGATATAATTTAGAAAAACGCTGTCACACCCGGGTGGTATTTAGACCCAGGTTATCCGGAGTATTTACACCCAGGTATTTACACCAGGTTTTCGCCCAGGTATTTACTACAGTGTTCACCCGGATATATACACCTGTGGTATTTTGTTAAACTGTATAATCTGCACTTGAAGTTACCGTATTAACCCGTTCTATATGACAGCATCATTGGCGTGTAGTTAACCATTATTAACCATTCTATATTAAAGCATTAATTGACAGGTAGTTACCTTATTAACCCTTTCTATAGTAAGTAACATTGGTGAGTAGTTACAGTATTAACCCATTCTATATTAAAGCATCATTGACGTGAAGTTACCTTATTAACCCTTTCTGTATTAAAGCATCATTGACGTGTAGTTACCTTATTAACCCTTTCTATATTAAAACATAATTGATGTGTAGTTACCATGTTAACCCTTTCTATATTATAGCATCATTGACGGGTAGTTGCCTTATTAACTATGTATATACCAAATTATCATTGTCGTGTATAATTACCTTATCCATTTCTATACTAAGTACCATTGGCGTGTAGTTACCTTATTAACCCTTTCTATATTAAAGCATTAATTGACAGGTAGTTACCTTATTAACCCTTTCTATACTTAATATTATTGGTGAGTAGTTGCATTATTAACCCTTTCTATATGAAATCGCCATTGACGGGTAGTTACCTTATTAACAACTTTTGTATTAAAGCATCATTGACGTGTAGTTACCTTATTATAACCCTTTCTATATTAAAGCATCAATGACGTGTAATTACCATATTAACCATTTCTATATTAAAGAATTATTGCCGGGTAGTTACATTATTAACCCGTTCTTTAAAAGTATCATTGGTGAGTAGTTACCATATTAACCCGTTCTATATTAAAGCATCATTGACGCGAAGTTACCTTATTAACCCTTTCTATATTAAAGCACCATTGATGTGTAGTTACCTTATTAACCCTTTCTATATTAAAACATCATTGACGTGTGGTTACCATGTTAACCCTTTCAATATTAAAGCACCATTGACGGATAGTTGCCTTATTAACCCTGTATATACTAAAGTACCATTGTCGTGTAGTTACCTTATTAACCCTTCATATACATTGACGTGTAGTTACCTTATTAACCCTTTCTATATTAAAGCATTAATTGACAGGCAGTTACCTTATTAACCCTTTCTATACTAAGTATCATTCGCATGTAGTTACCTTATTAACCCTTTCTATATTAAAGCATTAATTGACAGGTAGTTACCTTAAACAACCCGTTCTATACTAAGTATCATAGGTGAGTAGTTACATTATTAACCATTTCTTTTAGTATCAGTACCATATTATAACCCTTTCTATATTAAAGCATCATTGACGGATAGTTACCATATTAACCCTTTCTATATTAAAGTACCATTGGCGTGTAATTACCTTATTAACCCTTTCTATATTGAAGCAATAATTGACAGGTAGGCCTTAGTTACCTTATTAACCCTTTCTATAATAAGTGTCATTGGTGATTAGTTACATTATTAACCCTTTCTACAATAAAGCATCATTGACATGAAGTTACCTTATTAACCATTTCTGTATTAAAGAATTATTGACGTGTAGTTACCTTATTAACCCTTTCTATACTAAGTATCATTGACGTGTAGTTACCTTATTAACCCTTTCTATATAAAAGCACCATTGATGGGTAGTTACCTTATTAACCATTTTTGTATTGAAGCATCATTGGCGTGTAATTACCTTATTAACCCTTTCTATATTGAAGCAATAATTGACAGGTAGGCACTAGTTACCTTATTAACCCTTTCTATAATAAGTGTCATTGGAGATTAGTTACATTATTAACCCTTTCTACAATAAAGCATCATTGACATGAAGTTACCCTTAACCATTTCTGTATTAAAAAATTATTGACGTGTAGTTACCTTATTAACCCTTTCTATATTGAGACATCATTTACGTGTAGTTACCATGTTAACCCTTTCTATATTAAAGTATCATTGACGGGTAGTTGCATTGTTAACCCTGTATATACCTACTAGTAAGTATCAGTGTCGTGTAGTTACCTTAATAACCCTTTCTATACTAAGTATCATTGGCGGTTAGTTACCTTATTAACCCTTTCTATATAAATGCACCATTGATGGGTAGTTACATTATTAACCATTTTTGTATTGAAGCATCATTGGCGTGTAGTTACCTTATTAACCCTTTCTATATTAAAGCATCATTGACATGTAGTTATCATATTAGCCAGTTCTATATTAAAGCATCATTGACGGTAGTTACCATAGTAACCCTTTCTATATTAAAGCACCATTGGCGTGTAATTACCATATTAACTCTTTCTATATTAAAATATCATTGTCGTGTAGTTACCCTATTAGCTCTTTCTATATTAAAGCATCATTGACGTGTAGAACTTTATCTTATTAACCCTTTCTGTATTAAAGCATTATTGACATGTAGTTACCGTATTAACCCTTTCTATATTGAAGCATCATTGACAATAAGTTAAATTATTAACCTTTCTATACTAAGTATCATTGCCGTGTAGTTAGTTACCTTATTAACACTTTCTATATTAAGACGTCGGTCATTGACAGGTAGTTACCTTATTAACCATTTCTGTATTCAAGCATCATTGGCGAGTAGTTACCTTATTTCTTGAAGTTTATTACGACAGTATGACAATACACTACCCCGGACAAATGAAGCAATATCACACTTTATCTAACAGCCTAGCTATAACTAGTGAACATTAAGCTGACAAACAGACAATTTTCAGGGCCATTACCGGTATTTAATATTAAAGGGATACAAAATAAAGATATTTCTAATTATCAGTAAGAATTATTCTCTAAGTGATACTTATTATTTCAAATAAATGATTGCGTATACTATTGTAGACCATATACCAACAGGAAAATATTAGTGAATACAATTATTGTGTTTCAATATGTGGTATTTGCGCTTAAGTGCAATTGATTGTGCTTAAGCGCAATTATTTGCGCTTAAGCGCAATTCATTATTAAATGTGAATTTGGCCTCCCATAGCTTTGGGGAAGATATTTTGTGTATAATTGGGTGTCTACTACATGTATGTTACCTAATTGTACATCTAACTGTCACTATAAACTGGGCATGAAGATTACAACTTGGGAGACTATTATTATTGCGGCCTCATTGCAAATGGGGGCCTCTTGGACGGTACATGTGTATACTAGTAGTTCTTCGTTGCAATTTGGATGAAAACAAAAAATCAGTGTCGATACAATTGGAACAATTAAAGGACATTTACTAGTAAAGCAGAAAAATTACTTGGACCAATTCCTGAGGTCACATAACCATTAACTCAATCATGTACAGTGCATTAGTCAGAGTGTTCATTACTAGTACATGTAGTTCGATGGGTTCGATTGTCAGGAAGTTCAATAGTTTGAGGGTTCAAATGGTCCAAGGTTCAATTGATGGTACATAGGTTTGAAAGAATCGATTGTGTTTTACAACACATTAATTTAGTCAGTTATATACATGTACATGTATGGTAATAGTATTACCCTCATACAAAATAAATTACCCGAGACATAACATATATTACCCATGAAAATATACACAAATTAATGCAATATTTATGCAATTTATAGTTTACGCATACATGTACTGATGCTTTGGGGAGATAATTAGACCTAACATGACTCTCGCTATAAACTGGGCATGAAGATTACAAATTTTGAGACAATGTACACTCTATAATAACCAAACACCCAGGTTATCAGACTCTCGGACTAATGCACAGTACTCATGATTTCCGCTTGGATCTCACATATTTGAAAATAAAAAAAATTGTTAGGTGAATCAGCTACATTGTACATGTACTTGTACAGGTACATGTACTTGTAAATGAAGTAAATTGAAAACATTGATGCACAATTTTCAGGTGGCATGCATGATTCATACCCCTCTGCTAATTTGGTAGTCGGGATTCATTTGCGCAGTTTAACGGTTAACCGGTATTCAGGATTCAACAAAAAGGCTGGTTCGCAGCTTTTCTAGCACAAAATTAATTTTGTTTTACTATTTTCCAGCCCAAATGACATTTATGATGTAATTGTCCCCCGAAAATTTCAGGGGACTATTAAAATAGCCGGTGTCCGTCCGTCCGTCTGTCCGGAAATGGTTTCCAGATGATAACTTTAGTTTCGGTTATTAGATCAAAAGCAAATTTGGTATGTGTGTTTATCAGACCAAAATAAAGATCAAGTTCGAATATGGGTTTGCTCTGCCCATTTTTGCGAGAGTTATGGCCCTTTTTTTACTTAGAATTTTGTAATTTTCTGGTTTCCGGATGATAACTTCAGTTTGTGTGATCATATCTGAACCAAATTTGGTATGTGAGTTTATCAGCCCTATTAACAGGTCAAGTTCGAATATGGGTCTACCCATATTTGCGAGAGTTATGGTCCTTTTTCGACTTAGAATCGTGTTAATTTCTGGTTTCCGGATCATAATTTTAGTTTGTGTGATCATATCTGAATCAAATTTAGTATGATAGTTTATTATTCACCATTTCATGGGACACTGGTTGGACTGTTCTGAAATGTATTATCAGATTTAGGGTCCTTGATATTTTTTTCAGACAAGCTGATGCCCCAATGAAGCCACTTTTTCGGGGGACACTGCGGACGTCCTTTTATTCAATCTATTATCTATAGGTATGTAGAAGTTATGGATACAACTTCAGCAAATACTAGTACATGTATATGAAAACTATATTATTAGTGTAATATTAGTTTTCATTCAATATTTCCTTACTTGTAACTGGTACGCATGATTCAACCTTTTACATTAACTGGTATTGGGGCCAGGGAGGTGGGGGTGGTGACACCTTCCATACTGGTGTATTCAATTGTGAGTGGCCTTTATGAGGGTGTTACCCCTCCTATCACCTATGAATACTGAATACCAATTCAGTTTTCTCACATTTGCTGAAATAGTATCCAAAACTTCAACATATCAAGAGGTATTAGACTGAATTAGATAAAAATATATCACTTGGGTCTGTTTAGGCTGGAAAATACTCAAAATTTGTATAATTTTTCTGCTACCGGTATTATATCTGCATACTAGCCTTTTTGCTGAATCATGAATGCCGGTCATATTACCGTGTGAAATCCTGGTACCAGATAACATTGGGTATGTATATAGCATACCACCTGAAAATGGCCTGAATATCACATGCCAAAGCGGGGTGGGTGTGTGTGTGACACCCTCCTTGATCATAGTCTGTATTCTACAGGGTATGTTAACTGTTTCGAGTTGGTGCAATTAATGTGATTGTTTAATCTCTACCATCTGAAATCTATTTTTTATAGCATATTTTGCTATCTGATCAATTGCTACTGATATAAAAAAGGATAAAGATGGTGTGTCTCTTTCCCAAATGTTCTGCTTACATGTACATTTGGGGGTTTATGAGTCAAATAATAATAGACAACATGTCCTTCTAACACTAAGAAATAAAGTGTTCTTATGAACCAGGACAAAATATGACTATTTCTGGAGCATTACAGCACACTATTACAAATATATATTTGTAAGCAGTGAGATAATGACAGGAAACATGTCTTTAGACTAAAAAATAATTTTTTGGTGTGTATTTCACATCACAGCTCATGTGTATACTCACATTAGTTTATGTCATTCAAAGGGAGAAACCCATTTAGAAAGTTTAAATGAGACAAAACTACCTCACTGTAGATGTAGTTGCAAGGTAAAACATGTACATGTATACTGGTAAATGACATTGGAACTAAAATAATGATTTTTGTGTCCACCGGTATGTCATGTACCGGTATACATTGCAACTACATGTACATGTAACTTGCCTAACATACCATATACATGTATGCAGAGGGAATTTGCAAGTGTTTTTTAATCACAAAAAATTTAACCCAACTCTTGTTGTCAGTAAGTTTTAACCCATGCAGTTTAATGAGTTTATATATTTATTTATCTCATAATTTGGCCATAAAAGCAGTTTCATAATTATCGGTAATAGACACGTTTAATATCAGCGCGTGCGATGACGTCACGGCGTTCTTCAAATAACTTGCGATCGCTGCAGTTTATGATTGTTGTTTTCGATGAATATTTCGCGTTGCTTCGGGTTTATTTGATCATGTGATAAAAGGTATCTCACACTCGTCCTATTTTATACGTAATTTCTATACATGTATTTTATCTTTTAGTTAGTTTGTTGTCCTTGAATAAACTTGTATTGCTGCACAATCAGTTTCCTTAATGTTCTATTATACTAAAATAACTCCATTGATAACAATACCCCTGCATCCCATCCAAATCTACTTCATTGCCATCCTCATCATTTCACTTTGGATCCCCACCCAGGTGTACCTTGGTGTTATTCACCCAGGTGTTCCTTGGTATTTCCTACCCATGTGTACCTTGGTGTTTCCCACCCAGTTTTACCTTGGTGTTTTCTTACCCAGGTGTACCTTGGTGTTTTCTTACCCAGGTGTACCTTGGTGTTTTCCTGCCCAGGTGTACCTTGGTGTTTCCTTACCTGGGTGTACCTTGGTGTTTTCTAACCAGGTGCATCTCAGTGGGAAATCCACCTGGGTAAGAAAACACCAAGGTACACCGGCGTAAGAAAACACCAAGGTACATCTGGGTTGGAAACATCAAGGTACACCTGGGTGGGGAACACCCAGGTAGGAAACATCAGGGTTCACCTGGGTGAATAACACCAAGGTACACCTGGGTGGGAAACACCCAGGTAGGAAACATCAGGGTACACCTGGGTGAATAACACCATGGTACACCTGGGTGGGGGAAACACCTGGGTGAATAACACCATGGTACATCTGGGTGGGGAAACACCCAGGTAGGAAACACCAGGGTACACCTGGGTGGGAAACACCCAGGTATGGTACACCTGGGTGTGGTCACCTGGGTAAATACACCCAGGTTTATCCATACCAGGGTTTTTTGTCCAGTTTCAGGTGGGTAAATCATGGTAAAACCCAGGTTTCAGGGGGTCTTGATGGTTGGTGGATATCTTGGTAGATAGATTTACCTGGGTTTCGGCCCAAAAAACCTGGGTGGATTTACCCAGGTACATTTTTATATGGGTGATCGGTCTATTTTAGTCCGACCGGGCATAGATTGATAGGTTGTTCACTCAGACCTGTTTAAGATGTCTGATTTATAATATTCACAGAAGCCCATTAGTGTCAAAAAACCTTTGCGACAAATCTCAAACATCTTTGCGATAAATCAAAACATGTATTCACACAGTACGTACATATAGTCTGAGATTTATCGTAAAGATGTTTGAGATTTATCGTAATGGTTTGCGTGTTATCGCGAAGGTGTTTGTGATTTTTCGCAAAGTTTTGCTCCACTCACCATTCTTGCATCTGGCTGTGAATGACTGATCGGTCTATTTTAGCCCGACCGTTCAATTATAAATTGATAGGTTGTTCACGGAGACCTGTTTAAGATGGCTGATTTATAATGTTTACACACAAATTAAGAAATTTTTAGCACAAATTTCAAAAATGTTTGCGATAAATCGCAAAATATAATCACCCAGTATGCAGTCTGAGATTTATCGTAAAGGTTTGCGAGTTATCGCAAAGGTGTTTGTAATTTTTCGCAAAGTTGTTTTGTGATTTATCGCGAAGGTTTGCTCGCCTTATCCACATGCATGCTGGCTGTCAAAGAACGATCGGTCTATTTTAGCCCAACCATGCTATTATAGATCGATTGGTGGTTTACCCAGACCTGTTGAAGATGTCGGATTATATTTATATTTATACGGTCCAAGCCAATGCATGAAAATATATCTGCGATAAATCACAAACCATTGCGATTAATTGCAAGCCTTTTGTAATCAATCGAAAACCTTTACACTCAATCGCATATACCGGTACTTATTGCAAAGTTGTTTGCTATTCGCAAAGGTTTGCGATTTATCGCAAGGTAGTTTTTTTATTTATCGGGCTATTCTAGATCGATTGGTGTTTCATCCGGACCAGTTTCAAGATGTTTGATTTATGTTTACCTACTATTATTGCACACAAATTAAGAAATTATTTTTGGACATTCAGACCAATTTTACTGCACATGCAGGGAACAGGAAATCCCGAAATTGAGAACTTAAACTTTGATTTAAGTACAAAATCACGATCAAGGTTCTATACTAATAAAAGTAATGCATGTATAATTCGGATTATTTCATTATCACTATGCAATGGAGTGGTTTTGTACTTGATTCAATGTTTAAACACCATAGCAACATTGGAATCTAACGTGCCACTTTGTTATATTTGCCGTCGGTCATGTTTCGCAATTTCGAGTGCTTGGTATCTGGGCAGGTTCTCCGCTAAGTACATGTACCTATATGCTTGGTTCTCTACAATATTGCAGTAAACTGCCATGGTTAACCACATTAAATTACCATGGTTAACAAGTGTAAACCACCACGTTAAACCAAAGTATAGCACCATGGTAAACCACAGTATACCACCATGGTAACACCACGGTAAACCACAGTATACCATCATGGTAACACCACGGTAAACCAAAGTATACCACCATGGTAACACCACAGTATATCACCATGGTAACACCACGGTAAACCACAGTATACCATCATGGTAACACCACGATAAACCACAGTATACCATCATGGTAACACCGCGGTGAACCATGGTAACACCACGGTAAACCACAGTATACCATCATGGTAACACCACGGTAAACCACAGTATACCATCATGGTAACACCACAGTAAACCTCAGTAAACCATCATGGTAACACCACGGTAAACCACAGTATACCACCATGGTAACACCACGGTAAACCACAGTATACCACCATGGTAACACCACGGTAAACCATAGTAACACCACGGTAAACCACAGTACACCACCATGGTAACACCACGGTAAACCAAAGTATACCACCACGGTAAACCACAGTACACCACCATGGTAACACCACGGTAAACCAAAGTATACCACCATGGTGACACCATGGTAAACCATGGTAAAAAAAACCGAGATATTTTGGCCACCTATCGTGGTGTCACCATGGTGGTTTACCATGGTGGTAACACCTCGGTAAACCACCACGGTATTACCACCACGGTAAAACCATGGTAAACCACCATGGTGACACCACGATGGGTGGCCAAAATATCTCGGTTTTTTTACCATGGTTTACCGTGGTGTTTTACCATGGTGGCACCAAGGGGGATTTTTATATGGGTATGGTTGTGAATCGTGGTGGGGTTTGTCACATACGCAGTATACGACGTTAGAACGCGCTTACCGCATGTGTGTTAAGAATTTACAGCGCATTCCGAAACGCAGCAGTACAATATTATCCCTATCACTACTCGGACTTCTCCCTATTGAGTATGAAATTCAGCGGAGACAATTATTGTTTCTTGGAACACTGGTTAACTTACCATGGAATCACAGAGCAGCTCTCGATGTATTCCTATTCAATTATCATGGTAATCGAATATATGGTCGCCCAATGACAGGATTTCTGAAAGATATATATATCTCTGATATTCTCCATAGATTCGACTTATACCATTATCTCACATCTTTTACGGAAACGGGTTCCTTCCCCATTCAGACCACTTGGAAGAAAATTGTCAGAGATTGTCTTTCTGCTCACTACTCACGCGAAGTGGGTCAGAGTGATCAAAGAGACGTTTCTCTATCAGTCTTCTTCAAGGTAAAACCCGACAATCAGTCAATGTGGAAACTTTGGCAGCTCTCTCTCGAAGAACCTGAGTATTTTCCAATCTGTATCAAGATGGCCAATATTTTGACAAAAACCACGTACGTCAATGACGCTCAATGTAGTCGCTGCAACCAAACATATTCAAATCTCTTGTTTCATAGGTATCCCGAGTGTACATCTGAGTTCGCACAGATGGTACGAAACACATTTTGGTATTCACTGATTGACATATTTGGAATTGAAACCTTTATCTTTATTGACAACCTGAATTGGGATATATTCCTTGCGTAATGCCTTGGCGGGTGTATCCCAATGCAAATTGAATTGTTGTGTGATGAATATCGTCTTTTCAAGCGATGTGTGAGGTTTATTTTCATCCTATGTTCTGACTAAGTTCTATGATAAAATAATAATATCGGATACCTCATTAACGTATATATAATATCGGAAGAAACCCCTTAGGATATTGCATCGGTGCAGAAGTTCACCTCATCTCATATATATGTATACATATGTATGTATGTGTGTATGTATATATATGCATACATGTATATTTCAAAAGTATATATATATGTATATATATGTATATATACTCGTCTCAAACTTCTTGTTTTGCGGTTTATTACTGCTACAATTTATTTATAGTGTTTCATGAACTATTCTTCGGTCTTCGGTATGAGTTGGTTATCACAAATGGAATTATATTGGCATACTCACACTTTGATGGATGAGCTTACTTTAAGTGAGCCTTCTCAAGTTAAATCGTATTGCATGTGTATATATGTCATCATTTAAAATGTGTGTGTGTGTATATATATATATATATATATATATATATTGTACCATAATGGTCTCCATATTTGGAGGAATAAAACATATCTCTCTCTTTCTCTCTCCCTGTACCACGAACTTGGCCATGAGAAACATCGAGTCATTACGTGCGCTCGCGCAACAGTATGGCGATCAGACAGATTCGTAGGTTGGTGTCACCCTACTCCGTTTCACTCCATGACGTCACCAAAAACGACGTAAAACCTCGTGGCGTTCTGACATTTTTACTGTGCCGCGTTTTTGCTATGTTTATTTTATGTGTTGTTTTCGATTATCTGTTTGTCGCCGATATCGCCATTTGTCGGGATTCCCTGTTTCTATATTTAAAACTGGCATGCTCGTAGTGAGCCTCGATTTCGATTTTTTCTCCCAGGTCAAAATACGTCAGAGTTATGACAAAAATAGATCGACCTACATTTTCTCCATCAGAACTCTACATCAAAGAGTCTATAGACTCCTTCGGGACCTACATAGACTCCTTCATTTGGGTATTTTTTACTTATAATTGGGAAATTTGATCATTTTTGGTTCGTGCGAAGACCTCTTTTTATCGTGCGGGGAAAGAGAGACATTCAAAACGCGATTTCGTAATTCGACGCAATAGGCTGAATAGCCTAACCTTCAGCCGAGTTCCGGGTCAAATACGACGAATGACGTAACACAAAACAAAACGCATTTGTTGACACAAACACCGTTTGAAGAGTTTATTATTACATAAAATGATCGTTATTGATTAATTATTGATTATTTATTGATATTTATTGTTGCATATTGGCTGCTATCAATATTTACACGAATAGTATTAATTATTTCTTATAATTGCTCCTTTGGTCAACTTTGACTATCGGAAAATGAAAATGAAAATATGCCGCTGAAAAAAATGTAATCGATATTAAAGTCTCATCCTTTCGGTAACATGGAATTGGTTTTAATTACTTAAATGATTAATATAGTAATTTGCATTTATCTGTGATGAAATGAGAAATGGTAATTTTTCTAACATTAAATTAAATTAAATAAATTAAGTAAAATACAGTGAAATTATTTTTTAAATTATTGTTTATTACATTTTTGCGCACGTTGGCATCTCTCTGAGTGCATTCTAGTTTGCCGTGTTTTGTGTGATTTTTATAATATGGGTGAAGAAAGATATGATGCTTTACGGTGGCTCTATTGCCTTTGTTGTCAGTGATTTTTTTTCTGATGGCGGCCACGGAAGCTCTGGTGCATGCCGAACTCTAAAGCTTTCCTCATTATTATCAAAGAAGCTATAGTTTCACATCTAGCTGGATAAATGTGTTGCAAGAAACTAGACAAGGAGTTACTCTATCTCCTGTTTTATATACAATATTTATTGATGATCTGTTACATGAACTCTGCAACTCCAAATATGGTTTCAAAATGTATGGAGTAAGCTGTGCATCTCCCACACATTCTGATGACATGGTCCTGTTATCGTTAACCCCGAGTGGTCTACATGCCTTGAGTAATATATGTTACTCATATAGCCAACGATGGCGTTACAGATACAATGCAGCCAAGTCTGTTAGTCTTATTTTTAATGAAGCAAACTCTGATTTCTCAACAATAAATTATGAATGGAAATTGGGGTCTATACAAATACCAGTTTCTCAAAGTACTACGCATCTTGGTGTACCTGTTGTCACTCAAAAGTTCAACTCTCAAATGATAACTCAGATATGTGATCGTATGAGGAATACATTCTTCATGTTATCTAATGCAGGGATGTATGCGGGAGGTATAACTCCCGTCAGTTGTAAAAAGATTTACGAATCTATTGTGCTTCCGAGGGGTTTATATGGCTCAGAGTTACTGCTTAACACAAACACAGCAGATAGTGAAAAGTTGGAACGAACCCATAGAATGTGTTTGAAATCAATTCAGGGATTGCCTGTCAGAACACGAACTGATATGGTACTGGTGTTGCTTGGCATGTCCCCACTTTCGACGTACATCCAAAAACGGAAATTGTCTTTGTTCTTTTCGTTGTGTAGGCTGGGTGTTACGAAAACAGTCAAGAAGGTATTTCTCCATAGGCTCATTTAAGCAGACGAGACAAATTTTAATGGGAGGAGTCCCTTCTTATCTGAAATCCGTAACATTCTAACCAAATTTGGGATGAATGAACTTTGGAAGTCATTTGTTGTGAGCTTATATGTACCCTCGAAAGAATCGTGTAGACGGACCATTAAGTCAAATTTTGAAATAATGTCACAATCGCAATGGCAAATGCGGGTGCGAGACGATCCTGATTTTATACGATTTAACATTGTTAATCCAGAACTTTCTATCTCTCATATATGGACCATCTGCAGAAACCACCCTTCGACCAAAGAAGACATTTTCGTTACAATTGGTTTACTGTGTACACCAATGTATATGGCTGATTCTGTATGTGACCATTGTCAAATTCCCTACATTGACATCGTTACCCATGTCGTTAATGATTGTATGTTTCTTAATCAGTTACGTAACCAAATCTGGTACGAATTCATTGATATTTTTACTGTGGAATGTTACATGTTCATCAATAGTATGAGTTGGATTCAACAAACTGCATTATTCCTCGGGTATATCCCACCAAATCTAGATGAATATGTTGAGGACACAGTCGCATTTTGTCGTTTCTTCATCTCCTCAACATCGAAGTTATGGAAAATGTGGGTACACTAACAACTTGAAATTTTGAGACGTAATCCATAGCAGGTGATTGTTAGCAGTGTATACTTAAGCTTAGATTCTGCACCCATAATTTCGGGTCGATTTTAATGACATGTTCATACGTGTCTCATATTATATTCTCATATTAAGAACATAGTATCAATATGAGTGTTCGTGTATACGAGGATGTTTATATTAACTTAGTATATTGAGTTCTTATTCATATTTGTCTGCGTGGATTTAGGTGAGATTTTGAACATCAACATGGGTCTGCCTGTGTATCAGATAGTCATGTGTAAATGTTCAAAATATTCCATTGATTTCGCTAACAGTATCATCATCATCATCATCATCATCATCATCTTCACCATCATCATCATCACCATTATCATCAGCATCGTCGCCATCATCATCATCCTCATAATCATCGTCATCATCGTCGTCATCGTCCTCCTCCTCCTCCTCATCATCATCATCCTCATCATCACCATCATCGTCTTCATCGTCGTCATAATGTAACATTTAGGATTTTGTATTTTTTTTTTTTCATTTATGTATTATCTGGTGGTGGGATTGTTGATTGTGTTGATTATATATAAGATATAATTATATATGTAACTCTTCAGTTATGGAGGAAAATAAAGACATATATATATATGGGTGAAGAAAGATATGATGCTTGCCGGGCGGTGGCTATATTGCCTTTGTTGTCAGTGATTGTTTTTTCTGATGGCGGCCTCGGAAGCTTTGGTGCATGCCGAACTCTAAAGCTTTCCTCATTATTATCAAAGAAGCTATAAGTTGGTGCATGCCGGACTTAAAGCTTTCCTCATTATTAACAAAGAAGCTATCGGTTAACAACATGACCTCGCCTGAAATGCTTACACTCTTTGCACATATGACTATTTGAAGTTTCAGGGGGTCGATGGTAGCAAATAAAAGAGAATCGTCATATGTCCGTATCACAGTGGCTAAACCGTACAAACATATTATCGGAAGTTGCTTTCGCCAAGACGAAAAATTCTATTTTTAGAACATAAATACTACTGAAGAATCAAAACAACACCATAAAAACAAGTTTTCAGACCGGATAGACGGTTTCCCCACAGCAATAAACGTATGTATAAATTGTACAAACCCATTGGCCGATCGCAAGCGGGCTCCATTTGAGCGAAGGACTCTTTTTTATAGATAAAAACGGCCTTTGATCACTTCAGAAAATAATTTTCTCGCAAATATTCCCTCTTGAAATGTCATTTTAACACATATACAACATCTGTCGGAAATCCCACTATACTACAACGGAAAGGCCGTTATGTGTGCAACATATATTGACATTACTTGGCTCGAGTGTATTCACAATCTGAAAGTAGAGACTATTTATTTGGACACCTCACTCGTCAGTCTCTGTACTCCTAGTTGTTTAAGTTGCTGATCACTAGTTGTCAAAAATCGGTGCGTCAAGTTGTGATGATGGTTTTTGTGTGCAAAGACGAACCCATGAATTAGGTTTCCATATTAGACATGTTGCGCCTCCCGATTGTCATTATTAACCTTCAATCACACGACGAATGCACTGATTCCTTCCACATCCTTTTTTCCGATTTCTCGACCAAATTTGTTTTTAAATATTCAAGCACTGAACGTAACTATGTTTATCAGTAGATACCGTGCTGAAATCTTTGAGTGTATTTGAAATCTATTTTAAAATGTATTATGACATTGCATTACTTGATGTAGTTCATCGAAAAGCATGGTTCGCAATTGAAGACTTAGAACTGCTCTACATGTATACATATCCTGCATATTACTTCTCAAGTTTTCCGGTGACTCAAGAGATGAAGCGCTGTCTTTTCAATATAAGTACCAAAAGCATTTCAAACAGAATGAAATAAATATAATATAATAATGTAGAATTAAAGGGGTACTGTACACAAAGATAGGAGATTTGTTTATTTACTCCCATTGAAATAACTTTCAAGTTAGATGGTGTTCGTGTTATATGAGTTTCGTATAAACCTAATTTAGCGAAGAAAATATTGATCTTGGAAACAAAAATATTACGATTTCAAACTACGCGCCATGTTTTTGACCTTGAACACGCAGGTCGCAGGAAGAACCGGAAGTTCATTGCTAACAGCTTCGATTGATGCATTCAATCTCTTCCATCGAACAATCTTACTCCCTATAAAATACTTGACGCTTTATGACTCTTGTTTCTTTCTCCTTTTTTTCCGAATCGGTTTAACGGGCCGTCTTTTGCAGGTAACATGTTTTGTTTGCAACTCAGTAATGTTCGCGAACGGCCGTCGATAAAAGACACGCAACATATGCGATTTCAAGAACGGTAACTCGTAATGGCATAATTCTCCATTTTATGACTCCAGCCATAAATGAATTTATATTAAATAATTCAATTTTACTTTTACGATAGCCTGTTAACCGGAACGTTTTCAGTAGACATCGTCGACTCAAATTAGTTATTTTATAATATAATATTCATATTAGATCGCTATTGTCACCGGGAATTTATTGAAATTGGGGTACAGTACCCCTTTAAACTTATTGAAAAACATAAAACTTTGAAAAGTCTTGAATGTTCGTCATCAGCACTTGGAGTGATTTGTTGATTTAAGCGACAGGAAACTAAAATATGCATGTGCAACCAAAATCGACATCCCATGACATCTCTCTTAACGGGGTACTTCCGTACATAGCACACCTTTTCAGATCTATATTATGATCAGAAGACATATCTAGACACAGTGAACCGTAAAATACAGCATATCTATATATCGGTGTTTCTCCAGTTAACGAACATAGACAATTGCGATATTGTCGTCTCAATTGTGACACAATATGTCTTATCCACACATATCTTAGCCAAGTTTACTTCTGTGGACATGCGTGGTTTTATTGGAGATACTGTGTCTAAAATTTGGGCATATATATGGTCCTGTATCCAAGGACAATGTGATGTGCGAGCGCTATATACCCCCATTGTTTTGGGGTTTTCAATATGAATCTAAATCGAACTACCAATGGGCAGGGTGGAGTTGGGGGGGGGGGTAATTTTCTCCAATTGTTTGTCTGTGAGTCTCTGCCGGAAAATTCCAACCCAAGAGGTGCAACTCGAAGTTGGTACTTGTAGGACATTTCGGGACTATAGCCATTCAATATTCATGTAGTGATACCCAAGGAGGCACTCGCAGTCACGACCCCTTCGTCACATCACCGTAAAGATAAGGCGATGGTGCACATACGACCTGTAGTTTTTATATTAGTAAATTCCCACGCATACGCAATTTCATCACAGAATATAACATACAGCCCCCACCCCCAAATGCAGTGTTGTTACTTGCGGAGTCGAATAAAATTCGCTAAATGTTAATAAGAATACCTTGTTTGATTCAGACAGAGTCTATAATTCGAAGATATAGTTATGTTTAAATGGGTCGAAAGGAACATATCATTACTGTACTATTCCTGTACAACGTCACAACTGGCAATTGTCGTCGTACACAACTAGGCGTACAGAGACTCTCTACTTTAAGATTGTGAATACACCCGAGCCAAAGTAATGTCAAGAAATGTTAACCGCATAAAGGCCTTTCCGTTGCGATATAGTTGGATTTTCGACAGATGCTGTATATAAATTAAAATGACATTTTAAGAGGGAATTTTTGCGAGAAAATTATTTCTGAAGTGATCAAAGGCCGTTTTTATCTATAAGAAGAGTCCTTCGCTCAAATGGAGCCCCATTTCGATCGGTAAATGGGTATGTACAATTTATAATTACGTTTATTGCTGTGGGGAAACCGTCTATCGGGTCTGAAAACTTGTATGGTGTTGTTTTGATTCTTCAGCAGTATTTATGTTCTAAAAATAGAATTTTTCGTCTTGGCGAAAGCAACTTCCGATTATATGTTGGTACGGTTTAGCCACTGTGCGTATTAGACGTGTCTTGAGTTTGTGTCGATAACGCCTATCACCAACACAAGAGCACACAAGAAAACCATAGTCAGAAATGGTAACGCCACCAAGATCGTATTATTAGCCATAAATATAAATAATAATACAATTATTCTATATACTAGCTTTCAAATTTTATGCGGGAAATTTGCGTACTTCCATATTTCAAGTTTTCCCGTTTCTCGTGTCATACATTACTTTCTTCAAACTGTCTTCTTTATTACACAATCTGATAAGCCCGACTTCACCCGGGCTGTTTCCCATCTGATTTCCGGTGAAAGGCGGGATTTGACCTTCAATTGACTATTTCGAAAGTCAAGGTCAGGTCAGGGTCATGATTTGTCCAGTCCAAAACACCCCCACCCGTAGAAAAGTACCCCTAGGTATCAAATTTCGTCGAAATCCGTCCGTTTTACCCAACTTGACCTTTAATGAACAATTTTGAAGGTCAAGGTAAGGTCAGAGTCATGATTTGACCCGTCCAAAACACTCCCCCGACAAAAGTACCCATAGGTATCAAATTTCGTCGAAATCCATCCGTTTTATCCGAGTTGACCTTTGATTGACCATATTGAAGGTCAAGGTCAGGCCGAGGTCACGATTTGACCCGTTCAAAACTCTCCTCGGACCAAAGTATCCCTAGGTATCAAATTTCGCCGAAATTTGTCCGTTTTACCCAAATTGACCTTGCATTGACAGTTTTAAAGGTCAAGGTCAGGTCGGAATCACGATTTGACCCGTCCAAAACACTTCCCGGACACAAATACCCATAAGTATCAAATTACGTTGAAATCTATGGAAAGCCGAGGAGGACATGTTGGTTGCTAATTGCTAGATATACGACGCGGTATTTTGAAGGTGTTTCAAACTAGGAGATAGAAGTATTCTGCCTTTCAAATGGTGATGAATTATAGTATTTTATTCAAATTTTATGGCATAAATTGTTATTAAAACCGTATATACTATAAAAAAATTAATGACTCGAAAATTAAGTGGGCCTTTAAACAAAGTCACAATTGCATTTAGGCTCATCTCATACTCGTCCATTCAGCGATATTCTACTGCGCAGTTTGTTATAGCCTCCAGTATTCATTGAGCGTTATACCCCCAACTGTTATAATTCGCCTTTAGCAGGCGTACTCTTGCCTCAGATTATTGAGATATCAGGTCACACATAATCACATTAAATCGCATCGTAACATAGCAATTGTGTGGGCTGCTTGGCGTGAATATGTAATGAGAAATAAGGTCATACGTAATGACATTAAACTCAAGAAAACCCTCGAAAACAAAACAAAATCACATTTAATGTTTTAAGTTATTTCCTTCATAAAAAGAATCTTCGTGATAATGAACCCTCTCGTTACTTTAGAATATAGAATTAACCTTAAAATAAAAAAAATCTTTGGAACACAGAACCTTCGGAATAACGAACCTTCGGATTGGTGAACCTTCGGAATAGCGAACATTCAGAGAAATTTCGGAATAGTGGACCTTCGGAATAGTGAACCTTCGGAATAGAGACATGCCCCCCAATATTCATATTATATGCCCAGAGTTCAAAGGTATGGACCCATAAAATTCTAAACTTGGCCCTTAAAATATTGAACTCCAAATTGGAGCCCACACAGAACATCACTTAAGTCAACTGAACCTATGTCATGTCCCAATGCGGGAGGGTCCATATATACCACAACATTCATAGTATATGCCAAGAATTCAACGGTATGGGCCCACGTAATACATTAAATCTCAAGAAAACCAGCGAAAACAAAACAAAATCACATTTAATGTTCTAAGTTAAGTTATTTCCTCCTGTATCTGTATCGGTGTGCGCGCAGGATCAGTTCGGATGTGAGCGCACACTCCATATAAAGAATCTTTGTGAAAATGAACCCTCTCAAATTAGTCTCAATACTTTAGAATATAGAATTAACGTAAAAATAACAAAAACCTTCGGAATAGAAGCTTCATAATAGAAGCATGTCCCCACAATTACACCGGTGACGTAAACACATGTGCCAATCTTAGTCGTACTATCGTAATTATCGGTACGATTTATTAATAGTACGAAATAGACACAATACGAAACGGTGACGGAATCTGACGAGGTTTGCCGAATGTACAATCACCCAGTGAATTATCGATCGACCATTGAATATGAAAAACCGCCACACTAGAAACACCACATGGTGGCGTAATAAGTCCATTGATATATATACTTTGTTACCCTCCTCCCTATTTTACCCGCTTCTGATTGACCCAAGTCGTATCACGTGCCGGTCCACTAATCACAATGTTGTTCAAACACGCACAAAACCGACAGCATATCTATATGTTCTCGTCAGTCAGTCACCGTGGTGGTTCTCACCATCAACTGACTTATTTGGTATCTATATATACTTTGTGAATCGTTTCTTGAATTCACGATCGATTATGTCCTCTGACCCTGTTTTCATTATTACGTCATCCGTGTATACTGCCTCGCTGTTTAGACAGGATGATAGGAGCTATAGGGATAGCTCGCAGAACAACACATTTCGGGTTTCACACGATGCGAGTTATTTTAGGAAAGTGTAGTAGAACGAAGAGTACTGTCCTATTCCCACAATATAACACAAACGGTGACATCCCATGTTTTTTCCTGGGGATATTTTCCAAGATTAGTAATACATCCAAGACATCAGGTATCATTTGCAGAAGCTGTAATTTAATATCGGTAAATATACAAATGAAAGTGTCAATGACACTGTAGATCAACTTGCTTGGAAAGGGAATAATTTAATGTATTACAGTCAATGGAGCGATTAGGAATGTGGAAAGTTGAATGTCTAATACTAGTTTATAGACACGAAGAGAAAAGTAAAATCCAAGATGGCTGCTGGCGGCCATGTTTTCGGCCGAATGACCCCAAAATGAGTCGTTCCCATCTACATGTCATTAATAACATTCATGACAAATTTTATGATGATCAGACTAAAGGTACGACATGTAGCCCGTGCTAAAGAATTTAGTCATACAAAGAGTAAAATCCAAGATGGCTGCTGGCGGCCATGTTTTCGGCCGAATGACCCCAAAATGAGTCGTTCCCATCTACATGTCATCGTTAACATCCATGAATAATTTTATGAGGATCAGACTTAAGGTACGACCTGTAGCCCATGCTAAATAATTTAGTCATATAAAGAGTAAAATCCAAGATGGCTGCTTGCGGCCATGTTTTTTCGCCAATTGACCCCAAAATGACTCGTTCCCATCTACATGTCAATATTAACATCCATGACAAATGTCATGATGATCAGACGAACAGTACGACCTGTGGCCCGTGCTAATGGATTAAATTTTGAAATCCAAGATGGCCACTGTTTTTTGTCCGAATGACCCCAAAATGACTCGTTCCCATTTACATTCCAATTTCAACAGCCATGACAAATTTTATGATGATCAGACTAAAGGTACGACCTGTAGCCAGTGCTAAAGGATTTAGTCATACAAAGAGTAAAATCCAAGATGGCTGCTGGCGGCCATGTTTTTTGGCTGAATGACCCCAAAATGACTCGTTCCCATATACATGTCATTATCAACATTCATGACAAATTTTATGATGATCAAACTAAAGGTACGACCTGTAGCCCGTGCTAAAGAATTTAGTCATACAAAGAGTAAAATCCAAGATGCCTGCTGGCGGCCATGTTTTTTGTTCGAATGACCCCAAAATGACTCGTTCCCATCTACATTCCAATTTCAACAGCCATGACAAATTTTATGATGATCGGACTAAAGGTACGACCTGTAGCCCGTGCTAAAGGATTTAGTCATACAAAGAGTGAAATCAAAGATGCCTGCTGGCGGCCATGTTTTTTGGCCGAATGACCCCAAAATGACTCATTCCCATCTACATGTCATTATTAACATTCGTGAAAAATTTTCTGATGATCAGACTAAAAGTAGGACCTGTAGCCCGTGCTAAAGGATTTAGTCATACAAAGAGTAAAATCCAAGATGGCCACTGGCGGCCATGTTTTTTACCGAATGACCCCAAAATTAAGGTGACACTCGAATGATCAGTAGGGGTGATTTTATAGATATAAAGTGCTAGTGGTTTCTGGCACCATTCATGTGGTATGTATATTGAGACAAGGTGGGATATGAATTTGTGTAATTTTAGAAGGTGTTCTACACTGATGAAAAAATTAAGTGCAAGTGACCTTGACCCCACCCATAGACAGCAGTAGCGTTTTCTGCGAAACAGTGGCTCTAGACACTGGGTCAATTTTTTAGCACCCAAAATTTGTCATCTGCATTAAAAATTGTTTTTCTGGAAAATTTAACGGCGAAAGTTTGAAATTTTTTCACATTGATGTTGGAAGCCAGAGGCCTTTAAACCAACATTGGTGACCATGCTTGAAAAAATCTGGTATTCGTGCCTCTTGGGTATGAAAATGCAATATTTTTGTCATTTTTTGAATAAAAATCACATTTTCGATCAAAAGATCAAGGGCCATAACTCTTGATAGCCCATATATTATGGAAATTATGTATCAAATTCTGAATGCCTATTCTGTACTAATTTCAGGCATATATATATTGTCTATATGGTTTGGGATCATAATCCAGATAAATTTCAATGAATCTATGGGCCCCCTATTTCTGGGCCCATACCTGTTGAAACTGTGGAGTGTCACCTTAAAGACCAGCAAATAGCACCATTATCATATGTCAACTTGACAAAAACTTACATTGAAAATCATTTTTAGCAAATCTGCTCAGTTAGAAGGAACATTTTATGTTAAATACACCATTCTTCTATTTATATTCCAATACAGGTGGCCTTTAGACATATAAATTGGTGGGGATATGGAGCCTTGGAGCAGTGGGGGGGGGGGGTGGTGGTTCATGTGTATTGTTATTGATAATTGTTTAGATGATGGGTACTTCTTCATGACATCATGCTCCTTGAATCTTAGCTGAAAAGGCTGACATTGACATTACACAGTATACTAAAAGATTAGATATTCAGTCTTTCTTATTCACAGGTGTGAAATATAATAATTCAGGTTTCTCTGGACATATTTCACTTGACAACATATTGTTCATGTGATGTCATAACCTTGTATAGCTTTCCCTTAATGCTAAATAAGACTTGGAATTGTTTAACCCATGGTTTTGGGAGAGTATTAAAGATAGTAGTTGCATGAAATATTATGTTTTATTTTGATATCTGAGGAAAATATGCATCTCATAATATATTTTATACAACATTTTAGCATTTCAGACCTTTTTCAAGCTATAAATGATGGTTGAATATATACATTTTGTCACTACGTCAAGCATAACGTCATTGGGTTCTGAAAGACCCAAAAGAGGTGAAATCATGGGGGTGCATGTAAATCCCCACACAATCTTGCTGCCTGTGATTGCAATAACGCATGGGGTGTAATATATCATTTTAAGCGGTATAATGCAGAGAATATGGAGGTGTGGTCCCTATTAAAGATTAATGAAATTGCATTCCCCTTATGGTGACACTCCACAGTTTCGAATGATCAGTAGGGGTGATTTTATAGATATAAAGTGCTAGTGGTTTCTGGCACCATTCATGTGGTATGTATATTGAGACAAGGTGGGATATGAATTTGTGTAATTTTAGAAGGTGTTCTACACTGATGAAACAATTAAGTGCAAGTGACCTTGACCCCACCCATAGACAGCAGTAGCGTTTTCTGCGAAACAGTGGCTCTAGATACTGGGTCAATTTTTTAGCACCCAAAATTTGTCATCTGCATTAAAAATTGATTTTCTGGAAAATTTAACGGCGAAAGTTTTAAATTTTTTCACATTGATGTTGGAAGCCAGAGGCCTTTAAACCAACATTGGTGACCATGCTTAAAAAAATCTGGTATTCGTGCCTCTTGGGTATGAAAATGCAATATTTTTGTCATTTTTTGAATAAAAATCACATTTTCGATCAAAAGATCAAGGGCCATAACTCTTGATAGCCCATATATTATGGAAATTATGTATCAAATTCTGAATGCCTATTCTGTACTAATTTCAGGCATATATATATTGTCTATATGGTTTGGGATCATAATCCAGATAAATTTCAATGAATCTATGGGGCCCCTATTTCTGGGCCCATACCTGTTGAAACTGTGGAGTGTCACCTAATCATTCTGGTCTAAATGTTGATGTCAACAGCTATGACAAATTTCATAATGATCCGACCAAAGGTACGACCTGTAGACTGGATTGTTGACGCCTTACATACACACGTATACACGCACACACTGCCACACGGACGACGGACGACAAAGCCATGGCAATAGCTCAAACTTTACAAAGTAAAGTTGAGCTAAAAATGGTTTTACACCAAATATTACGACAAATCAAAAATGCGGAACGACAGGAAATGGAAACAACTTCGTTAAGAAAGGATTAATCAACAAAATCATATATTCTACTAGATACATATTACTCCGACGCCTGGTTACACCATGGAAGTATAATCAAATAGAAACATATATAATAAATGTATTGTATTTGCTCTGTATTTTTATGAACTGTTTTCTGTTTATATATTCGTTACTTGTGTTATTTATTACGAATAAGATTTAGTTTTAAAAAAATGAAATAATAGGAGCTATTATATTAATAACGTACTCGCTATAATATTATACTTATTTCAGGATTATACTTATTTCAGGATGTATGTATTCGCGGATGTATCTCGCGGATGTCTCATTGTTGCAGTATGTAACTTTTATGACCGCGTTAATTGCTTTTGATATCTAGGTGTGAACAATGGCTCGGCCATTCTTGAAGATTTTATTGCGGAAACACAATGCATAATATAACAGCTTACATTGCTGATGAAGTATGTCTCAGGGACGTGGCGACAGCTTTTCACGCGAGCTCATGTTGTTAACCGATAGCTTCTTTGATAATAACGAGGAAAGCTTTAGAGTCCGGCATGCACCAGAGCTTCCGTGGCCGCCATCAGAAAAAAAATCACTGACAACAGAGGAAATAGAGCCACCGGCGAGCATCATATCTTTCTTCACCCATATTAGTCACACAAAACACGGCAAATGACTCGATGTTTCTCATGGCCAAGTTCATGGTACAGGTTGTTCTTCGTGGGGCGTCACGTGGAATATATATTACGTCGAAACATGCCCTGCTTGGACTAGTTATGCATGATATAACCGGGAAGAGGCTATTCATATTATATCAACTTTGAGACATTTTGCATATGTCACTTATAACACAGCATGTATGTGAAATAGAAAGTGCTTTGGCCGAACAATGGCCACAGTGTAAACACATCTAAAGAACGTACATCTGGTGCTGAGATAGGCCCATGTAGTGAGCGTATTTGTTTGTTTGTTTTTTATTTATTTAATTATTTAATGATTTAATCGGACCAGCAGTCTGGGAGAAAATCCGGATATACAGACGGCTGGACGGACAGACATATTTTACTCTTTATATGGATGATTCGAATTTCTACTCAAAGTCTGACCAGTGAAGGATAACTCCATTTGCATTGCTAGCATATATATAAATACAGATAGCGTTGGTCTGATATCACATGGCCGTTAGTGAGAAGTGAGGACATATTCGATTTTGTGAACTCCCTTTTAACATATTAAATCAATAGCGATGCGTTTGTTAAAGTGACGCGCCCATTTTAAATTTAGATTCTTTTAAATTTATATTTACTCGTTTTTATGAATTCGCCACTGTGGTTCAGGTTTCATATCACCCCGCAAAAAGAAATTCCGCGCTATACGGAGACAACACCAGTTTACACGGGTAATACAAATATACCTCGGTTAGAAACCTGGATTTTACGAGTTATATACATATGTCTTGCGAGTTCATGTTTCATATTACCTGACCACAGGGGCCTGTAACGCGCTCCGCTGCCCCCCCCCCTTTTGCGCTGCCCATATACGCCGCTTCGATATGAATGAATGATTTATTGCGTAAGCTACCATTTAAGCTAGAACAATGCAAAACATATATACATATTATTTACAATGAGTGCATGTGGATGCCGGTCTACATTTTACACAATGTGTAACTTACGTATATATACGTATATATGCTGTAATGACAAACAACGCAATACATGCCATAATTTAAAATGAATATACCTTTATAAACCAACACAAAAATAGTACATGTGTATGAATAATCTCAGCTGCCCTCCGCATTACATAATATGTGTTAGTATGTATACTTATTAGTCCAGGATATATTGGTAAACCTCTGCACCCCCCCCCCCCCCCATGACTCAACTTCACCCCACTAAATTTCTTTCTTAATGGCTCCTCTAATTTTTTTCACTTGTTAACAAGAAAAAAAAGTGGCCGCAGAGACTCCAGACAAGATGGCGTCCATCATGGCGGCCATTTTTTTTATATGCACCAGGTCTCTTTGCTCGCCGTTATAGTAAAGATGATATCACATGCGGTCTTGTTTTTCGCTCGATTCGTTATGCTAATATAAAACCCTTACAAATTAGCCAAAAATCCGACACCAGAATCCAATATGGCGGCCAAGATGGCCGCCGAAATGTGAAAATATGCTATTTTTCTGACATTTCACCACCTTTCGTTTGTCTCTGTGGGAAAATATTGGCATTTTGGCATGATGTTATACATTTATCGTATAGAAGAGTCACTGGCGAACACATGGGGACCATAATATACATTCATTGTGGGATATATTTGTCCGTTATCACGTTTTCCCAAATGCCGGTATAATAGGTCAAAGCCGAATCAACGCTAATAACGTGATGTAATGTTTCGAATCAATGAATGTTATTGCTATCATACCAACACCCATGCATATATATGTATAGGAGATAGTCGAACTAGGATTCCTCTTATACCTGAGTTGAGAAATATTCACCCTAATCCAAGATGGCGGCCAAAATGGCCACCAGAAATAAAAAATCGCCGAAAATCGCTGATTTTAACATCAGTGAGCATTATTGTCATGATAAATCCACACCTACTTACTATTGTGAGTTGGGAACACTTAGGCGGAGAACTTTCCTTGTACCACATCCAAATAAAAGTCCCCCAAATTCAAAATGGCGCCCACAAATTCCCTCATATTCACATCATTGGGCATTATTGTAGAGACAACTCCACCCATGCTTACAGTTGAATTGTAAATACTGAGGTGAAGTAATTACCTTACATCTCATGCAAGAAATGGTTTTCCAAATCGAAGATGGCTGCCAAACTGGCGACCGAAATTTGAAAACACGCCTGCATTCCTTTACTTTCTTAGGATGGGCATTATTGTTTCGCGATTTCTACCCACCATTGCATGTTGATGTGGAATATTGATATGAAGTATTCATTAGGGTTTGGCAATTGATACTCACAGTCAAGATGGTGGCCAAACTGGCGGCCAGAAACTAATATCAACTTTTTGTCATAATATCGGTATGTATGGACGAAACTGTACATAAACCATCTATTAGTTCAACTTAAACGTATCAAAACGCATGACATAGCTCGTATCCTTCTGAAAAGATGAAAACCCACAATTAATATCGCGATGTGGCATTTCGAAATCCATTCTCCATTCAGCGCCGATAATGGCCGTAACCGTAGGTGCGCCGAATAGTCATATCAGAACAAGTACCTGATAACAGATTCTGATTTGCCACGTCACGTCCATAATTATCTGGACCAGCTTCCATTTCTTTGTCTGATAAATCTAGGTCGCTCACACCGACAAAGTATTCACCACTTCCTGGGAGAAGGGTCCCTCTAATCATAACGTTTGAAACAATTCATTCCCTCTAATCATAACGTTTCAAACAGCTCATGTTCCGGTGTCTAGCTTACGATTTTAAATATTTGCTAAATATTGGATTTGTGCGTCATCTTGAACTAGGAAGGTATATGGTCGATGAGTATACAAGCTTACAGAAGGTCATCTCTATGTATGTGTCTCATACCCCATGGGGATAACGCCATGTACAACTGGCGAACCAGGTAGCTAGTCACTTCTCAATAGATGGTTCGTCAACTCACAAACTCAGCGAACTCAAACTCAGTGGACATCTTTGACAGTGTTTCTAAGGTTGCTAGCTGTCAAATTCCCTTGGACAGATGTCTATCTGGTAAGGAGAAGACCATAATGTACCGACTACCCACACTTCTTGACCATGATCCGAAGCAAACTGTGTGACGTCCAGCAGTTGTTTCCCAGCAGACAAGAACAATACTCGCGGTGCTAGTTTGTGGACATGCGCCATGATAGTGGGAATGAAATGGGCAACGGTATACACCACCCCTATACCTGGTGCATGGTTAAGATATATAATGTAATGATGGGTGCCTTTTTTTGGTGTGGTAAGATTGTATTTCCACATCCGTTTCGAAGCCGTTCTGATTCAACTTGACCAGACGAACAATTTTGTCTGGATAATACTATTTGCTAGCCTCCCCCAAAACAGTCGGATGGACTAAAGGATATTGTCTTTATGGCATGAAGGTATGCGTTTTTGTTATCCTCTCGCAGGGTAAGTGTCAGTATGTGGGCTGTATTATTCAAGAAAATGTCAGGAACTGTGGTGCATTTATTTCATTATGTATTTAAAGCACAATTTATAGTCTCGATGGCAATGGCTGTGGACGTTGGGGAACGCGATCTTTATGATCATATAACTTTATATATATATATAACTTAAGAATATAGTAGTTAATGTCTCATGTAGGACAATGGTCGCAATGGTGATGTTACTAAGAAATCACTTGGTGTGCCCAACGTATGTTGAACTGAATGCCAGAGCTCATCAACGTAACATTCCTCTGGATGTTCTTCGCGTTGAACATTTAATCCTTGTGTTGATGGCATTTGTACTTTCTTGAAACATACCGACCACCACCCAGCGTGAGTATGACATATCAGCCAACTTTCAAAGGCATCGCCTTTAAGACTACACCCCAGTCTGGGTGGGGCTTATACAGTAGTAGCCAATGGTACACGCCTGGTCCAGTTGAGTAAGAGAACGGCTTCCAAACGGATGGGAACATACAATCTTAGCATACAAGGAAAGCAAAGCCACACATGAGATCATGTCTGAATCTAAAACATATCAAAATAAGGGGCGGTGCAGTCATGGTCCAATTTCATATCCACTATCATGACACATTCCCGCAAACTAGCACCGTGTGTATTGTTATCATCTGCTTGGATCTGTTCGGTGAGACGATTGCTGGACGCCAACAAGATTGTTCTTATGATCATGTTCAAGAAGTGTGGGCATAGTATGTACTATGGTCTCATGTGCCTTAGCAGAAAGGCATCCGTCAAATCTCAGGCTTTCAACATTCGAAGCCATAGTTGTCCGGGTACGTCAGTGCACTAGATGAGTATGTGAATTGATGAACCATATATTGAGAAGTGGCTGTTTGAGAAGATCACCAGGTGTACATGTTGTTATCCCCATTAGCTCACCAAAGCTGAAAATACGCAGATAGATAGGTCCTTCTGAAAGCTAGTATACGCATCGACCGAATACCTGTCTAGTTTATCGCACAATATGACGCCCATACCCCATAGGTAGCATCTGAATTATACCATAAGCTATACCACGAATGAAGCTCGCCAAGAATAAGGATAAGAATTCAAAGCTTTCGAAACAAACACGTGAGCTGGACACCGGCATATATATTGTTTGAAACATTCCGATTAGTGGGACCCTTCTACAAAGAAGTGTAGAAAACTGTGTTGTTGTGAGCGAGATAGATTAATCTGACGAAGAGATGGAAACTGGTCCAGATAATGCTGAATGTGGCAAATCAGAATTAGCTCAGGTACTGTTGTTTTGATTCTTGGAAGTCATAATTTGACTATTCGGCGCACCTATATACGGTTACGACCAGTATGGGCCCGTTATAGTCAAGAATGGATTTTGAAATGTCACATCGCGATTGTGGGTTTTCATCCTTCCAAAAGGCTACGACTTATATTGGAACTAATAGATGGCTTATAGTATGTACCGTTTCGTCTATACAGATCGATATTATGACAAAAAGTTGAAATTAGTATGTGATAATATCGACTTCTTTTCAATTTCTGGCCGCCAGTTTGACTGTGAGTATCAATTGCCAAACCCTAATGGATACTTAATATCAATATTCCATATCAACATGTAATGGTGGGTTGAAATCGCGAAACAATAACGCCCATCGTAAGAAAGTAAAGAAATGTAGACGTGTTTTCAAATTTCGGTCGCCATTTTGGCCGCCATCATCGATTTGGAAGACCATTTCTTGCATGAGATGGAAGGTAAATACTTCACTTCAGTATTCCAATTCAATTGTAAGCATGGGTGGAGTTGTCTCGACAATAATACCCAATAATGTGAATATGAGGGAATTTCGGTGATTTTTCAAAATCTGTCCGCCATTGTGGGCGCCATTTTGAATTTGGGGGACTTTTATTTGGATATGGTACAAGGAAAGTTCTTCGCCTATATGTTCCCAAATTATAATAGTAAGCCGGTGTGGAGTTGTCATGACAATAATGCTCAATGATGTTAAAATCAGTGATTTTCGGCATTTTTCTATTTCTGGTGGCCATTTTGGCCGCCATCTTGGATTTGGGTGAATATTCCTCAACTCAGGTATAAGAGAAATCCTAGCCCGAGTATCTCCTGCATATATATATGTATGGGTGTTGTTATGATAGCAGTAACATTCATTGATTCGAAACATTACATCGCTTTATTAACGTCGATTCTGCTTTGACCTATTATACCGGCATTTGGGAAAACGTGATATCGGACAAAAATATCCCACAATGAATGTATATTATGGTCCCCATGTGTTCGCCAATGACTCTTCTATACGATAAATGTATAACATCATGCCAAAATGCCAATATTTTCCCACAGAGACAAACGAAAGGTGGTGAAATATCAGAAAAATAGCATATTTTCACATTTCGGCGGCCATCTTGGATTCTGGTGGCGGATTTTTGGCTGATTTGTAAGGGTTGTATATTACCATAACGAATCGAGCGGAAAGCAGGACCGCATGTGATATCATCTTTACTATAACGGCGATCAAAGAGACCTGGTGCATATAAAAAAAATGGCCGCCATGATGGACGCCATCTTGTCTGGAGTCTCTGCGGCCACTTTTTGTTCTTGTTAACAAGTGAAAAAAATTAGAGGAGACATTAAGAAAGAAATTTAGTGGGGTGAAGTTGAGTCCTGGGGGGGGGTGCAGAGGTTGACCAATATCTCCTGGACTATATCTGTCTCTAATATGGACAAAGTTATTACTCTACTGTTTATTCGTATTTATTCATGTCCTTGAAAGCTATCTTAAGATAAATGGATACCTGCTTTAAGCGCGAAATATTCTCTATTGATACTAATCCATGTAGTTTCTCTCTAGTGGGATTCTCCCAATAGTATTTCGTAATATAACGTTCACGTATATCATTGTATTTATCACAAACAAGGATAAAGTGGTATTTGTCACCCACTTCGGAATTGCACGCAGGACAATTTTTTTGGTCATTTTTCCTCCACCTTTTCATTTCAATTGGTAGCCTGTGGTTAGCCTCCTTATCTTGATCAGCTGTTGCCAAAGATGTTTAGGTAAATACAATAAATATTTACAGATGTCAGAATGTGATTTCATTTTACTGTAAAGTACTGCCCTAGACGAATCTGACGTTGATATATCATTAAACAGTTTGAGCCAGTGTTGCTCTATCAAGAGTGATTTAACATTGCGAATCTCCGCTTGAGTTAGTGACGACTGCATTTCCCAGTTAGCCTTTAAATTCAACTCGCATAGAGTTTTCTCAACCAAACCAAGCCACTTAAAGTCACCTGCCTTATTTGGATTTGCATCGTATATAAGTTTAACAAGAAGACACATGTTTTTTGCCAGTTCTGACCCTTCACTGGATACCAATTTTGACCACTAAGAAAGAATTTCACATTTTATTTCTATGATTAAGGGGTGTCTACCTAGTTCCCCGTATATCATATAATTGGGTGTACTAGATTTCATTCCGAGTATTATCTTACAAACTTTCATATGTAGGGATTCCATACTGTGTACTTTCTCAATACACCATACCTCACTGCCATATAACAATATTGGTATAATCATACTATCAAAAATCTTTAAGGATAAATCTGGTGGAAGACAAAGTTTTCGCACCCTATATTTAGTAGGCCATACATCGCCCTTGTGGCTATTTCAACGGAACGCTTAATAGAGCTACAAAATCTGCCCGTATAGAAAAAACTTTCACCAAGATATACAAATTCTTTGACAACAATTTACATCTAATTCAATTCCTCTGAAGGTGAATATTGGCCTATACTTTGTCCATTTCTTACAAAAAAATCATCATTTTTGTTTTGTTTGTATTAACCGTGAGTTTCCAGCTCTCATCATAGTATGCGAATGCTTGTAGGGCGCGATTCATATCGTCCTCGGTTTCCGCGAACAAGGCTGTGTCATCAGCATAAAATAGACAGAGAAGTCTAATATAAACACCAACATTGTTCACGAACAGTTCATCTAGATAACCTGGGTTTTTTATAACACAATCGTCCATGAATTTAGTGAGATCGCTGATATATAGGGAGAATAAAATCGGCGACATGATATCTCCCTGAAAAAGACCTATGGTACTTGCGAAGAAATCGGTATGGGTGCCATTACCCTTGACACAAATTTTTATTTTATTGTACATGTTTTGAATAAGTTTCAAAATTTTTCCAGTAATTCCAAAGTCAGTCATCTTATGCCAGAGTCGACCTCTGTCGACTAGGTCGAACGCTTTACGAAAGTCAATTAGTGCACAATAAAGCTTGCGTCCTGCAGAAAAATACAGGTTAATAACGTTATGTCGAATAAAGATATTATCAATCGTAGAGTGTCCCTTCCTAAAAACCTGTTTGAAATTTACCAACTAAGTCTTCTTCTTCTGAGTAAGAAGTTTGTTTAAAATCGCAGTGAAGACTTTGGACAGACAACTTAATAACGTTATTCCGCGGTACGAGTCAGGACTTGGGACGCGCCTGCTTCACGTTAATGGTAGTATAATAAGGACAAGGGGAACTGTAGTTATATCCCATTTTACCATCGCTCGGGAATCGGACAAATTTAGCCCATTTACCCGAGTAATGCTATCGATATAGCCACGGATGTGTCGGCGAAGAATTCATCTTTCAATCAATACCACAAGCTCCCCTCAGAACCATTTATATCCATAGCATTTGATAAATTTTTTACCACCGAATATTGTCTCCGGAGAGCGTAAATTTTTGGATTGATCCGACTCAGAGAACAATGGACGATATGTTCCTCTAAATTCACCCCCATACAGCTTACTATAATTAAAAATCGGTCAAACGATCAACTAAACATCTAACGCTCAGTGATTTCGTGTCGGCTAATAATTTATTTACTCATACAAATCAACACATCGTCAGCAAACAATTTAAATACATTTGATACCAATGATAGTTGCATTTTACTTAAAACAATTGTCTAACCCTGAAAAGTTAATTTTTGCAGATATTTATGTCAAGTTTGTGAGAGAAAAATCCAATATTTCTGGTGATGTCAGTGGTGACAATAGTAACAATGATTCATGGTGCATCAGACATGTTCGTATTCAATGTATATAATACAGATTAGCCAATTTTATATATCAACCACAACTTGTAAGCCATTGCAGGACACCCATGAGAAATACTTTTGTCTTGGAAAAATCATTCCGATGGGCGATTTCAACGCTGACCTTTCTAGGCATGATGCAAGATCAAATGCCTTCAAATCGTTCTTGGAGAAAAAAACATTATTCTCTGTCAATGAGATTGCATCCCACATATATATTCCGACATTTGTCCCGGCTACGGGCCAAGCTTGCTCGACGATTGACCATATTATTATACCTCGAAATGATAAGCATAACATAGTATCCTATCATGTTTTTGATGATGACTCAGCCAATGTATCTAACCACCGTCCTCTCATTGTCATGATCGACATGCATGTCTCCCGTCGCGATTTCAAAAATGTGCACAATTCGCCAATTAGGTACAACTGGAAAAAATTCCAAGATGACTGCGATGTCAAATCATCGTATGTAGAGCGACTAGAAACATATCTACCTCCCTTGAATACAAACCAATTGCTCTCATCGGATATTGATAAGTTATATAATTCAATAGTCACTGCGATAAATAGAGCAGCAAGAGAAATAATCCCATCCAAGTCATTCAAAAGCCACCTGAAACCCTTTTGGAATGCCACGCTGACTGCGCTGCACCGTGAAATGACTAATGCCAGAACCAATTGGATTCAGCATGGTCGACCCGCGGATCCCAGCAACGCAGTGTACATGGTATACAAACGGACCAAATGTGATTTCCGAAGAGAATATCGTAAATGCTCTCAAAATTTTCTTGACGATAATTGCATGAATGAGATAGATACCTATGCAGAAATAGATCAAGCTGCATTCTTCAGACTCCTCAATGCAAAACGCGCGCGTTTAGGTACTAAGTCACAATCATATTTTGTATCAAACGGTCGTGTTATCAGATGATGAAGAAATCTCTAAAGAATGGATAGAATACTATCAGTCAATATATTCAACACAATTAAGTGATACCTCATTTGATCAAGATCACTATTCTAGTGTGTCTGAAATCGTTGGAGCAGAACTTTCGGGCACAACCACGTAAAAAATCGATGATCTTTTGTGCTATCCGGTCTCCAAATCAGAAATATTATCTGAATACAAAACGCTCAGCAGAAACAAAGCTTCCGGACATGATGCTCTAAACTACGAACATTTTATCTTCGGAGGCGAAAAACTAGCCGAATCCCTCGCTCACCTATTTTCAAAAATGCTCGAATCATGTCACGTTCCTCGAAACGCAAAACTTGGCATTATATTTTCACTGCACAAAGGCGCTCCGAAACCAAAGGAGTCATTTGACAGTTACAGGGCAATAACTCTACTTCCAGTTCTCTGCAAATTATTTGAACGGGTTATACTATCACGCTTGAAACAAAACGTTCCATATTCTATTGCGGTTCACCCCCTGCAAAATGGGTTCCAGCAGAATATTAGTTGCATGGCAACATCATATTTGGTGCAAGAATGTGTCTCCTATACATCACAGAACCACAGCAAATTATTTGCATATTTCTTGGATGTGTATGGAAGGCATTTGATACCGTATGGATAAATGGCCTACTGTTCAAACTCATTCAACGTAATATCCAGGGAAAAAGTCTTAGAATAATTCATAATCTCCTAACTGGAATGAAATGTTCACTTATATACAACGGATATCAATCAAAATGGATTGACGTACTTCATGGAGCCCGACAGGGGGGTACCCTCTCCCCGATTTTTTACACCATCTACATTGTTCAGTTACTGTGGGATCTTGAGCGGGCGGCATGTGGTCTGAAAATAGATGGCATTAATTTATGTTCACCAACTCATGCAGATGATATGTTGTTAATGTTGTTAACTCCAACTGGGTTGCAATCACTCTGCTCAATTTGCAGTTCATACAGCTCTATTTGGCGCTACAAATACAATGCATCAAAGAGTTACACAATAGTCTTCAATGAATCAAAAGCCGACCACTCTGGATCTCACAGGAAATGGACTCTTGGTCGAAACGAAATGACCGAAGTTACCTCCGTCACTCACTTAGGCATTCCTATAGATAAATTCAAATTCGCGTCATCCCTAGTAGATGAGGTATGCACCAAGATAAGAGGAACATTTTTTTATGTTGTCAAATGCAGGTATGTACGCAGGCGGCCAAACACCTGTGAGCTCAGTAAAGCTTTACAAGACTATTGTATTACCAAGAGGTCTATTTACAAGACTATTGTATTACCAAGAGGTCTATATGGAACAGAACTCATCACTGATATCACTAATACTGATAAGCTTAAACTTGAACGCATTCACCGATTTTGCTTAAAACGTATTCAGGGTTTGCATCCCCAGACCCGCACGGCTATGGTAGAGGGGTTGCTTGGTATCCAGTCACTCAGTTACTTCATAACCAAACGCAGGCTGTCTTTGTATCGCTCATTATGCAATATGAGTAGTGACAAGGCTACGAAGCAACTTTTTTACTATCGCACATCTGAATCTCACTTCGCAGAGGGGAGTCCTTTCATCAGAAAAGTTGAATCAGACGATTGCTCACTTGTATGAGGAATTTTCATCAGAAGCAAAAGTAGCTAATAAACACCATTGGAAGTCCCTGGTCAACAACGCAATGATGTCCAACTCTAGAAACGAATGGCAACACCTTGTATCAACACAGAGCGACTTCGGTCGGTTCGCTACCGTCCAAACAAACCTGCACATGTCCCACCTTTGGAAAGCATGCCACAAATACCCCAGACACAAGAAATTTTACTTTCTCATTGTGCAATTACTATGCATGTTGAAATTCGTTGAGGACGTTGTGTGCATAAGATGTGGGGCAATTTATAATGATACCGTGAATCATGTTTTTAACGACTGTTCTTCTCTGGTAGACTCAAGAAATGACACATGGTATCGTTTCCTCTCACATTTCCACGTAGACTGTCATATGTGCATTGATAATCTCCCGGTGGACAAACAAATGCTCATGTTCATTGGGTATGTCCCAAATTCTCTCCATGGCATCGCTGATGTCCTGGAGATTGTCGATTTTATGGTGAGAGAAGCCGCTCAAATCTGGTACCTTTGGATGTTCGGGGATAATAGACATTAGTTCATTATAATGTTCCCCATATTTCATTCCTTCTGACCATCACTGCGTTGATATTTTCCATCGTGTGATCTTGTACGTGTATATGCGCATGTTTACGGTTTTCAGGCCACTATATGTCATATATATGCGTGTCCAATTATATTAATGTCTTGTGTCTGTGTTTGTACATAATTGTTTGTGCATGAAATATTTGTGTAATTCCTTATTTATATTCTACGTATTTTGCTTTATTATATATTGACTCTTCAGAAATGGAGGAATAAAAGATGTATATATTAAATTCGTGTTGACCACACGCATTCTTCGTCGGTAGTGCGTCTACTCGCATTTATTTGCAACAAACGTCGCACTACCGACGAATCTAATTCAAATAATTGAATTCGATTCGTCGGTAGTGCGACGTTTGTTCCAAGAGTAACTACAGAATTTTACCCCGGCTGACTCATGCCCGTTCCAAACGACGGATTTTCGTCGACTCGAATCTAATACCAGACCCACAATTGTATTAAATGCGTCTAAAATGCGACGTTTGAAACAATTAGATCCGTGTCAGACGCACCACAGACGAATCTCCGTCCAATTCAGACGAATCTTCGTCGGTGATGCGTCTGAAATCCGTCTTGGTTTCAAACGACGGATTTTTGTCGACTCTAATCTAATACATGGGACGAGAAGAGCCGAAAGTTGCCGAATAACGAATGCAAATGATATGATAATAAGATAATAATGAGGGAGTTCCCCTTGTCTGCGGAAATACCCACATGACGTCATTTGTCGCACACTCTCTTTGTTATAAAGAAAGGTATATCTATAAGAATTGCTTAGGTAACATTGTGAAAATTGTAATTATTATGGTAGTTTGATTTCTCAACGAACGTGGCATGTCACTGACTCACATCTTATAATGGATATAGTATCAATGATTTATAATAATTCATATATAGCGGTATAAGGGATATGGGTTGTAGCAACTGATTTATAATAATTCATATAGACCGATATTCCTTATTGTAAGGGATAGGGGGGGGGGGGGGGGGGGGGGGTAGTCTCTAATGTATAATAATTAATATGGGGGGGGGGGGTAGTCTCTAATGTATAATAATTAATATATACCGGCAGGGGTGGCGCCAGGATTTCCCTGACGGAGGGGCTATGGTCCCCGACAGGGGGGCTAGACCGGTGACCGAAGGTCATCGGCGGCTGCCGAAGGCAGCCCCGGGGATAGCGCGAGAGGGGTGTCCCCTCTCTCACGGGGGGTTTGGGGGACCTCCCCCACGAAAATTTTGAAAATACATAGCCTGAGATCGATTCTGGAGTGTTCTGGTGTCAACATACACACTGTTCTAGGGGATCATAATTGTCACTTTTACTTGAGTATTTGGAAAAAAAAATCAGCATATACAATAGTAATGACAATATGGAAGATTCGGCAGTGTGAGTCTGTGTGGAATTTGTAATACATGTAACACGACACACACGAGGATGGTGACAGCATCTATGACACCCTAACCCTATAGTTCCATGCACGAATTTAATAAGTATACGATATGACTCACTGTAGTCTCACGAGTGACTCGTGTCGAGTCTGTCGGACTAAAAATAGAACTCTGGTAATGTGATTCATTAACTCTGCACGCCCACGTCGATTTGTTAATCACCAGTGCACGTGTTTCGAGTCTCGGATTTTCCAATGTTTATCGTCTTTGCATAATTTTATCTCCCCGACGAATTTGGCAGATATCCCCGACGGGGGGGGGGGGGGGGCTGACCATCCCCGACGGGGGGGCTGTAGCCCCCCCTGACCCCCCCTTGGCGCCACCCCTGTATACCGGTATTACTTATTATAAGGGGTATGGGTGGTACCACTGATTTATAATAATTCATAGATACCGGCATTACTTGTTATGAGGGGTATATATATTTATTATATACTTGCCCATGAATTATAAGGTTTTAGTAGTGAGATATAACTGATATCCCACTAGTGAGATATCGATATCTCACTGGTATTATTGCGCTGTGTGGATCCTCAATGTGTAGTCAGCTTATACTTCATAGTGAATTATTTCCTGCACCCATCATGTACTGACATTCATTGGGGGCCATCGGCAAGTAACGAAAGTATATAATAAATACAAAATCTATACTTTTTGAGTGTTTTAAGTGATAAGCATGCCACAGGCAATATGTGCTACAGACCATGAAGTCTGTGAACATATCAGCTTCACAAATGATATCGAATAATTCTCTTGGCCGTGCAGTGAGGAAAACATTTAATTGGATATCTGGACTGAGGCTATCCAGTTTTAGAATACATGGAATATCAAATTTATTCATCAGTTCATACCATATATCATTGCGGTATTCCGCAATCGCTGGGCAGATCATAATAACATGTAAGGGGAGATCATCGTAATCCCCACCACACTTGCTACAAGTTAGTGATATGGACCCAGTACAAGCTATGATTCCAGCCACAGTCAGGTATGCTATTTTGTGTCTTGTGAATTTTCGACAGCAGCGCCACAGGTGAGAGACAGTTAACTTTGGATGTATGTTATGAAAGCGATGGAGTGATTTGTCGCTCGCCGCGCTTTCCCATTCGGATTCTGTATAATCGGAAATTGCCTTGCGCACTATACCTTTCCAAATCTGCTTTGTTGGGAAATCACTATGATATACATAATTGGTGAGGTATGGCATCAACTGGTGGCTCTCTATGATATCTACAATGTCGGCAATGAATGAATACTTAGAAACACCAGTTATGAAGAAAGAGTGCAGCCTTAGCAAGAATACAGATTTGGCTGCCTTCTCTGTACTGAGAGTACACAAGCTGCTGAAAAATAGGAGCTTTTTTTTTCCAATAAAACTTTGAGCGTTTCCGATACCCATTAACCCTTCTGCGATGTTGGTACGTGTTTGATAATGAAGACCGTGAATCTTTTTAAGACAAAATCGGTTCGTTCTTTCCAGAGACAAAATATCTGAATCAGTCATACCACACAGCAGTTCGCATCCGAAGAGGCCCCTTGGTAAAACGATGGATGTGTATAATTTCCTACTGCTTGTTGGGGTTATACCACCTGCATACATACCTATGTTCGACAGTGAGAAATAGCTTGATCTGAGTTTTGTTTTTTATTACGTCTATGGCGTTACCTTTGTGATTGAATTTGTGTATAGGGACGCCTAAGTGAACCAAACTCTCGACCTCAGACAGTTGTTTTCCACAAAGAGTCCATGCCCTATTACAACTAGCCTTAGTGTGCTCGTTCTTGCTTTCATTGAAGACAATAACTACTGTCTTTTGTTCATTATATTTATATCTCCATTTGCGACTGTAGTTTGTGCATATATTCATTAGGTGCTGCAGGCCATTTTCCGAAACAGAGATCAAAGTCATATCATCGGCTTGTGTCGGGCATGAACAATTTATAGAGAACATATTTAGTCCTGCTCCCGAATTTGCAAGCTCTGTTAAGAGCTGATCAACGAAGATCATGTAGAACAAAGGTGAGATGACGCCCCCTTGTTTTGTTCCCTGCTCTATCTGAAATTTTCTGGACTGATAATTCCCATATTTTACATGACAAGAAGTACCTGTAAGCATTTGATGAAACAGTAGCCATATTTTCTCATCAAAACCAAGGAGATGAAGTTTATAGAGAAGACCATTTATCCATACGGTATCAAATGCCTTCTGGACATCGAGGAAACATGCAAACAACTTTCTGTCGTTTTCTGGAAAGAACATACTGTTTCTGCCAGAATAAATATACACGAGGATGACATGACAAAAGTAATCAATAAGAACTTCTGGCCGCGTCAAGTATTCTGTCGACTGGCTATCTCAAAATTATTTCGATAGACGACAAACCCAGTATAATGGGAATTGAACATATAATTATGTCATAACATTAAAAATAACATGGTCGCAGCTTGTCCGTCAATATGAGCAACACTACCTCCCGATCTCCTGGACTATTTATTTTCAATCGATGAGAAGCATGACCACCTGGATCAGTTCGGAGGTGTGCCAATCGTATTTTGCATGCTGTGAATACCCATTCACGCCTAAATTTGCAAACAATCCATATATAACATATACACAGTGTGTACACTTTGTTAGTTGCCAATTAATTCTCGATATTTCAATTAGAAAACATGAGATATCAATGCAAAAATCAAGACATTATCTAGTTTGTGTTTTGTTGAATTTACTTTCGGTTATTGACATGCCGGCTATTGTTTTGGCTGTTCTGTCAACCGTGCGTGCCAGCCGATCGTCGTTTTTCGGGCAGTTCCGATTTCTTCCGAATAGAATTCCATGACCTCCACGCGATGATTCGCGCCGAAAATGTGGTTGTATCTGAGAAGATTTCTTACTCTGACCGCAGTTTTCAACAATTTAATACGGGGCGAATACCACATCAATAATATGCAACCTTGGGGTTTTATTTCTAGTTTTTTAATGACCTTTCTTCGGTATATCGGATACAGTTCTGTCTGACATGAAATATATACCCACCGGGAGTGAAGCTGATGACTTTAAGACTGTTTATGACCACTCGGTTGTCAAAATATCATAAATACAGCTTGGAGCACCTCCAAGCGGGGTGTGAAAAAAAATCCCAACCTACCCCGCTGGACAAAACAAGTGTCCATCGGCACCGCGGTGTATTTGCCGTTCGGTCGCGGTGTCAGAGTTTGTAACTGCAGTTGAGCACCGCGGCCGAACGGCAAGTACACTGCAGCCGAGCGGCAAGTACACCATGGCCGAAAGGCAACTACAACGCGGCCGAATGGCATGTACATTGTGGTTAGATTTCGGGTTTGTATCATCTTTTTTTCAGTTTAATGAACGTACACCGCGGCAACTACACCATGGCCGAATGGCAAGTACACAGCAGCCCAACTGTTGTTAGCCGGTGGAGCCGCAGTGTAGTTGCATTTCGGCCGCGGTGGCAACGCTAACCGCACCGCGGTTAAGTGGACACTTGTTTTGTCCAGCAGGGTACCTACCCTACCCTAGACAGGTCCCGTTAGCAGAAACACGGATAATTTTTTTTTAGGCCTAATTGCTTTTTTCCCTCTGTTCTCACCCAACTGTAATCCATCAGTTCATTAATCTTCTTATCATGCTCTGTATCTCTTCCTCTTACTTAATCTTGACTTCCACTTCTCACTGACAGCCCTCATAATTGGCTACGGCAATCGGCAATGCCGAAGCCATTTGCTAAAGAAAACTGGGCCACGGTAAAGGGTTGCCGTAGCAGATTGCCAAACAATCTGAATTAAAAGGGCTGCACTGACCACTATATGTAATCTAATCTTATCTGAGGAGATGGCTCTATATAAGCAACTGATGCTTGTTGTCAAATCCTCTTCCTCCCTTCTAGTCTTCTATTCATACATGTGTCATGTTTTATAATTATATAATTTTGGGAAGAAATAAAATATTGTTTAAACCAAGTTATGACTTGAACAGACATTAGACGGACGGATAGATAAGTGCAAAACAGCATACCCACATTTGTTTTAAATAAGGAGGTATAATAAACTATAGAAATTAAATATAATCTTTGTCCGAAGAGCAGGCTTATGGAACTTTGTCTCAGGTGATTCAGTTAGGCTGAGATGCCTGCTTTTGTTTGGTGTGATGCAAATGTGATAACTCCCAAGAGTGGAGGAACAAACAAATAACACAACTCAAGAGATCATACTATGACTCAATTCTCGTCTTGTAATCCGATAAAATAATCATGTCCATCAAATTGAGAATAACAGTGTGCTAATAACACTGACAAATATATGTCTGTATATCGTTCTTATCTCAGTCTATTGCCATCCGAACTGAAAAATACACAGAATACTCTGCTGTTTAAATCGATCACTGGGATAAACAATATTAAACGCAATGACAATGATCTGTTCCTAATTCGCTTTCCTTCATGCTTTCCATTCTCCCTTAGAATAGTCCCATTGAGATGATACACCCTCAATTCTTCCATCTCCTCTGGCTAATCGCTGCTCGATCTCAGCTTCCTGCCATTCTCTTGTGAAAGTTTTTGGCAGAGGATTGACATAGACTACAAGTAGAAAGGAACATCACTGAGTTGGCAACTCCAGTTTCATTGCTTCAAGGGAAGAACAAATGACACTTAAGAATCAATAAAACTGTAGCTGAATGTGTAACTGCTTGCATATATGTAATTGAACAATGTCTTGCTTTCACCAGGGGAAATTTTGGTTGTATCTAATGCATTAGGATTTAGGAAGATAACTTTCATTTCATATCGGACAGATGGATGTACAATTTCTGTAAATTCCATAACCCCACCCCAAGACATATTTTACTGAAAAAAGAAGGTAGGCCCACTGGGCTGGTGGAAATCCTTTTAAAATGTTGTAGAGGATAGCAACAGAAATGTGGGCCAAAGCAAAAATATATATTTGTAGCTCTCATCTAGGATTGCTTTGAAGGAGCTATCCCATTATGACCAAGCTGTATAATTTACACCCTAAACTGCTTTGTAGCAGTTCCAAATAGTGATGAGCCAATTGTCAAATAGAGCCTTGCGCCGATTGCCGATTATTTGAGATCACAATCGGCCGATTCAGGTGCCGATTCCGATTATTGTAATAATTATACCAAAATATGTTATATGTGTTATATACTACTTTGATTTGGAAGCAACAACATCAGTAATATACCAACATACATAAGTATACTTTTGGGTAAGTATAAAGGTAGGTATGGGTGGACTTGTGAACGAATTCCTGCGTCCTGACAACCAATACACATGTTATATTATGCTAAATTTACCGTAGATTTATGTCTATAAGTCGCTACTTGTTGACCCAGTATTTCCCCTAAAAATGTGCACGCGCCTTATACAACTAAGTCAATAGGATGTCTTGATTCTGGCTACAATCAGACACAGCCTCACACAGGTGAGTTTTGGCATTCGCTGCGATGACAACTCAGAAGAGTGCATGACCGTTCACACCAAAACAGGAACGAAATGTTTAATTACAAATAAAAATAATTACATAATATTAATAATTGTTACCAGTGTATTTATCACTATCCAATTAATAAAATACAAGAATTCAACATGAGACCTCCGTCTGAGGAAGAGAATTTTGATGTTATACCACATTATCCTGAACTCAACTGTAGAGACACTGAATACCAAGGATGACGCAACACTTGTTTACTGTCTGCATGGTTTTTTTTTTATGTCAGCTTTTAGATAAGAGGTCATTGAGGTCACTGGCCGACCTGGAATCAGTTTGAATGCTGGTGATTAGCGGTCACTACGTTGAATAGTAGTCGTTAATTGGTGAACAATGGGGGATGTTGTAAACACACTACACTATATACATGTAATGGGTCTCGTCAGGATATTTTACATATTTATTTCAATTCATTCGATATATAATAACTGAAGCGTGGTGAATGCAGTCAACCATGTAATTATGTGTCAGGTGACGTGTACTTTCTGGGGTTTATACCTGTGTTTGGCAGGACCTGGCTGTATATCATCAAATTTGTGTTTGGTTACACTTTCCCCATGTTTACTGGTCATTTATTCAACAAAACATCGTTATATTTAACACAGTTTATTAAAGAAAAACAAGCACCTGATTATTATTTAGACAATCGGAAATACCGATGTTGAAACCAGAGTACCAATTGTCATCCGATGGGCCACAATCGGCCGATTCCAATTGTCATTTCCGATTATCGGCTCATCACTAGTTCCAAATATCACTTAACTATATTGATATTAGGGTTAAACATTTTGCTACGAAATGATATTAGGTTCTGGATAGGAAATTCTGCTCAATGAGGGCTGTAAAACTTTATAAAACAAAGAAAAGAGGTCATCTCAATGTTGCCTCAAAGAAGCTTGAAAGGTTTCATTTCGGTTAAATGACTGAATCAAAATGGGGCTGTATATCATGTGAAATGAATTCTGCACTAATAGAACACAGTGAAGAGCAAAAATCTATAAAAGGCCCTCGGCCAGTGTACCCCGAACCGGTGGCTTCATTTGGAGCGGAGTCTTTGTAGAAGTATACTATATGGATAAAACACTTGTGCATTGTCTCATTACTGACATGCATACAAATAACGAAATCTTTAAAAAACTCTTCAAGTCAAAATATAACCTCAAATTGGCACAAAATGAAGAAATTTACAAGAAAAATTGAATTTTCTAAGTCGAAAATCATCGGATCAAACTCAAATTCGAACTTGACCTGCATTTTGATATCAATGACTCACAAAAAAATTGAATTTTCAATTGAACAGTCCAAACTTGAGTTATCATCGGGAAACAGAAGAAAAATTGAATTTTCTAAGTCGAAAAAAGTCCATAACTCTAGGAAAAATCATCGGATCAAACTCAAATTAGAACTGAACCTGTATCTTGATATGACCACATAAAAACGGTATTTGCAATTAAAGGATCCAAACTTGAGATATCATCCGGAAACCGAAAAAGTAAAAGTAAAACAAGTCGAAAAAGGGCCACAACTCTCGCAAAAATGGGCGGAGCATACCCATATTCGAACTTTACCTGTACATAGAGGTGATAAACTCACATACCAAATTTGGTTCAGATATGATCACACAAACTGAAGTTATCATCCGGAAAACAGAAAATTACAAGATTCTAAGTAAAAAAAGGGCCATAACTCTCGCAAAAATGGGCGGAGCAAACCCATATTCGAACTTGACCTGTATTTTGGTCTGATAAACTCACCTATGAAATTTGCTTTTGATCTAATAACCGAAACTATAGTTATCATCCGGAAACCACGGACGGTCGGACGGACGCATGGACACCGGCTATTTTAACCTCTTCGCTGCTATGACGTCCGTAACTGTTACAGACGTAAAAGTGCACGCTGTGTGCTATATGGTCCGTAGATACTACGGACCTACTTCAGCACACTAGAAGTAGGCCATTATACATAACTGGAACTCAGAGATTAGTGCATCGGAATAACTATCTCTACGATTCAAAAAGTGTATGATGTCCCACAATTGTGAACGATAATAGCTTTCAGCGGAGTCTAGTGTTGAAACGATTAGTGGTTTTGAGGAATCGACTAGTCGCCAGAGGGAATCGACTACTAGTCGACTAGTCGGACCCCTTCCGAAACTTACCGCTTTGTGCTCATATACGTATATAATTTGCCATTTGTTTTGAGTACCAGTAACCAACTTTGCATTTTTGAACGCAAAGCAAGACGTGATTTAACACTATTTGCCGTGATTATTTGGCTTAATATCACTGAAGGTTAATAGGTTATTCATTTGTCCCAGGTATATGATGTTTTATGACAATCAAATTACCATCCAGTTGATGTATGTATCTAAACGGTGGTGACAAACACCTGATCGATCGCGGAAACGCTACGGATTACGGAGTGGAAGCGCGTGCAACAATCAGAAACCGGTGCATTATTCTATATGTTTTGTGTAAAAATGTTCCTTTAAAATTGATATGGTATGGTCTACCGGGCCGTACCGGTCTTACATACAATCGAACATCGTTGTTTTCGAACTTGCCCAGTGTGCTTGTCACCGATTGACTTCACAAACGGGCGTACATGAAGATATGCGAGATATTTTGAGAAACGAACTTCATCTCCGACAGAGTCAAACAAAAGTTACAAAATAAATATTATAACAGCTGTAGTGCGTACAAGCCTTTTATGCTCGCAGATGTTATGTACATATATCGGACACGGAATGTGGTAAAGTTCCCTGTACCGGTATATATAGAGTCCGATATATTAAAAATGGGCCATGCATTGCGTACATAATGTTGTTCCTTGTATTCATTGCAAGGTCACGATATGACATAGCTTAATCACGGACAGTCATTTTCCCGCCAAAACGCACTTGTTTTCACTGTTTGATTTGATCGCGTACATAATTGTCTCTTGTGCATGGTACATTGTAAATATATATACAATTTTACTCGCGAGTCCCCGAATACACAATCGATCGTGTCCGTTTCAGAAATAAAACTGCGCAGACCGGCGATGTTAATAGTACATTTCAATGCGATGTCGTAAGTTCTATATTTAGCCCGATTCCAGGAATTTGCGTCATCCAGATTACGTTTCTGGGAACAGCTTTGTCACCGCCCAATTCCGCGAAGGATTTAAGTTTGAGGTGATAAAATACATTGTAATTTTTCACAAACACAGCCCATAAACGACGTGGGATTTCCGAAGTGACTCGCCAGTTTAGTTCGAAATACGCGACGCTATTCGATGCATAGCATGGCCGACCGCGGGTTGGCTTTATATTTATATCTATAATACAATATATCTAGAACGTGCGATTGTATACGCTCACCCATGCGTCAGTTGATGCATGTGGTGGTTGTAAAAAATATCACACAATTTTACAAATAAACTTTAAAGGTATGCTGAAAATAGTGCTTCAATAAACTATAATATATTGGACTTGTTATTAAACTTAAAACTTAATAAGTTCACCTCGCAACCAGAGATGAAAGAGGGTATCTCTTAAAATCCCTGAAACAGAGCGCAGCGAAGCCGAGCGCAGCGAGTCGAAAAAATTTTGGCCGGGGTCCAGGGGCCGCCTAGGCCCCTGGAAGCTCTAGGGTTTTTGAAGCTCTGAGATTGATTCTCAGCCTCTCCTGGCAGCTTTTCTGGCTTTATTATAGTGGCATTTTTTGGCTGGAAAGTTCAAAATTTTGGTCTATATCACAATATTTTAGGAGATCCTCCAATTCATTATATTATTAGATTAAGAACATACACAAATATTTGATAGAATGATAACCATACCTCAAAAAGTATTGATTGAGACCATTTGCATTTATACAGAGGTGCTGTTGTCCATACAGGTACTGCAGTAATTTCACATAGATAGAACACACATTGGAAAGTTCCCTTTAGAGTCAGTTGAAGTTGCAAATTAAATAAAGTTAACACATCTATACACTGTACATACAGGTATGGTAAACATAAGATGTTTACTTTTCCATATTCTTTCTTTTTGGGATTGTGTAGTTTTTTAGTGAACTGCATGGAGATTTCCTTTTGGAACCTGTCACTGTATGAATTGATTGTGGTTTAGTAGCAGAAATGTTTTCCTTGATTTTTCCTTGAGTTCTTTATCAGTTTTGCCTTCTGATGTGTGGTTTTTGTTTTTTTGGAAATTTTTGGCAGTTCAAGCAAAGCAGTTTCCTCCTTCTTTTCATTTCTTTTAGTTAACAACTGTTTCTTATACCGACCGTACGAGGTTTGAAGATGGTAACAAACACTCTTGTCTATTTTGTCATGATGAATGTCATCACGATGGAACAACTCCAGGGAAGATTTATTCTTCGATCGGAGTTCATAACGAACAGTTTGATAAGCCAAATAGGTTCTCGTGTGCAGTCTATTTGTCGTTTTGTTTACGATGTAGTTCATACTACTAAAGGACTGCTCAACATGTGGTGATGTAAATATACTTAGGCTGGCTTTTACAATCTTACTAACTGTGGGATATTTGTTATCCTTGAATATTTTCGCCCACCACAAATCTAGTCTGACCGGTTTCCGTTGGCCATCCACAACTTCCAGAGCATCTGGTAACGTAGGATCTAACTGGATCTTTGATGATTCCATGAAGAAGTTATTTCTATCACAATCCTTCAGAACACTTGGGAAAAATGTACACAATTTCTTGAGTGCATCATTTGTCACTCCATGACCAATTGCCTTTGGATCAATTGCCGACACATATCGCAAGAACCTGTTGTTCAGGGGGAACTTTTTCAGAATATATTCGGAGGTTTCCACATAGGCATCTCGCACCTTCTCCATGAAATTATTCCCAGAATCTTTGTCTGATTTTCGGAACTTTTTCAACAGCATCTCTGTAGTTGCACCATAATACATTTTATGTAATGAATGGTGAGACTCATCATCATGTACATCTAAACTTTTGAGTTTTGAATCGCTTACATCTCGCACTATTTCATGCTTGATCAAGCATGACAGAAAGTGTCTAACCAAATCCACTTGTTCGTCATAAAGTCTGTGAACTAACGGTTCCTTCTGTTCAAACGTCAGGATGAATGATTTGAAAAGTGGCAGAATTTCTGAATACAGGCTGAGATAAAGTTCAGTTTTTGTATCAGTGTGGTAAATCTTCTCAATAATTCTCACTTTCCTCTCTTTAGCAGCTACTGTCAACTTCTTATTGCGAGCTAGGTTTATTATCCTTTTAACTTCTTTTTTGCCACCTTCACTTAGTCCATCGAGTAGTTCAGAGTATATCATTATTTGGTAACATTGTGAATCGTCCTTTGTCAACCACGCAGTGTAAAGAAGTTTTAAGGCTGGCAACATCATCAAAATTGGATTTACGGCATCAAGAACTGAAAGCCACCGGTGTTCAATCCTATCTTTCGGTGAACTGTAAGTAATGCCTAATAGTGAGCATAGTCTCTCCAAATAGTCACGTAAATCTGGGCACCATTTGAAGTCAATGTGGACATCATCAGTGAGTTTTTCGATGTAGTCATCAAAATGGCTTGTGAAATGCTTAACAACATTATGAACATGATGGCAAACATCACCGTCTATGTCAAGCAGATGTGATGCCTCCGCACGAAGGCGAGTTTCGAAGCCACTGGTTTTACCTCGCATATAATTAGTTGAATCGGATAAGTTTGAGATCAGATTATGCAGAGGAATGTCATCTTGATCGAATAAGTCCAGAACCATATTGATAAGAGTCTCAGCATTCACCACTTTCATCGAAACTGAAGCATAGTGCTTGACAACAACTTGCTCCTCCTCTTCACTAAAATACGACACAAGGATGGAAAGTACCTTCTCATTTTTGTTGCTTAAGCACTCATCATTATTCAGGGAGAATGTTGAATATTTCATGTCACGAACAAGCGCTTTATGGTACGCTTCTGCCAATCCATCCTTGAGTTTATAACTTGCAGTTGTTCGCTCCATGGATAACTCCCCAAGTACTGCACGGTCCCTAGCCATCTCCTTTGCATATTTTATCAGATGTGGTGCAAGTGATAACGGAAGAGAATTCTCACACAAAAATGCCAATGTTCGGCCTTCTGCATACGATTTTCTATCAATAATGTTCACAAAAGGTTTCACATCTGGCTTCCGAATGTTATTGGAACACAGATTTCCATCATGCACATTAAGAGGTGCCCCATAGGGGAGAGTGCACCTTTCGCGATCACCACCACCAGGAAGGGATTGTTTTTCTTCTGGTTGCAATATGCCCTGCTTGACTTTTACATTGAAGAAAGTTGCAGGTAGAGACTGATTTGTTTGTATGTTTTTACGATGTCCACGATGTAGCACTGAGTTTGAATGTACTTTTAAGGCCTTCTTTCCTTCGTTTCCGTAGCTGATATCTTTGTTGCACCACAAACATTTTGCGAAGCCAGGACGGTCAATTTTTCGCACAAAGTCAGACAAATAGTCACCATTAGCATCCTTTTCCTGAAGCCAGCTCCATTTAAATTTATTTTTAATATTCTCCTCCTTTTTCGAAAGATCTTCCCGACTTTTCAATTCCATCATTTAATGCCGATAACACAAAATAATTATCGCCGATCGAGCAATAAACACTTCGAATTCTTGGAAATATATTGGCGCCAGATCGGCACCGTAATTTCAATGTATAATCCATCGCGATTGGCTGATATTGAAGCATCGCAGAGTCTCTTGCAATAGCAGCGCCAATCAACAGAGGCATCGTAAATAACTTTGTCTGTGACCGGTGAATTGAAAAGTTAGCCGGTGCCAGCCGGTGCTCGTAATAACGGCCGGCTTTTTTTTTTACAAAAACAACAAATCGCGGGCGAACTTAATCGATGTCCGATTTTCGCTACGCAAACCTCACCCCCCCCCCCCCTATAATTTTCGTTCGGATTTGTAGTTATCTTAAGAAACAATAACCCAAAGCTGCTTAGTAATGAATATTGATGAAATAATTCCGGAATTAATTTTCATTCCGGAAGACTTGTGATTTTTTTTTGAAAATCCCGGAATTCCGTCAAATTCCGGAAAACTTTCATCTCTGCTCGCAACTAACTTGATTGAAGTTGAGTCCTGCACACCTGCAAACACGTTGACCAGTTATCACTCAGATCAATTCCGTCACGCCGAAATAGACACGGTTGCGATAGGCGCTGATTCTTTGAAGTTGATTATCAAAGCCGGCCGTCTCAACTTCAAAGAATAAGCCGGCGGCGGCGCCGACAAATACATTGAGTTGAGGTCATTGGGTTCCGCGCTCGTGCATGAACACCAAGTACTGAAAGCAGTTATCGCATCAAAGGGACAACAAAGAAGGCTTTAACAAGCTAATTGTGATTGTGTATTTCGATAGCCTGATTGTTTAAATTGTCCAGTAATTCGGCAACGGCACTGCTTTCGCGATTGCATAATGGGGGTGGGTGTGTTCCGACTAGTCGACTAGCCGATTTCGGAATCGACTAATTTAATAATCGCGTCGATTTCGATTAGTCGATTAATCGTTTCAACACTAGCGGAGTCAGTTGTATGGTTCTTGTGACATTCCCGCTATATTTTCCCATTGGAAAATGCCAATAACTTCAACAGCCCAGCACACGACGTCATAACGTCATTTAGCAGCGAAGAGGTTAATAGTCCCCCGATATTTTTTTTTCGGGGGACAAAAACTGGATTATGTACAGTTCACCTAAAAATTCAGCATTAACATTGTTTTATTAATCAAAACATAAAACATATAGTAATATGTAATGAGTTGTATAATGCAATTATCAATGAGATGGTAGTATCATGGTACCATATTAGCTGATCCCATCATCCCAACTGATGGCGAAGGATTCAAATATGTGTTCTCATTGATAGATTTCATAGAATTAACATCATTAAGCCACAGGCTAGTTCACAGTAAATTGTCACTTCATTTAGGCAAAACAGAATCCATCTTAAATGTCCCGAACTTGAAATCTGCTGCAATGGTATCAACAAGTCTGTCATTAATTCAATGTCACCTTGATTATGCATCCTCTATTTGGTACAGCTACCAAAAATAAACTACCGGTACCAAATTTTCAAAATAAATTATTGCAGTTTGTTCTTAGCTTGAATAGATATACACATATAGGTTATGAAGAATATATAAATCCATTAATGGCTTCCGGTTGAATCCAGAGTACTTATTCCAAAGATATCACAGAAGAAAAAGCTCCAAACTACCTAAGATATGAAGATTGGTGACAATTTGATGAGAGATGTGACCTGTAGGTTGTGCTAAGGAAATTATTGACACCAACCCATAGCAATAGCTCAATCTTTACTTCATCAAGTTGAGCTAATAAAAGAAATACATTAAAACTGTTTGATTACACTGTGTTTCACAATGAAAATGCTTGTTCCTATATTCTCTGGACATGCCCAGTTATAGGCCTCTGGTGCTAATTTTCCCAAATTGAAAGAAAGGGCCCAGGACCCATTCCCAAAACAGAAGAATGACTGAATTAAGGTATTACGCATTGTTGCTGCCACAAGGAACTTCACAAGAGTGCCAGACAATATGTTGACAGAAACCAGATTTATATAAGCACTTTGGCCGGTATTCATGTGTAGTGTAGATCCAGGACAATTGTATGGAAACATTTAAAAACCCTTTTATGAAGCAATAATTAAGAGGATTGCAAGTGTACAGAAATTTCACTTAATTGTGATATTTAGCTTTTTAAAAAACATGAATTACCGAGATAGTGATTTCATCCATCCTAAAGTACACGAGAATGCGCCTAACAAATCAATCTCAAGCTAATTTGGTTGATATAAGCTCACCATATGTTCGTAGCCAAATATACGCCCATCCAGTGACTGAGACGAAAAATAGGATGCCTGCAATGATTCTCTTCCATTCACCAGTCGGAGCTTCTACTTCAGATAACGTTTGACAGAAGCTTGCTCTGTACACTGTTAACAGACATTAATTGAACATATCACAATATTCTTCAATATATTTCAACCAAGCAAAATCAAATCGATACTTTATCTAATCAAACTATATTTGATATTTAAACTTAGAAATTCAGTATTCTTTGTATTTATTTTATACAATCAACAATAAGGTTCAGAAATCAGCTACGGCCAATATCGGATATGTCAATTATTCGATGTTCAACTATCACCAGTTAAATAAATTACTGAAGTATAATTCGCACACACAATAGTCAGCAGGCCATTATGACAGTGCATGCAATGCCATGTATGTACACAATGATCCGTTTTCAAAAGGGTTGTATTAACAATAATTCACCTACATGTACATACTCAGGTATGGAAAGACTAGTACATACTCAGGTATGGAAAGACTAAACACAAATATTTTAATTGCAGGCTAAATGTTCCTCAGAATACTCACAAGCCTTTTTGTCTTCCAATGACAAATCTTTCCAGTTCCCTTTTTCTTTTTCTCTCAAAGCCATAACATCTGGTGTATTTTCCTTCCATCGGATAGCTGGACAGGGACATTCAGAAAGGTCCAAATAACCTGGATGGCCATTCAGTCCAAACCCAACTATATCTCTTGACCCTAAAAGACCATAGAAAATTAGGGTTGCACATTGAAGATGGCGCTCGTTGATTTTGTTTTTTGTCTAAGAGTGACTGACAGAAAATAATTAAAAATTTATTAACATAAAGTTTGTTCAATTTATTATTTTAACGATTTGCTAAAATTAGACAAATGGCTGTAACTCAGTTAAAAATAATCTGACAAACCTGGCTTGTCAAAGATCCATATACATTTATATGAATGGAATCAGTTGATGTTTGTTCAAGTTATCGAGCTAAGTCTTGAAATTTCAAAAAATATCTGGACAATCCTGGTTTTTGAGATCTATTGTGAAATATTCACACATGAAAATCAGATGTGAAAGCAGTTGAAGTTTGTTTGAAGTTATCACACCAATGGTCTTAAATTCGCTAACAAGAGCATCACAATGATGTGGCAAAATATGCCTGTGGTATTTTCAACAATGGACCATAATAACTCAGGTGAATATTGGCGGGCAGAACCCAAATTCGAACTTGACCTGTATTTTGGGCTAGTAAACTCATATTATAAATTTCTCTACAGACTTACTAAAGTTATCACCTGGAAAAAAAATTAAGTGCAAATTTCAACAAAAAGGGCCGTAACTCCGCTGAACATCGGTGGGCGGTACCTGAATTTGAACTTGACCCGTATTTTGTGCTAGTAAACCCACCTACTAAATTTAAGTCCATTCAGTTCAGACTTACTAAAGTTATCATCCAGAAACAAAAAAAATCGAACAGACAGACCACCAATAATATACATGTAATACATATGTACGTCGCATATTTTTCAAAACGGGTGTATAAAAATAGATAAAAGGCCATAACTCTGGCTAAAATGTTGCGGTCAGCCTGATTTTCTTTATTCAGTTGACGCATTTGGCAATAAACTCACATACCAAAATTTGTCCAAATCCATCAATGTGGATTATAAAATTATAGAGGATTAGGGCCGCCAGCCTGCCAATGTCCTTCATAAGTAGAGTTCAAGTTTTGAGAAAAATAATTGACTATAAAACTGATAGTGACAGTGTAAACAAGTACAATGCCAAGCTTGGCATATGCCAACGTACACTCAGTTTAAAAAGTGGGCAATCAATGGAAGACAATGGTTAAAATGCCTATGTCCTAAATTATAGTAACTCCCAATGTCAAAATATTTCCAAGTTTCTTTGATGGATTACATATTCTTTTAGTCAACTGAGCGCATACAGTAAATATGTACTTAATTTCCTTCAATATTCTTGCAATCATCTATTTTTAGTGGACATTTTACATTTTTGTAGAATTTAAGTGGCTAGGGAGCAACATGATCCTTTATGGTGAGTAAAAATGTAGTGAATACCTCCACTACCTGGATGTACCTGGAGATGTAGTAAAAGTATCGATTTTCTTAATAAATTTCATGATGCAAAGCACGTTTCAGAGTGTGTTTCAGAGTGGAAATTTGTTTGACACACAAGTTCCGCAGACTAAAACATATATTGGGAAAGATCTAAATTAATGTCTCATATTTATCTACAAGAAGGGTTACTCTTTGCTATAGTAAGACCATTTTTGTCCACATGAACAGTATATACATGTATCATATAATATATATTATATAAACTGTACCCCGTTTCGGAGTGGACATTATAAATTAAAAGGCTAAGTTTGGACATTAACTGTCTCTAGAATAAAACAAGTGTTACTCGATTATCATTTGGTTATTTTTAACACTGTGTTCTGCATTTGAATCAGTTGGTGATTTCTAGTCTGGAAAGCAATATAATATTTTAAAATTCACACTGCATAATTTCTTTATCTCATATGTGCGTTTTGTATTACAAGTTTTGGGAAAGCAATTTTGCTGGATTTTGGTGTTTGACAGGGCAGAAGATATCCATGTTCTATTTACTATGTTTAACATGACCATTTAAAATGTTAAGCTAGATTTATAAATCGGTAAGACGACAGTAGCTGTCCTATAAACCTACAGCTATGGTGACACATTTCATTTAGTGAGAAAACTGAAATGCTCTTCTTGATTGCGAAATAACCCTCATGCAATCAACGTATTTCTTGTTGCATTTATGGGCTTATAAAATGTTAAGAGTGGACGAATAACATACTGTATAAATTTGCGAAGCAAAATTATACAAAGTATGTTATTCATCCACTTTTTATAAGCCCATAAATGCAACAAAAAATACATTGTTTGCTTATAATTAGGCTGTTAACCATCTAATTGTTACATGTGAAGCCAGTTATCACCAAAGCCATTCTATTTGCCAACCATTTGGAGATAAATTATTGTTTGCCATCTTTTATTATAAAAAAAATGCAATTGATTGTTCAAAGCAATCAGTTTTTACTTTGAAGCAAACACATTCAATTCATAGAGAAATCTAAGTAAATTCGCCCCAGGGACAATCGGCTTGTGCGAATGTTAACCCTTCCCAAATTCCTATGCTGGTGACTCATCCACTTACAATAGTACCAAAAAAAACAAGCAACAAGTACTAAGTGGTTGCTAGGACTTGTCCACAGGGTTTGCGCTGCCGCTTGCCAAATTTGCCAATGGCAAAACATATTTTCATTTGGCAAAAATTTTGGCAAGTGAGTTTTTAATTATGGGATGTGAAATATCTAGTCATAAAACATCATCGAACGTGGGTTATTCGTTACATGTGCCAAATTACAGACAATACAATAGGAAACCAAAACAAGAAACCTATCAATATACATGTAGCGCAGTATTATGTCAACAGTTATATATAATATTCTTCATTTTTCACAAAACGGTCCCACCTTTCTGTCATAATCAAACTTTCATCAAACAGCTAATCGACCATGGTTAAAATGTGAGTCGGAAAAAAACGATGTTATGTAAATTTTTCATTGAGGCTGTTGCAACATTATCTCAATGTAGATACTGCAAAAGGTAATTATTAATGTGTTTTGACAGTTAATCCTCCCTTTGTCCGTTTGGATTATGGACGCATGTAGTCCTTGTAACAATGCATATTAATGGTGACATTATATAGTACATATTTATGATGTCAGCATTATATTACCAGCGAGTATAAGACAATAGGTTAATCAGCCGAATGTGAATGACCGATTAATTTATGGTTCTTTGATTTCAGCAGTAATACAAGGCGAAATAATATGTATGCTTGATGACTGTGTAGAACATTAAACATAGTGTCCAGGCAGGTGTCGCTTATATATTTATTGCTACAAGTACTTTGATATTTATTAATACTAACTTGCTTTTCTAGTAGCTCATTTTATCTGTGTCTGTGGCTAATTTGTACAGTATATCACAAAGATAAAAACACAATAATTTCCCCAATTATATGCGCAATTAAATTTGGCAAATATATTTTTAATTTGGCAAAAATTTTGACAAGAGAAAATTTGTGTCCAGCGCCAACCCTGCTATTCCAATCAGAATCGAGGACAATGAAGGAGAAATTATATAGAGGTTAAATTATAATAGTATACATTAGAATGATCTATTAGGCCAAACATTTTTATTTTTCTGCTTTACGGATTTTTTTAACCTTGTTTTGGTAGGGTCGGTCGGAAAAAAAATAAAAATAAAAATGCTCGAATCATTTTTTTTTTTTGGGACATTCGCTAAGGTTGTAACTGTGTCTTTATAATTCTCTGTCAGTCATTTATAGAGAACAATTTTCGGATGTATATCACAAAATTCAAATCCAGTACTATCATTTGAAACATAGCTCAGATTATTGAATAATATTGAAAAAATCCAGAAATAAAGGGTTTGTTTTTGTTCAACATTTTAATTATTGAATAAATGGACTCCCCCATTCAGTTATAATGTATACATTGAAATAGTCCATTATTCATCTGGATGGATGTCATGGAAAAATAAGTAGCCGACAGATAATATATTTGCAGAAGGATTCCTATTAGTTGGTGGGAAATGTTCACATAATAAGTTTAGAACTTGTTGAACTTATTATCTGAACCTTTCCTGAGGAATCTACTTGTCTGGTCAATGAGTATTTAGTATAGAGAGGTTAATAAACACATGGGAATGGTGAGATTAGTGGTACCAGTAGTGATAGTGAATGTGCAACTTGAGCAAACCCACATACTCTTCAGTCTTCAGTCATAAAGATCACCGTAAATTCCCAGGAATACAAAATGTATTCTAAAGGCCATTTAAAGTTTTAAAGAGATGTCAAGATTTATAGAAAGCAAACAGGTATCTTGGTGGACAACACATATAAACTCAAGCTGACTTCTCAGTTTTCATGGATGTAGTTAAAAGTAATTAAAGCCAGAGATATCTATAGTTGGTGTGTCCTATGCATCTTTAATCAGTGAAATGTGGTTAGATAATTTGTTACTGATAAGCAGAAACAGCTGTAGGCTGTGAAAATAAAAATAAAAATTATATTTGATTTTTATTTCCTTGTCCGGCCATATAAAACAGGGTCGGCGGATCCGTAAAGCAGGAAAATAAAAAAGTTTGGCCTTATTTGGATGGATGTTAAGATGATAAAAGCAGACAGATAAATAAAAGTGCAGAAGGAGCCCTATTTATTGAGGCAAATATTTAGATAATAAGTTCAACAAAGTTTGTTGAACTTATTAAGTTATTATCTGAACATTTCCTATGGGAAATCTACTCATCAATGATACTTTACTCTTTAGTATAACAAGACAGTCAAAGACTGTGGGGTCGCTCACCAGACTGCAAAGACTGATAAGACTGGGACTTTGGAGACCACAACAGTCAGAACTTTTCATAATCACTTTAAAAGAAGTAGATCTAAACAGGATATGCGGCTAGAGAGGCTTCATGCATGTAGATCAGTGAATATCAAATTACAAAATCTACAAAATCTACCTTGAAATTACCAAATCTAACTTGAAATTACCAACTGTACACTAGTGATCACCCCCTCCAGCTCAAGAAGTCCCCTCTCGCCCGGGCTCCAGACTCCCAAGTCTTAGGTTGAAATTTCACAACCGACATCTCAAACTTTCTCAATTGTTGGAAATTTTCAATCTCACAAGCGCTTTATATAAAACCATTTAGACATGTTTAAAGCCCAATTATCCATGGACCCAAAAACACTATATGTATGTCAGATTAATCAGTCAGGTAGTTCCAAGGTAGACGTTTCAATGAATTTTGTATTTTAATAATTTTTTAAGTCCCCATAGTCCCGTCATTTCTTAACGGGTTGACCTCATGTTAACAGATCTGAATCTCAGTCACTAAAGGATCCTCCATACTATATGGTCCAACCTCTCTTGAGAAGACATTATAAGTATTGCTATAGAGAAATACAGTTATGTCCCTGGTCCCACCCTATTAACCTGGTGACCCCATCTGCATAAATTTGAATCCCAGACACCAAAGAACCCTTCATACTAAATATCAGTAAATTAAACCTGACGGTCCGTGTAAAGGAAGCATATTAAGAGGAAAACTGTCCTTTGCTTGACCCCTATTTGACCAGGATGACCCCATTTGAACAAATCTGAACTACAGTCACCAAAGGACCCTTCATATCAAATATGAACCAATTCCACCTGATGGTACACGAGAAGTCGTTTTTAAGAATTACTATGGAGGGCAAGAGTTATGGCCCTGGCTTCACAACCATTTGACAGAGTGACCTCATTTGAACAAATCTGAATGAGTCACCTAGGGAACATCCACACCAAATATGAACCCATTCAGTCTTATGATCTAGAGAAGATGTTCAAAGAATTGTTGACAGATGGATGGACGGACAGACAGATGGACAGGTGACAGATGAGAAGTGATGACTATAGCTTCTTCTCATGTGAGCTTCAATTTACATTTCATTGAACAAATCTGTCAGTCACCCCCCACCCAACACTGTGGGGACATCCCTGTGAGAATATGACATACAACATTTATTTGAATGCCAGACTACATTAGCTTAACAAAATTCCCATGACCTTGAGAGCAAATGCATTCTCTGAGAATTATATTCCATTCATGAAACCATCAGCTACCAGTGTCTGAGAGGTGTTGACATAGATAATAGAGACCTTTCGCAAAACTCACGTTTACGATTACGGATACGGATAGGGTACTACGTCACCAACATTTGTGTACTTTCTAATCGTTGTCGTATTTTACTATCCGTAATAACGGTTACGATTTCATGGTTTCTAATAAGCTCAAATAACACCTGAAATTTATTTTCTGCAATATATCACTTTACTCTGTTCGAGACTGTATATGTATATCATGTAAACCATCCAGTTATATTGAGCTACGACCTCGGTGTGCTGTTAAGATTGGCAATAACTCTACTCGTCGTCGTGAATCTCGAGCTTCCCGCGAAATAAGATCGCTATTCACAACGGATAGTCATCACTGGCTGCGACACAAAACTGTGCAGTAATAGAAGTGCACTATGAAACCAGTCGCCAAAAAATACACGGCTGACATGGATTTGGTGTTACTAAAGGAATATTTGGCACACCCACAGACATCACCAGAGCTCAGCAGTCTCTGTTAATTGCCCAGAATTAATGCTAACCACAGTCAACTATAGTATAAAATTCCCCAAAACCTGTTATTTATCAACATTTTGTTCAACGAAAATTTTGCCGGTTTGTCAAATATCTGACACAGAAAAGCCACCTGATGCACATCGCTTCATCCGTGTACCAAATCAGAAGTGATGCACATCAGCGAGCACATCGACCTTATGTCAGATTTCCTAAACCCAAAGAGGTGATAGGCCTGTGAAGCCGAAATCGCATTGAAATCAAATTGCGGACTGGAAGGGTCTTGAAGTGGTGGCGTCGGGGTTGATGTGAGGTCCAAATTCAGGAACCCCTCATCCTCCATCAGCATAACGTCTATATCAGGTCATCCATGATAACAACGAACTGAATTTCTACCACCTAAACCAGGCTGCAGCCACTGGGATAACAACATACGTTGCCCAATAATGGACACCTCTCCGCCACTTGAATGCTCATACACCACACCGAACACGTACACAGATACAGAACCCACACGATGGATGCTTCCATACAGCCCGACAGACATCACATATGACTCATGGGAACACAATGACATTTTCACTAACCCACACAACGACAGGCTTACACACATACACCACGACAACAACATCCCACACCCACTACACGGACATTTCATCGCCACACACCACGGACACACTCCACCCAAAGAAAGTGGCCTCAAAAGGAGAGCACAAGACGTCACACATATATTGATGGACGTCAACGCCGCTTTATGCGCAATCCAATCTCAAAGAGGACGTGCCAAGTTTGAAGTCTGAATAAAAATTATATCACTTCACTCAATCGTCATTACTAAACCCTGAACCCCAAAGTCCAGGACATCACATCCCCATTCAACGGAATACAACCCACTAGCCTTTTAAGTAGAGCTTCGCCAGCACATCTCATATCCCTCCCCATTCCACAAGAACATCATGAGGACGAATGCTGTGACAACACCGCATAACCAGCATAACTCACCACAGAAGAAATTTCTGACTCTCCACCACACCACAAGGTAAGAACCACCTATACGTGAGCACCATGTGGGAACCATTCTACACATGAAATCCATATATGAGAACCACCCAACACATAAGAACCATTTATGTCAATCTTATGAGAACCACTCATGAGAACCACCCTGCACATGAGAACCATATTTACGGACCACATGAGAACCATTTATGAGAACCATCCTATAAATGAGAACCATCCCACACATAAGAACCATTTATGTTAACCACATGAGAACCATTCATGAGAATCACCCTGCACATGAGAACCATGTACTGTATATGGACCACATGAGACCATTTATGAGAACCATCCTATAAATGAGAACCATCCCCCACATAAGAACCATTTATGTTAACCACATGAGAACCATTCATGAGCATCACCCTGCACATGAGAACCATGTATATGGACCACTTGAGAACCATTCATGAGAACCACCCTACAAATGAGAACCATCCACCTCACACACGGGAACCATCCCACACATGAGAACCACATGAGAACCATCCTACACATGAGAACCATTTATGAGAACCGCATGAGAACCATCCCACATATGAGAACCATCTACCCCACACATGAGAACCATTATGAAAACCAAATGAGAACCATGTGGGAACCGTTCTACACATGAAATCCATATATGAGAACCACCCAACACATAAGAACCATTTATGTCAATCTTATGAGAACCACTCATGAGAACCACCCTGCACATGAGAACCATATTTACGGACCACATGAGAACCATTTATGAGAACCATCCTATAAATGAGAACCATCCCACACATAAGAACCATTTATGTTAACCACATGAGAACCATTCATGAGAATCACCCTGCACATGAGAACCATGTATATGGACCACATGAGAACCATTTATGAGAACCATCCTATAAATGAGAACCATCCCCCACATAAGAACCATTTATGTTAACCACATGAGAACCATTCATGAGCATCACCCTGCACATGAGAACCATGTATATGGACCACTTGAGAACCATTCATGAGAACCACCCTACAAATGAGAACCATCCACCTCACACACGGGAACCATCCCACACATGAGAACCACATGAGAACCATCCTACACATGAGAACCATTTATGAGAACCGCATGAGAACCATCCCACATATGAGAACCATCTACCCCACACATGAGAACCATTATGAAAACCAAATGAGAACCATGTGAGAACCATTCCACATACCATAACCATATATGGCAACAGCCAATCATAACGTAGCTTCTCCCCACACGGACTATATAAAGGCGAGGTAATCCGTACTTTTTCACAAACCACATTTGGTCCTGAACGAGGATTTACTATAATCGAAACGCGTTGACCACATAGCAAAGGATTAGTTTTTTACTGGTGTTTTTCCTGGAGATTTAACTTTCTCATATACCTAACATATTTTTCCTCACACCAGTATCAAGCAATGGCTACTTTTATACCAGACAGTATAATGGCCAGCGATTCGGACACAGCACTACTTAATAGTGTTTCAGACACAACTGTCATGTCTGTCACAACGGACACCAACAGACCGAATAAACGCTCCCGCACGGAAGAGGAACCAAGCAAATACACAAAAGCCTGCATCACGGATGCAAACATTTCTGCATACAGAACCATACGCAATCTAACAACCAAGAAAATTAGACTTACCCTCCAACAGGATTTCCTCCAATCGTGCGTCTCCTACGGAGTCAGCTCACGGGGACTATCCGTCAGCTTACCCAAACCTAAGGGACCATTACCAGACATCGAAAAGGATCGTCTGGAGGCAATCTTGTCTAAATCCAGCATGGATATCCTGAACGTCAAAATAGACTCCATCAAAGCAGAATTATCAAAATCTGACCTTGCCCTACAAAACCTCCAACGGGACTGGGCAAACACAGCCACAAATAGAGATAAAGAAGAACTCGGAGCTGCAATAAGCGCCCTCACACGAAAACTCAACACGAACATGAAAAAGCACCACAATAACACGCTCACCGTATTACGGCAGGAACAAAACACAATCCGTTTCCCATTCCTTCTGAAGTATCAGTCCACCAAGGAACGCACTGATAAACAACGACCCATAGACCAACATCGACCGAATGCAGGCCCCCGCAGGGGACCCCTGAACCGAGAACCCAGAAGAGCAAACTCTGGCAATGAACTCGAAATGGTTATCAGTAAACTACAAGACCTCTACAAAAGAAAACGCCCATCCAACCGCGATGTTTCCAATCAACGAAGCTATGACATTTACAACAATAAAAATGGAAATGCCCACTACCCGGAAGTTATCCTTAATGTATCAAGCCACACCCTCACCGAAGGGGAAACCAAAATCCTGAGCAAAGGGCTCACATATTGCCCCACACCCAAGGGGAATGACCGCCCACAACTATCAAAGGACATAAACAGATTTTTCAGACGACTCCGTCTAAAAACCTTTTTTGATGCCATTGATGACGACAGGCCATCAATTGATCCATTCCAAGACTTCTTGGAACTCAAATTCCATCCACCTAGCTCCTGGTCACCACCCACTGGTCTCGAACCCCTTATCGACTCACTATGCAGGCTCACAAACCACCATAACCTCACCTCCACGCCCCTCCATTTCCAAGGTCAAAACACGGACACGAATATGGAAAAAGCCATCCAGGATCTGCTGTAGTCATTCTCGACAGAACTGACTATATCAATGAAGCCAACAGGCAACTCCTGGACACCAACTTCTATGTCCAAAAAGACGAAGATCTAACGGAATTCCACAACAACCAAGTTAGGAACGAACTATCGAAACTCTGTGCGCTAGGGGAAATACCGGGAAAAATACGCGAAGGTCTATACGAACATGACGCTCGCACACCCCAATTTTACCTCCTTCCAAAAATACACAAGTCAACCACAAAGGGCTCGATCCCAGGCAGACCGATCATTAGCGGCAACGGCTCACCCACCGAACTCATAAGCAGCTTTGTTGATGAACACATTAAAAAATTTGTCAGCCCGTACCCAAGCTACGTCCGGGACACCACCCACCTACTTCAGAAACTAGATTCCATCAAGGATCTTCCGGACCACTACATATTATGCACCCTAGATGTCACCCAACTATACACAAATATTCCCAACATGGGCGGCCTCAGAGCAGTCGCTCAATGCATTCGAAAACAAAACCCAAATTGGTGCATATCCACTAGTGGCCTTCTCACCCTACTGAAGCTTGTGCTACACAGCAACAACTTTCAGTTCAATGGCGATAATTACCTTCAAATCGGGGGTACAGCAATGGGCACACAAGTAGCCCCATCCTATGCTAACATATTCATGGGAGAGCTTGAAAACAAGCTATTATCAGAAGCAGAACATAAACCTGCACTTTATCTTAGATATATTGATGATATCCTATTAATCTGGACCCACGGCCAATCAAACCTCGATAACTTCATCGACCACTTCAACAAGTCACACCCGACTATCAAATTCACCGCAGATTAAAGCACGGACTCAGTCGATTTCCTGGACGTCACCATCAGACGTACCCCCACGGGAATAAAAACAAACTTATTCACTAAGAAGACCGACAGCCATGCTTACCTAATGGCAGACTCCTGCCACCCGAAACCCACATTCCAGGGTATCCCATTCAGTCAATTCCTACGTATCAGGCGAATTTGTAGTGACGTCACCGACTACTATGAAAACGCCCGCAAATTCATACAACACTTTGTAGCACGCGGTTATAACAAAACCACGATTGTTCAAGCAGCGATCGAGGCAGGTAAACTCAACAGGAAAGACCTGCTGATAGATAAACCCAAAGTTGATGACAATACAGTCATACCATTTGTCACGGACTACCACCCAGAATCTTCATGGACATTCCACCTAATCAGGGCTCACTGGCCTATACTTCAGACATCGATACGATATCGACGTCTATTTCCAAAACCACCTCTCCTAGCGAGACGCAGACCACCCCACCTGAAAGACATATTGACCAAAGCCAAACTCCCACAATCGGGAAGACATTTTCCCAACGCATTCACACAATGTGAACGGAAATACTGCTTAATATGCAAGGACACCAAAAATGGTTCAAAAGTAAAATCACCAAGAAGCGATTCAAGGGACCCTCACGATACAATTGCCTCACGAATTTTTTTATCTATTTACTCACATGCAACAAATGCAACTCCCAATACGTAGGTGAGACCAAGCGCACATTTAGAACACGCATAAAAGAACATCTGGCCGACACTAGACACAACAGAGATACTCCGGTAGCGTTCCACTTTAACCTACCAGACCACGACACAAGCAACCTTCTACATCGGGTCATTGAGATCTTGAACTTTGACCCAGAGAGCGTTTCGGGAACCCAACCCCGAAAAACACGCGAAATCCACTGGATTTTCCCGGACCCTGACCCCACTCGGTTTGAACAGGAAGGACTTCTAGTCATATACCTTTTTATTATGAATTTCTACCACATAAGACCTGGCATTTATACCTGTATTGCCACAATCAATGTATGACGAGAATCAATGTATATGACGAGAATCCCGGGTTGTACGTTGTGACTGGTCGAATTATTGACAATAAACAGGTCATGATTATCGCATTGTTGCAAATGAGACGATAAGTGAAGTATTAAGGGACTGTATACCAAACACACGCTTTGAGTTGTAAAAGTTGTACGAAATAATGATGGTACATGTTCGTCAAAACTCTTACGCGTAGTCGTTTTGCGAAAGGACTTTTTGGCCATACGGATAAACTTACGACTACGAATAGCTATCCGTATTCGTAAACGTGAGGATGCGAAAAGTCTCTAATTTGGTTTTAATGACTGCACACACGCCTTTTTGATACTCTTACAGCTGTGATCAAAACAAGGATTTTAATGAGGTGAACAAGGAAGAGATAACATGGTATGATACAGTGTAGTGTGGCAGGGACAGGAGGTGGGGTGTGTGGGGGATGGTGGGGTTGGGTAGCTGTGATATGTCTAAACAAGACAGTCAAAGACTGTGGGGTCGCTCACCAGACTGCAAAGACTGATGAGACTGGGACTCTGGAGACCACAATAGTCAGAACTTTTCATAAGCACTTTGAAAAAAGTAGATCTAAACACGATATGTGGCTAGAGAGGCTTCAGTCGTGTACAGTGGGTAATTTCAAGGTGAATATCCACCATGAAATTGCCCACTGTTCACTACTGATCACCCCCCTCCTCCAGCTCAACAAGTCCCCTCCCGACCGGGCTCCAGACTCCCAAGTCTTGGGTTGGAATTTCACAACCGACATCTCAAACTTTCTCAATTTTTGGAAATTTCCAATCTCACAAGCACCTTTTTATAAAACCATTTAGACATTGTTTGAAGCCCATTTATCCATGGACCCAAAACACCATACATGTATGTCAGATTAATCAGTTAGGTAGTTCCAAGGAAGATGTTTTAATGAATTTGGTATTTCAATGATTTTTTAAACACAAAATTGTTAACTCCCCATAGCCCCCGTCATTTCTTAACAGGTTGACCTGATGTTAACAAATCTGAATATCAGTCACTAAAGGATCATCCATACTATATGTAAGCTAAATAGTCCAACCTCTCTTGAGAAGACAATTTAAGAATGACTATAGAGACATACAGTTATGTCCCTGGTCCCACCCTATTTAACCTGGTGACCACATCTGAATAAATTTCAATACCAGACACCAAAGAACCCTTCATACTAAATATCAGCAAAATAGACCTGTTAACATTTGTGGCGATTTCGGTCGAACAGTTTAACCCGAAGTAGGAAAATGTGGACTGTTACTGGTTGAAAAATCAAATCTACAGCCTCATTGCCTCCACCCAGGCAGCTTAGAAATCAATAGGAATCTATATATTATTATACCAGTACCAAACAGCATACATACAGGTAGGGTGGGTGGTTGAGAGTTAAATCTCTTATCTCTGCCCTTATTTGAACAAATGTGAATCCCCATCAATGAGATCTATTCATCTTTAAATTTCAAACGGTAGATTTTAAGAGTTGAAGAAAACTGATTTTCCTCAAAAGTTTCCTAAAAATGACCTCACGTGTACAAATCTGAACCCCACTCACCAAAGGACCCTCCATACCAAAAGCTAAATAGGCCTGATGGTTTCTGAAGAATTACTATGGAGGGAAAGAGTTATGGCCCTGGCTTCTCACCTATATGACCTGATGAACTCATTTGAACAAATCTGAATGTGAGTCAAAATATATAAACCATTTCGGTCTTTAATATGTATGTGGAAACATCCCAACAGAGGGATGGACGGGAGGACATACTGACAGACAAATTCAATCCAATATACCCCCCCCCCAAGTTTTCTTTGCAAATCAGGGTATAATGAGTACAACTGGATAGGTGGTGGTTAAGAATATAATAGTGGAACAGCCAAGCCTGAATATAGTGTCTGAATTTTGCAGAATGAGGTCACTAAAGGGTGAATTTAGTGCTGCTATCCTGTAAGGTGGGCTAGCATCACCAAATTCACCCTCTGTGGACCTCATTATGCTTAGGCCTCAACTGCCATGGGAGACATAGGAACAGATTGAAGTTGTCCAGTTAATTGGTGATGTGCACCCATTGGGCACTTCAATTATCAATTTTATCTTCTGACAGCAAATTAGGGAATATAGAAACTGAACAGAAGGGAAAAAGTAAGTAGAAATGTCAATTTAAGACCTGTATACTTCCCTGAAGATGAGGCCTAAGCAGAATGAGGTCCCTGGAGAGTGTATTTGGTGATGCTAGCCTACTGTGCAGAGTAGCATCACTAAATTCACCCTCTGGGGACCTCATTCTGCAAATGTCAGACATACAGCATTTTGTTTTGATATGATATGTTAATGATACACACAGAGCATGACTATTTACACCTAGCTGTCAGCCAGCTAGATAACATCTGAATTGATGACTGTTATTAACTCTTTCTGTCTGGGGCTAATACCATACTTTATGGATGTTACAAGGTGTCAGTTTTTCTAACTAATTTTTTCTTGACTGCAGTGGGTGCAGGGCGGCGCAGATTGGGGGGGGGGGGTGGTAGTGGGGACAGGGATGTAGAGGGGTGAGGAGGGAAAGGGGTGGAATGGGGTGTTTTGTGTCTAAAAAAATACAAAAAATTAGGGGTTAAAATGAAAAAAATATTTTTGTATTGGTTCATTTTGAATTGTGATTTGTTTTTTGAATTGAGCAAGGATTTAAATTTAACAATATTTTTAAAAAAAATTAAAAAAAAAAAAATTTAAGTTATGTTCCTGACACCGCCCCTATTTGACACACTGACCCCATTTGAACAAATCTGATCCCCAGTCACAAAAGGACCCACCATACAAAATATTAGCTAAATCGGCCTGATGATTCTGGAGAAGAAGTCATTCTAATAATTACTAGGGAGAATAGAGTTATGTCCCTGATTCTGCCCCTATTTGACCCAGTGACCCCATTTGAACAAATCTGACCCCCAGTAACTCAAGGACCTTCCATACCAAATATAAGCTAAATAGGCCTGATTGTTCTTGAAAAGAAGTTGTTTTAAGAATTACTATGGCGGGAAAGAGTTATGGCCCTAGCTTCGCAACTATTTGACTCAGTGACCTTATTTTAACAAATCTGAGTCTGAGTCAAGCAGGGAACATCCACACCAAATATGAACTCATTTGGCCTTATGATACTGGAGAAGAAGATGATTGTTGACGGACGGACAGACGGACGGACGACGGACGAGGAGTGATGACTATAGCTCCACTGGAGACTTCGTCTCAGGTGAGCTAAAAAGGTAAAAATGTTATATTTTTTTTAGAGTTATGTCCCTGGCTCTGCCCTTATTTGACCCAGTGACCCCATTTGAACAAATCTGAACCCCAGTCACCCAAAGTCTCTCTGTACCAAATATAAGCTAAATCGGCCAAATATTTTTTTTAGAAGAAGTCATTGTAAGAATTACTGAGTTATGGCCCTGGTTTCTCAACTAATTGACCGGGTGACCTCATTTGAACAAATCTGAACACCAGTCACCCAAGGACCCTCCATACCAAATATTAGCTAAATCGGCCCAATGGTTCTGAACAAGAAGTCGTTGTAAGAATTACTATGGAGGAATAGAGTTATGGCCCTGGTTTCGCAACTATTTGACCCAGTGACCTCATTTGAACAAATATGAATGAGAGTCACCTAGGGAACATCCACACCAAATATGAACCAATTCGGTCCTCCGGTTTCAGAGAAGAAGATGTTCAAAGAATTGTTGACGGACGGACGGATGGATGGACGGATGGATGGACAGACGTACAGACGATAGGTACCTTGTGCAAATTTTTTGTCCGGTTTCATTGTGGGGTTACATCATTGTACAATGGCACTTTGTGAGGTGCACACTGAGATTACTTGCGAAAGCTACCTTGTGGGGTTTGTTCTCAAGTTTGTACTGTTAACAATCTGCAAACTGATGGGATTAATTGCAGTAACCATACAATTGTGTAAGTCCTGGATAATGGGCTGTCACTGTGAGGTTAACTTCACTGATAATGGTCCAGATTTGTTTGATTCTTATAACTCTTATAACAATTGCTTTATATGGTTACATAAATATGAAGGATTGGGAATGTTCAACCAAACAGCTTACAATATGGCATGACATGAACTTTGACTCATCCCAAGTCAAGAACATAGAAATAACCATATAATGAAACATGAAATGAACTTTGACTACCTTCTGGGGTTAACCCCACAAGTGATCGGTGGATTGTCCAAGTGAGACTGATGGACAATCCACCGATGGACATTTTTGCCGATGGGAAAAACTTTGTGGGGTTCGTTTTCAATTAATGAAAATTTAACATCACAAAGACGTTTTATACCATTTTAGATATAAAGTTTTGTGGGGTTAACCCCACAGTCTGAAATAACCCCACAAGTCAATGGCAGTACATGAAAATAACCCCACAAGGTACCTCTCCTAAGAACGGACAGACGAGGAGTCATGACTATAGCTCCACCGGAAACTTCGTCTCAGGTGAGCTAAAAAGTGTTAATATCCATGCCTGACTATTTGAAAACTGCAGGAGAGCTACAATAGCTCCCCTCAAATCAACCTAGGGTAGCCTTATATCCAGGAATGATTGAAATCAGTTTACAGATCTCTAAATTGATGAGCATTTTCCATTATTTGAGCAAATATGAACAAGGACATAGTCTTGAGGCATATATCAATAGACCTGCACTTACAAATATGATGGAAAAATTGCTACTTACTTATTGAAAATTAAACTGAGGGACAAAACAGGTATCCTGAAGAGCAATTACCACCTCATTATTTTGAATTTTTGATATTAGGACAGCTACGGTAAGGGGAGCTAGAGCAAAATACCCTCCTTAAAAGACAAGACCTGTTACCCCAATATTATAAAGGACCAGCGAAGTACTTTAGACCTACATGTATTTCACTAATAAAATCTCCCCCCAATTTTTAACACCCAAGCACAAACAGGCTGGTAAATACAGTGTATAATGAAATAATCAACACTTTCACAAACCATTCAGGTCTTTATTTGGAATAATCCAGTTGTAAGATGAAGTAGGGAGTCGGGACATAGTCACATGGAAAATTGAAGTCATATCATGCATATTATTTTGCTGTATTGAACTTGTCACTCCCTTTCCCATAAATCAGATTAAATTTTCAAACATGAATACGTCCATTAATTCTCTGAAAGGTACATACATATATAGACAAAACAAATCAAGTTCCATGTTCTAAGTTTAACTTCAAATTACCATGAACTATACTAGTATTAATTAAACTACATGGCCCCATTTTAAAGAGTTTATATATGATGCACTTGTAACAGTCTTTAACTCCTCAAAAGACATTTGTAACTGATAAGACTTAAACTGTGTATCTAGACTCTGCAACAAATGAAATTGTCAATGAAACTGTAGCTCAACCTGGAAAGGGGAGGGGATAATTTCATGTGGTACAGTCAATGGAGCGATTAGGAATGCGGAAGTCAAAGTAATACTAGATATCAACATGAAGAGATATATATATAGGACAATCAAAGATTGCCTCTGGCGGCCCTGTTTTCCAATGAAATTAAAAAAATTGCTATAGCTCCCACCTAGTGGTCACCCCGAAGATCAATATGAAGCTTGGTGACGATCAGATGAAGTCTGTAGGAATCACTGAACTAAATGGTTTCCCATAGGCGACAGTGTTAACGTTTCGACCGAATTCACTGAATTGAAGCCTACAGGCTATTCCAGTGGTGTTTACCCAGCTAGATTGACACCAGTTGATCACGAAAATGCAAGAAAAATCATAGGTCATGTGTTTACTTTTTAAAATAAATCCCCAAGTGTACGACAGGGGTATCCCATAGCCAAATTTGGTCTGGAAAAACCCAGAACGACAGCAGCTAGCTAAATCAATTTCCCACTCACAAAAATCCAGTCCCCCATTAATTCACCAGTTTAAATTATTTAGATATGATGTAAAAATCAAATAAACACGATGTCATCCTTTAATAACGTGTCACATTTATCAGGTGAAGGTCATTCTTCAGTTACCTTCACCTTTTAGCATTCCACGGTGCACTCACTCCCTGAATCTGGAACACATTTAGCTGCCTGATTCATGTAGGGTGTGCCAAATGATTTAGTCATGCTAACAGTAAAATCCAAGATGGCTGCCAGCGGCTATGTTTTTCATAGAAAACTGTTCAAATTTGATAACTCCCATCTAAGAGGCGATTCTAAACATGCCTGTTTGTTTTCAAAACATGCCTGTTTATTTTCAAAACAATTCTCCAATAAATGCTGATGGATTAACCCTTTACCCAACAGAACGGCCCTGTGCCAATGCATTCTCTTATATATGCGAGTCGACCATAGGTCGCCTCGCATATATAAGAGAATGCATTGGCTTAACACATTAAAAATTATAAAATTGTTAAAGAATGTAAGAAAAAATGGTAAAAAGTGTTAAAAAAAGAATTTTTTTAGGCCAATGCATTCTCTTATATATGCGAGGCGACCTATGGTCGACTCGCATATATAAGAGAATGCATTGGCACAGGGCTAACTGTAACCATCACAATGTGGTCAATGAGCCGGTTCCAATGATATCCATATTTGTATGGTTTTATTGAGACAGACCCAAGATATTTTAGGCTGTTGAAGCTTTATTTGGCCGGTTTTGGCCGGTTTGTTGGGTAAAGGGTTAAATAGCCATGTTTTTAAACAAATTTCGGAATATTGTATTATAAAATAGTAACAGAAGGAATGATCCCTTTTTTTTTTGGTAACTCTTATGCTAGATGTTCCTGTTTATGAATGATCACCAAACGAAGAAAAAAAAAAGAATGCTGAAAATGTCTCCCCCATGTACATGTACTTGTTCCTTCCTCAAAACTCTTGCCTCATTATAACCGATCAACAATAATAACCAACAAGGCCGCCATAGGATTAAAAAACGAGAGGCCGATCACGATCGGCAGATGTTTAACCCATCCCTTGGCGATAGTAAATTGTTATGATCAGAATCATAATCTTTTAATGTTGAATTATAGAGTATACTGTTATGATCTAAAGTAGTATATGACAAATGTACATAATAACCAGTAATAACACAAATTATTGGAATGTATGAGTCAATATAGAAGGGTTAATATAACATCTAAACTCTAGAGCCTGTCACCACTATCATAGTGTAAGCAGTTCTATTCATGTTGTTGCAAATTGCCATGTGAGATATCAAAATATTATAATTATTTATTTAATGGAAAAGGTTAAAAGACATGGAATGGGTAAAAGGGGTTAAATCACCTATCTCTGCCCTGTTTGATCCAATGTAGTCCCATCATCCAAGGACTTAGAGAGCTCCATTGGTCTAGTTAAATAAATTCACATGGCTAAGTTGTGGTTAAAAAGATAGCTAAATCAATTTATCCAATAATTCACTAATCTGTGTCTCTTATACAGAGCTAACATATGAGGGCTACCCGGTATAAATAACTCTCAAAGCAATAAACTATATTGTCTTTTATCTTGCTCACAGAGAAGCAGGTATTCATTAATTGTAAGTTACTTGGGTTATAATCTGGATAATTCTTAGTTTAAAAAGGGCCATATCTCTGGTATAACAAATTGGATCTAACCCATATTCAAACTCGTTCTGTATTTTGAGTTGAGAAACTCACATACCAAATTTGGTTCCTATCAGATGAAAAATGGTTGATTTATCGAAGTACATGTATGTGTGAATTATAGGTCAAAGGACCATAACTCCATTAAAAAAAATCCGATCAAACCCATATTCGAACTCAATCTGTATGTTGGTCTGAGAAACTCATACACCAAATTTGGTTCCAATCAGATAAAAAATGTTTGAGTTATGGCAGAATTAATGAATTCTAAGTCGAAAAAGGGCCATAACTCCGTAAAACAAACTCGGATCAAACCCATATTCGAACTCGATCTGTATTTTGGGCTGAGAAACTCACATACCAAATTTGGTTCCGATCAGATAAAAAAATGTTTGAGTTATGGCAGAATTCATGAATTCTAAGTCGAAAAAGGGCCATAACTCCGTAAAAAAAAGTCGGATCAAACCCATATTCGAACTCGATCTGTATTTTGGGCCGAGAAACTCACATACCAAATTTGGTTCCGATCAGATAAAAAATGTTTGAGTTATGGCAGAATGCGTGAATTCTAAGTCGAAAAAGGGCCATAACTCTGTACAAAAAAGTCGGATCAAACCCATATTCGAACTCGATCTGTATTTTGGGCTGAAAACCCCATATACAATATTTGGTTTTGATCAGGTAAAAAATGTTTGAGTTATCGCATTACACGTAAAGTGTCTACGGACGGACAGACGGACGGACAGACGGACGGACAGACGGACGGACGAACGACGAGTGGTCAATCCGGACAACGACACTATGTTTACCATACATGGTATGGGTAAACATAAAAATAAAAGGATGCTTGGCAATTGTCCCCCGAAATGGTGGCTTCATTTGGAGTAGGGGGCTTTGTAGAAATCCACGCCAATAAAACTCAATTTTGTTTGATTGTCCGCTAATACTAGTAGGCGACCAAACGGCTGGACCATCGGAGCCGAAAATTTCTATACAGGCGTACATGTAATTTGACCCGGTGAGCATTATTAGATCAAGATAGGTCCCATTCACATCTGACACCTCAGATGTCTTAAAAGGGCACTAATAATTTTTACGTACATATTTTGGCTAGAGGCAACCAAATGACGGTTCGTCTGTAGGAGCTGAAAATTTGTACATCTAATAATTAATTTAACTAAATAATTAATTATATACTCAGAATGGTTGGAATCTTGGTTGTGAAAATTGAAACACGGGATAAATTTACCCGTAGAGTGTCATGAGATAGATGTTGTTAACTTCAGATGATTAAAGAGGGAAATATGATCAATAAGGAGCATTCCTTATCAGCTTGACGCGTGGAATTTCATGGGATAGGCCCTTTTGTCATCAGATGATTGATACGTAGAATGTTACGGGATAGGTGCTGTTGACCTCAAATGATTAAAAGAGGCAGCTGGGATACCCGGCGTTGCTCAGGTGAAGAATGCAACGCAAAAAATATTAGTGGTCCTTCCAAGTCTTTTCAAATAATTATTAAATCTGGGGTAAACAGCATCTATTGCATGACTCCAGATAAAGTTACATCTAACTTTTAAGTTGATAATAAAGGCTCTTTATTGTAATTATTATTAGTATAACATGATCATATGCTAGCGTAATTAACGAACCAAAGCTAAACCACTCACATGAGGGTATCTGTAGCGTCTAAAACAATTCTGATCAAGATCACACTATAGATTCCCACCAAATAAGATTCACATGCACAAGGCTTATATTTTGTGTCGGTAATTATAAATAGTTATATACATGTATGTTGTCGAGAGTGGAACTGGACCTAACCATTATATTACTTGGCGTGCTGGGGGAGCTCTTCGCTTGAGATACTCATTACTCAGGCTAGATGGAGAAGCTTGTTCATTTCATAATGTTCATTTCATTCATAACATGTCATGTCGATTTCAACGACAGTAGACAAACAACGTCATCATGTAAGTTTCCCTATTGACTGAAATCAAGTGGAACTGAATGTATCTTCTGCTTTGTTCACAAGTATGTGATTTCATTCTATTCAAGAAAATAAGATATATATGGATTAACAGAAGCATGTACATACTATACAGACTTGTGATAATAATTAAATCAATTTATCAACAAATATTATGTTATTTCCTTTCGCACAGTATAGTCTACAGCACCATGCAGTATTGATCAACTGCTGTGCATCAGTTGTAAAATAAAGCTTTGAGATACATGTAGATCGTGTTGTGGCCGTCACGATGAGGCACCTCGCAAAAATGTCCGCCTCTGACGGAGAGCTATATAGGTCCGATAAATTGATCCAATAGAGTAGACCTGTTAGAAATTCATTATAGACTAGCTACTTGCCCTTATAAATAACAAAACACATAAATGATTGTATGACGTATATATAAATAGGAGAATGTTGCACATCGACTGATTTGTGTTGGCCTCTTGACAGCCGAATACGACATACATTAATGCTTTAACCCCACCGATCTACTGTGCGACAAAAGTGGTCGCGAAAATTCAAAACAGCAGTGTCGTATTAGATAATAATTGGTGACGTCACAAAATCAGATATAGTCTATATACGACTCAAAGTGTCCGACTTTGGTTCGTTATTATATGGATAAATACTAGTCCCAGTCTTCTTGTACTAAAACCAGCTAAGATATTGGGATGGCGATTTGCTGTTTTTAGTCCCAGCCCGCTTGCATACCAATCCTATCACACGAGTTACGCCCACGATCTGTGGCGGGAATCTGTGGTGTATTTTACTCGATTTACCTAATGAATCAATACATGATGCTATATACATCGGAAAGAGAGACATATCATGGTCATAATGGTGTATAATAATCTAACTTTCATGTTAAATTACGCATAGAATATTCCGGTTGATTGTCACCAACATCGCTGTTTTTTCTGTTTGTTTACTTAACTGAAAGCCGAACTCAGGTTCCGAAGAACTTCGGCATTGTCCGGTGTTTGTTTTGGCCGAGACGAATTTCGATACAAACAAAATGGCGGCCCCCATGATATTCTAATGGTCATTGTGTTTACACTGTTTTAAACTGTGAGATGGTTATAATTCCCGTAATTTATTTAATGTATTACATTTATATCTTCAATATGTATTTAATCTATGTAATAATTTATTTATTGTCACGTATAATTACGATTACAATGGAGAATTCATCGTGCGTGGTTGATTGAAAATCTACGGAATATTTTCACCGGAAAATGCCGAACGCAGTTCGCAAGGTCAACTGAGTTCGCATACTTTAAAAAATATGTAAACACTGCGGCAAAAGTTTCTTTTCACATTAAATTACCGCTTTCAATTCACAACCGATGTGGGTTTCAGATCAAATAGCATGTCTTCTGCGGAAACTATCCGTTTATTGTAGCAATTGTGATATTTTATTTCATATAATTGTGGTTTTATTTGAGCGGGTCACTAACGATTAACTCGTGTCAAAGGAGACCATGGGCCTGGAACTCGGACTAAAGACCGGCACCTCCATCCCAATATCTTAGCCGGTTTTAGTACGAGAAGACTTGGACTAGATAAATACATGTACTTGTGCATTGTCTCATAACTGAGCAGCATACAAATAACCAAAACTTAAATTAATCTTACAAGTCAAAATATAACCTCAAACTGGAGGGTAAACAACTTAGCATTTCGGGGACCGTATTGTTAACAAATAAAAATACAAGAGTTACATACCTCATTTTTTTCTAGCCCGTTAGTGGAAACAAAGGACTTTTTGGTTTTAAGTGGCATGTTTTACTCATATGACAAACAAACTTACCTATTCTTGGATAGTATTTGTCCCTGAGCTCTTGGTCCAAGACAAACTGAGTTTGTGCTGTCGATGTGACACCAAATGATCTTGTCGTAAGACGAGCACCAATCAGCCCTCGAAATATGTGTCGGCTCAACATGGTGCTGTGTGAAAAATATTAGATAATGAAAGCCTACTGTGTACGGATATTTAATAATAAAAGTATGAATTACGAAGCTCAAATTAATATTTGTTATTACGCCACAAGGTGGTGTAAGCTGTTTTTCAGTTTTTGATAATCTATGGAGCAGTGAGCGAATAGATTGTGGGAGAATACGTTTTTGTACCTTGCTCAATCGTCCCAATAGAATCACGTAAATTTATGCTGAAGTTAACGCCACCGTAAATAATATGTTCTTGAAAATATAACTCAAACATACCGATAGAGTCAGGACAGGCTGAAATTGTAAACTTACAATCACCGGTGTAATAATATGTTCTTGAAAATATAAATAATCTGATAGCCTGAAAATAATGTATAACCCATTGTGAACCCCTGGTGTAGTGAAGTGAATTATGGGTAATTTTAATTGGAGCGCGCATGTCTGTTCTGTTGAAGACTTGGAGTAACCGCCATCTTTATTTTCTGTTCATCAAATCAAAATTGTATCGTATACACATTGTGTTTGTACCGATGGATGTATCGCGACTCGACTCGTTTTCGTGGTGATATAGGCCCTATATAAACCTATGATCACGAAAACGAGCAGAGTCGCGATATCCGATAGAATTCCAGGAATTGTACATTCACTTCCAATAGTATAGATTCACTGCAATCTGCCGCGGAAATCCCAAAATTGTAGCCTACTTTCATTTTCAATAGGATTTTCCACTTTCACTTTTCACTTTTACCACGCAAAGCGACCTCAGTTGACACATATATATAATATGGCACACTGGCTGAGTCCATGACAAATAGTTTATGTAGAATGCTTCTTTCATTTAATTAAAGCTCACCTCGTTAAAACGCATGTCAATTGTATTTGTTTACAAATTTCATTGGGTGCGACGATTTGCAGTAGGTCCCGATTTGTGGAGGTAACTTTGCGGAAGTCCCCGAATTCGCGGAGGTCCCCTAAAATGGGCGATATATGTAGATTTTAATGAGGGAACAGGTACGTATATGTCAATTGATACGCATCTTAAACAAATAACGTTCTATCAATTATATATGCGCCGAGTTCACTTCGTGCAAATCAAACGGCGATAAATATTCTCGTGTGGCAGAAGGACTCCTTAAAGTTGTGAATAAGATGAATATTTATTAGATGTTATTTAACAAGTCAATCAAATAATATTATTCATTAGTTAGCACCTATATTAGCGCTAACTAATGAATAATATTTTATATTTATAATTATATTATAATTTATATTTATGGCTAATAATATGATCTTGGTGGCGTTACCATTTCTGACTATGGTTTTCTTGTTACATACTGGTAAACAGTTCATTTATCATAAGAGGACAAGTGGGTGGTGGTCGTGAGACAAACATATTGACCACAACATGTGGAATTGTTATTGAAGTGAGCACTATATGTCGGGACAGACAGCGATGATTTTATTTGCCTGTGCACTGGAAGTAATTTGCAGCATGTGAGGGGACATACAGTATAGCACTGATCCAATAAAATAAACATAATGGACAGGAACTCGCTTTTGCAAAAGTTGTTCTCCCTTTATAGTGCCACCGCAGAAGCTGCAATTTTTTATCGCAGGTGGGGAAATCGTAGGTGGGGAAAAGTGGCAAGCCTGCAGATGCTGCAATATCAGGCCTGCAGGTTTCAAAATTATGTGTAAGGCCAACAAAAACCGTCTCTGTTTCCGGTACCTGGCCTGGCTGAGATTTTCTTGCCGGCCTCAATTTTTTCTTTCTTCAGACGGCTAGTCAGTCTGCATGCACATTAACCTGTCCGTGTTTAATATTTCCCAATCCCAAAAGCAGTCTGCATGCACATTAACCTGTCCGTGTTTAATATTTCCCAATCCCAAAAGCATCAATAACATCATCAATAAAGACGCAACTGACGCATGGGTGAGTATATACGATCGCGCATTCCAGTATTCTAGATATAAATAAGAAACCCGCGGTCGGCATTGCTACGCATCGAACAGCGTCGCGTATTTCAAACTATAAACTGGCAGAGTTACATCGGAAATCCCACGTCGTTTATTGGCTGTGTTTGTAAAAAATTACAATATATTATAGCGCCTCAAACTTAAATCCTTCGTGGAATTGGGAGGTGTTCCCAGAAACGTAAACCTGGATGACGCGAATTCCTGAAATCGGGCTAACTATAGAACGTACGACATCGCATTGAAATATACTATTAACACCGCCCGTCTACAGTTTATTTCTGAAACTGACATGATTGATCGTGTATTTCGGGACTCGCGAGTAAAATTGTATATATATACAATGTACCATGCACGACTCGTGACGAGAGACAACTATATGTACGCGATAAAATCAAGCAGTGAAAACATGTGCGTTTTGGCGGGAAAATTACTGTCCGTGATTAAGCTATATTTATCATTTGCAGAGATCTTGCAATGAATACAAAGAGCAACATTCTGTACGCAATGCAAGGCCCATTTTAAATATATGCGGATCTCTATATATACAGGGAACTTTACCACATTCCGCGTCGGATATATTTACATGACGTTTGCGAGCATAAAAGGCATGTATACCGTACGGTACGTGCATGTTGCCTATAAACGGACTTCTGATACTAAAATCGCTTGCTCAGAAGTTTTCACAAGTACATGGCACCCATTGCCAATGGGATGATGCCAGCTAGAATGCTTTTGTTTTCGTATGGCTGGCATAACGTTGTGATTTATAGTAGTTTGCCCGTCAACTGTAGTTTTTAATTGTCATTTCCGCGACCAGCTGATATTGCAACAAATTCCTGCGGGAAATCATGCCAGGCAAACGCGTTTACGACCACCGTTAATGCGTTATTGTCAACTCTCCCCAGAATTTCTCATAGCGAGAAACACGATACCTATATCAACCTGTACCTGTTTTATCCCCGGAACGTAACTTTTGGTGACCAAATACCTGTATGATCTGTATGTCGGCACCACTCTTCGTGTGATCCGACCATAGAAGCACGCGCAAAATTACGCAATGTACGTATAATCTTAAAGGCACTGTGTGTTGACATTCAGACTGGAGTCTTAGTTTCAATCAGTTTCAAACGGTATTTTCCGAAATATGGCGACACCGCTGTGCTTCATTCACAATTGTTGTAACAAGACTGAGCGGATATTGAAATTAGTGAAATTGTGTCCTGTGTCCGACCTTCTCACGGGATTGCACAAATCAACAGAGAACTTCACCAAACTTGTGTCAGAGTCTGTCAGAGTTGAGTTTTTCTAGTACAGAAAATGGCCCGTGGGCGACAGCGAGTTTTTAATTTTATTATTTTTAATACTAAATGTTATCACATGCAGTCGGGAATATACATGTAGGGGAGTAAAAATTTTCAATTGGTGAGGGGGTGGGGGTTACTTCACATGCATATAGGGTAAGTTCTCAAATTTTCAATTAGTGGGGGGGGGGAGTTCTTTACAGGCATATAGGGTAAGTTCTGCTCAAATTTTCAATTGGTGGGGGGGGGGGGGGGGTTTCTTTACAGGCCTATAAGGTAAGTTCTGCTCAAATTTTCAATTGGTGGGGGTTCTTACTTTACAGGCCTATAGGGTAAGTTCTGCTCAAATTTTCAACATGTGTTGGGGTGGGGGGGGGGGGGTTTCTTACCTTACAGGCCTGTAGGGTAAGTTCTGCTAAAATGTTCAATATGTGGGGGGGGGGGTCTTTACAGGCCTATAGGGTAAGTTCTGCTCAAATTTTCAATTGGTGGGAGGGGGTTCTTACTTTACAGGCCTATAGGGTAATTTTCAATTTGTGGGGGTTACTTCACAGGTCTATAGGGTAAGTTCTGCTCAAATTTTCAATTGGTGGGGGGGGGGGGGGGTTCTGCTCAAATTTTCAATGGGGGGGGGGTTTCTTACTTTACAGGCCTATGGGGAAGTTCTGCTCAAACTTTCAATTTGTTTGAGGGGGTTGGGTTACGTCACATGCCTATAGGGTAAGTTCTGCTCCAATTTTCAATTGGTGGGTGTTCAACATTGGATATTCTGTCAAATAAAATTATAAACTTAAACTAGTTTGAACTCCATCATGTGATCACCGGTCATTATATGTCAGAACACATGAATGTATCTGAGAGCAATGTTGATCCCATAAAAAAATTCCCTGTCTATTCAAAATGGTAATGCTATGAATGAGATCCAATACTTGGGCAGTTGGCAGGTATATGAAATTCAAAACTCTTTAATACATGTTAATGCACTGTTTTATCGCTTTCAAATGACTAATTTGAAGAAAAAAAGTGTAAAAAAAAAAACCCTGCCTGCCTGGAAAATTTTCCCCATGTTATCGGAAACAGACATGTTTTTTTTTTTGGCCTAACCTATTTTTCGTTCGCCTGGTTTGTGCTTAGGAAACCCATACCATAGGTTAGCAAAAGTCACAGCCATGACAAAACATCTAGGACTCCACCCACTCCAAGATAGAAGATGCACCCAGAGGTTGACAGTTTATCAGCTTGAGGAAAGTGCATACTGTGCCTCATTGCTCGAGACAACATCATCCAGCATTCAAACACCATCATATTGATCCAGCCCCAGTGTACTTATATCCAGAAGGATCCTACGCTGAACCAAATACAGATATAGCAGAAATAGCCTGAATTCAGCTAGGATAGCTGAATACTGCTATTGTACTGTAGATGATTTTTCACATTTCCCAGACCTCACTTCTCAGTATTGGCAATTTACGTGGCAGTAACCACTTCAAATTATATTACTTTATAAAGTTTATAAACCTAGCCAATATTTCATTTTCACTACTAGTATGTGACCACTGGAACTTTGTAGAACACAATGTTTACATAATATATATATACATAGACAAGGCCAGACATCTTTCGGTTTCCGCTTGTTTTTCTTCTTCCAAAAGTGAAAGAAATAGAGCTGGGACGGTTATGCGGTTAACCACCAACTATGGCCGTGACCGGTCACGGATTTGCCGTGGTCGGTTAACCGTAACATCACTATTATAGTGTATGATCACTGTGATGGTCAGCTATAACTGGCTATAAGAGGGTTAATCTGTCTCCGTCAATTAAAATGAATCCGAGATTGACGGAACAACATCAAACGCGGTGTGTCGGCTCTTTGAAGGCTACATTTAACAGCCTGCCGACGTCAAAACGAAACATCAAAGGGTCAGCACACGTGTGATCTTACAACATTGTCACATCGCATGACTCGTATTCAGTATTATTATCAGGAAGATAATTGTTTTTGTTATCAACGACTAGTTATTTCTTGAGACTCCCGGCCCTTCAATCCATCCCCCCTCCCCCCCGGACAACATCACATACCAACGTATATGTAAGTATTTCATTAAGAATAAATAATAATTGTTCGCCCACCCAGCTACCGGAAATTGCGGAATAATCAATAAAATATTCCGGAATGTATATTAAACCTTTCTAGTCGTCACTTCCGTGTCGGTGTGTTCAGCTTCCCGCCCGATCACATATCCCGATGGCGATGGAGTAATTTTACAAGGACAATAAATGAACACAACACAGCCTCACAGGGGAATGACATTGTATATTTATTTTATTCAGTAATAAATTGAAGATGTGTACTTAATTAGATATGTGATTATGTGTGTCATGGGTGACAACTTCTTTGTATAATGGGCAGGAGCCGTTCTCAAACTTACCATGTCAGTGAGCATCACAATCATCGCCGTTCTGCATACTGGGCTTACCCACCCATAATAGTACCTATAATATGTGGTTAACCGGTTAATCGCGGTTTTTTGCCGTTCATAACCGGTCACGAAAAACCCATAACCGTCCCAGCTCTAGAAAGAAAACCTCCTTGCACTCACACAATCCAATGCAACAGTTGTCTCTGTTATCGGGGGACACCGCGGGCCGTAGGATACAAGTTTCTTCACAACGAAGACATATATTAACGATTCATGCACGAAACAATGTTTCATTCCAAATCAATGGCAATATAAACAGATATTATAGTGTGTATTAATTAAATCCAGTGTGAGTGTTACGCAGGGGAGCTTGACCAGTTTTCCAACCGGTTAGATTGCGGGAAGTTATGCTTTCAGTTATACTTTCGGTCATCGACCAATCAGAATTGCTTCCGCTTGTGGCCGCTTACGGCCTGAATTTTCGTGACAGGGAGTAAAATAAATAATTATCGCGGAATCGGGTCTCAAAAGTCACCTAAACAATGAAATATCGAGCTGGGAACTCCACGTACTGATGAATAAATCATTAAGCAACAGGTATGAACAAAGAAATACATTCCCCCGCGTTATTTTTTCGACTTTATATGGTTCCCTGTCAAAACTTTAAAAAAGTTCCCGGGTTTTGAACTGAATGAGTATGACCTATACGGGCGTTAGCCTTAATACTTAGAGGTTCATGGCATGACCTACCAAACAGGCTACTATGGCTCTTTCACGTTAAAGGTTGACTAGAAGTGGTCAAGTAGGGTGAAAAAAAAGTGTTTTTCAAATTACTTTTTATTCATTAATTCATGTTAGGAACATCATACTGGATCTGTGGATCATGAACTAAAGTTTCAGAGCAGGAGCAAGTATATTTTGATTTCTCAGGCTTGGTCTATGCAGGATTTCCTCAAAATTGAAAATTCTGAACAGCTAATTTCTAATGTCTGAATTTTAATTATTATGCATCTGTTTCCGGAACGATATCACATGACATTGAGCATTGAACAATCAGAGAAAATATATGTGAAAATTACTGGAAAATTCTTTTCATATTTTTTTAATTTATATGTAAATTATGAACTTTAATATTCATATTCCCTAATTGTTATTCTCTGATAATAGAAAGATGCTTCAGTAGTGTAAAGATTTTACATCTCAAGTTGAAGTGCATGCTTCAATGATTGTAATGTTGAAAGCATTTTCAAAATTGGACAAAAATTTACTTAATAAGAGCATATTTAAAAATTGCCAATTTACACTGACTTATTCTCGAAGAGGACACACTTTTTTAACATTTGTTCACTGTAGACATCATAGAAGGGTTAAGATAATCGTAAATGTCCAAATATGAAACTACAGTCAGTCAGGGTATAGCGGATCATCGTGTATAGCGGATCAGATGATGTTTCCGCAATAAAATCTCATTATTAATAAAAGTTGTGGCCATTCTATTGTGGTAGTTTTATGAAGATACTTATTAAAATTTACCGTACAAAGTTACATTCAAATTGTCCGTCGGCAACTTAATTTTTTAACATTTTTACGAAGCCGACCGAAAAATTCCGAAACGAAATTAGGCGAGCCGGGTCCGGGGTCGTGAATATTTTTTTTATGAAAAAATTAAATGAAGTTGTGGATCAGCTACGCTAGTGGTAAGTATTTTATTTTGTTGTTCCATCATAATAATTTATGCCATAAAAATTTATTTTGATTGGTATTTCCCTTCATCTTGAAAGTGTCCATTTGTTTTCCCTACATGAGTCGTTAATAGCGGATTGGACATGCGCAGTAACTAGTAAAGTCCTGTCACACTTTTAGATCAGTCATTTTTAGAAAATGTAAACAACTGGTATGCTCGTTTTCTGTGGGGTTTTCTGTTACTATAAAGTACCGGTACATTAAAACTAGAGTTATTTAGTGTTGAAACGATTAATCGACTAGTCGAAATCGATGCGATTATTAAATTAGTCGATCCCGAAATCTGCTAGTCGACTAGTCGGGGAAAAAGCAGTACCTATGTCAGTATGTGCTATCATGACAGCAGTGCCATTGCAAGGCCATATTATCATGTAATCTGCAACAGTTAACACATATTAACTTCTTAAAGCCGTATTGCATTGTTCCTTTAACGACGCCACTGCCAGTCATGCACGGGCGGTGAACTCCATGACCTGAACTGAACCCAATGTATGCACGTGTAGGCGCAGTTTCTTTTTTGTTGATCATCAAAGACATGTTCAAAGTGTCGCTGCCGACTGAACACTGTCTAGTTCCATGGGACGCAATTGACCAGTGATAACTTCTCACGTGTAATACTAGAGTAATGATACAACAAAATGGCTTCAATGATATACGAAACAAAATTTGCGACAAGTCAAGCTGGTAAAGCCAACTCAGTAACTGAATGAATAAATTCTAGATCAATCTTATACCCATTCTTATACCACCCCCCCCCCCCCCCCCCCCCCCCCCCGCGACACATGAGGCGCCAATTCAGAGAGACAATAGAACACACCCGACATCTCGTTAGCGAGACTTACGTACGAGACTTGCCTATTTATTTCCAGGTTACTGGCGACAACGGGCGAAACGGAGATTACATAGTTCACGTGCTTTCCGTTTGAACGTTCTGACACGGAAGAGTTGGATACTCGAAACAACGATGCCACATGGCCCATTTTATACGTCATATGGGCATAGAAACGGGAACTCTTAGAAGGGGTCCGACTAGTCGACTAGTAGTCGATTACCTCTGGCGACTAGTCGATTCCTTAAAATCGCTAATCGTTTCAACACTACTCTTGAGTGCCTAATAAAAGTACAGGGTGGAATAATAGTACAGGTTGAAAAATGTCGCGTAACTGAATAATAGTACAGGGCGGAATAAACGTACAGACTGGAAATATTAGTACCATACATCCCAACAAAACGTACCATCTGACTGGTTTACTGATGCCATGTGACAGAAATAGTTTCGATGGATAGCCAGGTCTGTGAGTCTACAGTGTGCCGATCACTAGGGCTGGGCGATATTGGCCCCAAAAAATATCGCGATATTAGGGCGACAACATCGCGATACACGATATTATCGCGATATTATTTTGGTATATTACAATTGGTAAGTACAAAATGTACAATATATGCAATATTTCATAAATAAAGTTTGCACAATACATCCCTACGTTTTATTTACGATTTGTGGGTAATGAGAGGTCGAGTAAATGTGTATTGAACAATTATCAGTAACATCAAAGTATACATGTATATAATGACCACTCGTCAGCAACAATTGACAGTTTGCCGACGGAGAAATAATAACTTTGAAACAAAGGGATATAATCATATAACACGGCCCACGTGCGTTTTCGCATACATTTTTTAGAGTTATATCCCTTTGACCATAGCGCTCAACACCATGCACACATTAAGCACCGCATTCGGTTTCAAATTGCCATTTTATTAATTCGTGAGGAATTGGTTGTTTGTGAGACTATATTTATCAGTGGTAATTGGTAGTTGGTAGCACCGTGGGACTTCAATGTCCATATACGGCAGCCCTGGGAATTAGCGTTGACAATGCCACAATGGGCAGTGCCGAGGCAAAAGCCGACGTGAAAATTTGAAATGAATTTGCGTCGGCATTTTTTTAGCTGAGGAAAATAAATAGAGACAATCATGTTCAATTAGTTTGTGAATTTGACATTTGTTGAAGCGATAGCAATGCCATGATCCGTACGGCACATGTCCACAAAATCATTTTACTCGCAATTTGCACACATTGAGACGATCAGCTAGACGAAGTGTGGTCAATATAAAATCTGACATCGTAATCCGTCTCCAAGCAACCGGTTACGGTTGATAGAGCAAGCTGCACCAACTTGAAAGGAGGTCATTGTGCCAGTCGCATGCGCGCGACATACCAATCTCACAGTGTAGCCAACTGATGCTACTAGTATCTCTTTGATGTGTCCGACGAAGCATATCCAACTTGACAAGCACGTGCTCCGATGTTTTAAAACATTTTCGACTGCGTATTTCCGGGAAGTTTGGGACTATTATACTTACTCTAACTTCGCTGTTTGTTGGGACCATATGATGGGTTTCAACCTACATGGAGAATATTACAACTTGGGACGGTATTACGATATTTTTATTTCACACGATATTATAGTCCAAGTCTTCTCGTACTAAAGCCGGCTAAGATATTGGGATGGAGGTGCCGGTCTTTAGTCCAAGCCCGCTGCTATACCAATCCTTTGACACGACTTACGCCCACGATCTGTGGCGGGATTCTGTGGTGTATTTTACTCGATTTACCTAATGAATCAATACATGATGCTATATACATCGGAATGAGAGATATCTTATGGTCATAATGGTGTATAATAATCTAACTTTCATGTTAAATTACGCATAGAATATTCCGGTTGATTGTCACCAACATCGCTGTTTTTTATATTTTGTTTACATTACTGAAAGCCGAAGTCAGGTTCCGAAGAACTTCGGCATTGTCCGGTGTTTGTTCTGAGTATTCTAGTTTCCGTTTCTATATATAGCGCGGGGTTTTCCGAACAAAATGGAGAAAACCGATCGCCGCAAAGTCCAGTTTCCAATGTGCTTTGAGAACAATTCCCGCACTAAAAACTTAATGACATAATGGAGGATCAGAAAGGTAGTTTTGTTGACAATTTTCGCAAGCAACTTGTCAAAATTGGAGCAAATTAGAACTCTTGTGTCTAACTTGCCATGCGTGTGATTTTCATCCATGTGCATTTTGACCTTTGTGTTGATAAAATAATCGGAGAACCGAATCACACAGTTTCGAAATATAGTTCTTCCGTTTTAGTGGGACTTTTCAAACTTAAGGTTAAAAATTTATACAAATTTTGTTTGATTTTTTGTGTGCTTAACAAGAGCATTATATTGCTCTGTTCGCTTAGTATATATCTTAATTTCGCTGAAGTCCACCAAATGTGGGAAATGTAGCACCATATTATTTATTCTAATGATCGTTGTGTTTACACTGTTTTAAACTTTGAGAGGGTTGTAATTCCCCGTAATTTATTTAATGTATTACATTTATATCTTCAATGTTTAATTAATCTATTTATTTTTTATTTATTGACACACATAATTACGATTACAATGGAGAATTCATCGTAATTTGCATTGTCAGTCGAAAATCTACGGAATATTTTCAACGGAAAATGCCGAACACAGTTCGCGAGGTCAACCGAGTTCGCATACTTTTAAAAATTTGTAAACATTGCGGTAAATGTCTCTTTTCGCATTAAATTACCGCTTTCAATTCACAACTGATGTGGGTTTCAGATCAAATAGCATGTCTTCTGCGGAAAATATCCGTTTATTGTCGCAATTGTGATATTTTATTTCATATAATTGTGGTTTTATTTGAGCGGGTCACTAACGCTTAACTCGTGTCAAAGGAATGCATGGGCCTGGAACTCGGACTAAAGACCGGCACCTCCATCCCAATATCTTAGCCGGCTTTAGTACGAGAAGACTTGGACTAACGATATTATTGACGATATCAAAATTAAAACCGGGTATACCCGATATATCGTCATACCGCCCAGCACTACCGATCACTGTCAACAATCAGAGTTCATTTATCTATGAATAACACAATTTAAGATTGGTGAATTATTTCTTTTGGTTAATTTAATAAACGTACAGGACCAAATAACGATCGTACAGCCTACAGGTGGGAATTTTACCTCGATTTTAATAATCGTACATGTATGTTTATTAGGCACTCAAGAGTAGAGTTATTGTGCAAAAATATCTTCAAACTAGCCTGTTACAATACATCTTGTGCTATTAACAAAGTGTAAAAGTTAGGTAGGAAGTGTAAAATTATTCATTGAAGCAAGTGATCCGCTACTGACAAAAGTGGTCCGCTACTGACCAATTTACGCCTGTCAAACGATCTAATTTTCCGAAATAAAGGAGGACTTGGTACAAATAAATCTACTTCCAGAGGAAGCAGTACCGGTATATACATGTCTACAACTTACATTTACAAGTATAACTATAAATATCAACAAAAATAAATAAAGATATATATAATTTGTTGGACTACTGGTCTGGCAGTACTGCCAGTACTGGAGTCACCACAGGGTTATAAAGTTACTCGGTCGTGGTAGCACCTGGACCAGTGCGTCTACAACCAGAATTGGTTCCTGCACTGTAATATCTACAGATACAGTGTACTGTACGTAATGAGTGAGCGGAATTTTCGAAAACAACCGGGAAGGTCATTCAATGATTCGGTGAAAAACTAATTTTATCAACCGACCTCAATGAGACCTGTCAATTTTCGATTAGCCTGTAGTCTGGTATTCTGCCCTGCTACATATGGGTGTTATAGGCATAATAACACCCAACATACAGAAGAAAATTATACTCACCTTTCTTGTAGGAGTCGACCGTCATGCAGTTAAAAAGACGTACTCGATCGACGATGTCGGTGCAGTTAGTTTTCTTTGCGAAACACATGGAGCACCTCTTGCACGACGGAACACTCACAACAACACTTGCTCTCCCAGCGTCTGATCGGGGAAGATTCGGTCCAGGGAAGAGTCGACAGGGACAATGGTTTGGACCGAATCTTCTCACCTGAAATTTTTATCAGAAGGATATTTGGATGTTTATATATACGATAATAGCATAGTGTGTTTTGAGATGTGTTTTATCTCAATGAGTATGATATTTCGCGAGGCTCTGTCACACGTAGGCTAGGCTACATCCGAAACAGCGGAGCTGGTGATAGAGGGTAGGCTGCAGGCCGGAGCAAACCCTCGCTTCCCTCATTAATGTAATGTAAACATCCGGTAACATACAGGTTACTGGGTGCAAATACCGTGAATGCATCAGCTGGCGGTATCGTTAAGCCGCCAATTGAAAATGGTGTTATGCCGTTGAAAACTGTTCTCATTGCGTGTTCTTTTCTTAATATTTATTAAAAAGTGGACCTTTGATTAAGTAATTTTTAAAACAAAACAATAACATTATTCCATTAATGAACAATTAAAATGTTAAACCAATAAACATTTATACTGTGCACTTATATTTGTCAACTGGGATGCAGTAATACTTTTCATCAAAGGAACATCCCTATGACAATTTTTTCCAAATTCCCATGGTTATAAAAAGGGAATTAGGGGTCCTTGGGGGCTTGCTTCCCTCATATGGGGTACTTATTGACATGAAATTGGGGGAAAAACCCCTATTTTAATATCATCAGCATCCCTGGCTCCATGAATTTGTGTCTCCACCCGGAACTGTAGCAATTTTTATTAAAGGGACATCTCCTGCACATACACATATAAGACGCATGGTCATAAAAAGGGAATTAGGGGTTACAGGGGGGCCTGCTTCCCTCATGTGGTGTGCCTATATAGACTCGAAAATTGAAGAAAACACATATTTCCTAATGTATATCGGCATACATGCCCCATGAAAGTGTGTCTCCATGTGCACCCGGAGCTCTAGTGTATTTGATAAAAGATACATCTCCTGCACAGATATATACAAGTTCCATGGTCATAAAAAGGGAATTAGGGGTCCCTGGGGGCTTGCTTCCCTCATATGGTGTACTTATTGACTTAAAATTGGGTAAAAACCCCTATTTTCATTTCATCAGCATCCCTGCCCCATGCAAGTATGTCTCCATATCGGAGCTCTGGTGTATTTGAATAAAGGGGCATCTCCTGCACAGACATATATAAGATCCATGGTCATAAAAAGTGAATTAGAGGTTACATGGGGGCCTGCTTCCCTCATGTGGTGTGCCTTAATATAGACTCGAAAATTGAAGAAAAAACATATTTCCTAATGCATATCAGCATACATGCCCCATGCATGTGTGTCTCCACCGGAGCTCTAGTGTATTTGATAAAAGGGACATCTCCTGCACAGATATATAGAAGTTCCACGGTCATAAAAAGGGAATTAGGGGTCCCTGGGGGATTGCTTCCCTCATATGGTGTACTTATTGACTTAAAATTGGGTAAAAACCCATATTTTCATGTCATCAGCATCCCTGCCCCATGCAAGTATGTCTCAACCCCGGAGCTCTGGTGTATTTGAATAAAGGGGCATCTCCAGCACATATATATATAAGATCCATGGTCATAACAAGGGAATTAGGGGTTACAGAGGGCCTGTTTGCCTCATGTGGTGTGCCTATATAGACGCGAAAATTGAAGAAAACACATATTTCCTAATGCATATCAGCATACATGCCCCATGCATGTGTGTCTCCACCCGGAGCTTTAGTGTATTTGATAAAAGGTGCATCTCCTGCACAGATATATACAAGTTCCGTGGTCATAAAAAGGGAATTAGGGGTCCCTGGGGGCTTGCTTCCCTCATATGGTGTACTTATTGACTCAAAATTGGGTAAAAACCCCTATTTTCATGTCATCAGCATCCCTGCCCCATGCAAGTATGTCTCCTGCCCGGAGTTCTGGTGTATTTGAATAAAGGGGCATCTCCTGCACAGATAAATATAAGATCCATGGTCATAAAAAGGGAATTAGGGGTTACAGGGGGGGCTGCTTCCCTCATGTGGTGTGCCTATATAGACGCGAAAATTGAAGAAAAAACATATTTCCTAATGCATATCAGCATACATGCCCCATGAAAGTGTGTCTCCACCGGAGCTTTAGTGTATTTGATAAAAGGTACATCTCCTGCACAGATATATACAAGTTCCATGGTCAAAAAAAGGGAATTAGGGGTCCCTGGGGACTTGCTTCCCTCATATGGTGTACTTATTGACTCAAAATTGGGTAAAAACCCCTATTTTCATGTCATCAGCATCCCTGCCCCATGCAAGTATGTCTCCAGCCCGGAGTTCTGGTGTATTTGAATAAAGGGGCATCTCCTGCACAGATACATATAAGATCCATGGTCATAAATAGGGAATTAGGGGTTACAGGGGGCCTGCTTCCCTCATGTGGTGTGCCTATATAGACGCGAAAATTGAAGAAAAAACATATTTCCTAATGCATATCAGCATACATGCCCCATGAAAGTGTGTCTCCACCCGGAGCTTTAGTAAAGGGACATCTCCTGCACAGATATATACAAGTTCCATGGTCATAAAAAGGGAATTAGGGGTCCCTGGGGGCTTGCTTTCCTCATATGGTGTACTTATTGACTCAAAATTGGGTAAAAACCCCTATTTTCATGCCATCAGCATCCCTGCCCCATGCAAGTACATCTCCAGCCCGGAGCTCTGGTGTATTTGAATAAAGGGGCATCTCCTGCACAGATACATATAAGATCCATGGTCATGAAAAGGGAATTAGGGGGTTACAGGGGGGCTGCTTCCCTCATGTGGTGTGCCAAAATACATGCGAAAATTGAAGAAAACAAATATTCCCTAATGCATATCAGCATACATGCCACATGAAAGTGTGTCTCCACCCGGAGCTTTAGTGTATTTGATAACAGGTACATCTCCTGCACAGATATATACAAGTTCCATGGTCATAAAAACGGAATTAGGGGTCCCTGGGGGCTTGCTTCCCTCATATGGTGTACTTATTGACTCAAAATTGGGTAAAAACCCCTATGTTCATGTCATCAGCATCCCTGCCCCATGCAAGTACATCTCCAGCCCGGAGCTCTGGTGTATTTGAATAAAGGGGCATCTCCTGCACAGATACATATAAGATCCATGGTCATAAAAAGGGAATTAGGGATTACAGGGGGGCTGCTTCCCTCATGTGGTGTGCCTATATAGACGCGAAAAATGAAGAAAAAACATATTTCCTAATGCATATCAGCATACATGCCCCATGAAAGTGTGTCTCCACCCGGACCTTTAGTGTATTTGATAAAAGGTACATCTCCTGCACAGATATATACAAGTTCCATGGTCATAAAAAGGGAATTAGGGGTCCCTGGGGGCTTGCTTCCCTCATATGGTGTACTTATTGACTCAAAATTGGGTAAAAACCCCTATTTTCATATCATCAGCATCCCTGCCCCATGCAAGTATGTCTCCATCCCGGAGCTCTGGTGTATTTGAATAAAGGGGCATCTCCTGCACAGATACATATAAGATCCATGGTCATTAAAAGGGAATTAGGGGTTACAGGAGGGCTGCTTCCCTCATGTGGTGTGCCTATATAGACGCGAAAATTGAAGAAAAAACATATTTCCTAATGCATATCAGCATACATGACCCATGAAAGTGTGTCTCCACCCTGAGCTTTAGTGTATTTGATAAAAGGGACATCTCCTACACAGATATATACAAGTTCCATGGTCATAAAAAGGGAATTAGGGGTCCCTGGGGGCTTGCTTCCCTCATATGGTGTAGTTATTGACTCAAAATTGGGTAAAAACCCCAATTTTCATGTCATCAGCATCACTGCCCCATGCAAGTACATCTCCAGCCCGGAGCTCTGGTGTATTTGAATAAAGGGGCATCTCCTGCACAGATACATATAAGATCCATGGTCATAAAAAGGGAATTAGGGATTACAGGGGGGCTGCTTCCCTCATGTGGTGTGCCTATATAGACGCGAAAATTGAAGAAAAAACATATTTCCTAATGCATATCAGCATACATGCCCCATGAAAGTGTGTCTCCACCCGGAGCTTTAGTGTATTTGATAAAACTGACATCTCCTGCACAGATATATACAAGTTCCATGGTCATAAAAAGGGAATTAGGGGTCCCTGGTGCTTGCTTCCCTCATATGGTGTACTTATTGACTTAAAATTGGGTAAAAACCCCTATTTTCATATCATCAGCATCCCTGCCCCATGCAAGTATGTCTCCATCCCGGAGCTCTGGTGTATTTGAATAAAGGGGCATCTCCTGCACAGATACATATAAGATCCATGGTCATAAATAGGGAATTAGGGGTTACAGGGGGACTGCTTCCCTCATGTGGTGTGCCTATATAGATGGGAAAATTGAAGAAAAAACATATTTCCTAATGCATATCAGCATACATGCCCCATGAAAGTGTGTCTCCACCCGGAGCTTTAGTGTATTTGATAAAAGGGACACCTCCTGCACAGATATATACAAGTTCCATGGTCATAAAAAGGGAAGTAGGGGTCCCTGGGGGGCTTGCTTCCCTCATATGGTGTACTTATTGACTCAAAATTGGGTAAAAACCCCTATTTTCATGTCATCAGCATCCCTGCCCCATGCAAGTACATCTACAGCCTGGAGCTGTGGTGTATTTGAATAAAGGGGCATCTCCTGCACAGATACATATAAGATCCATGGTCATAAAAAGGGAATTAGGGGTTACAGGGGGGCTGCTTCCCTCATGTGGTGTGCCTATATAGACGCGAAAATTGAAGAAAAAACATATTTCCTAATGCATATCAGCATACATGCCCCATGAAAGTGTGTCTCCACCAGCATCTTTAGTGTATTTTATAAAAGGGACATCTCCTGCACAGATATATACAAGTTCTGTGGTCATAAAAAGGGAATTAGGGTTCCCTGGGTGCTTGCTTTCCTCATATGGTGTACTTATTGACTCAAAATTGGGTAAAAATCCCTATTTTCATGTCATCAGCATTCCTGCACCATGCAAGTACATCTCCAGCCCGGAGCTCTGGTGTATTTGAATAAAGGGGCATCTCCTGCAGATACATATAAGATCCATGGTCATAAAAAGGGAATTAGGGGTTACAAGGGGCTTCTTCCCTCATGTGGTGTGCCTATATAGATGCGAAAATTGAAGAAAAAACATATTTCCTAATGCATATCAGCATACATGCCCCATGAATGTGTGTCTCCACCCGGAGCTCTAGTGTATTTGATAAAAGGGACATCTCATGCACAGATATATACACTATACATGGTCATAAAATGGGAATTAGGGGTTAGTTTGTGTCTGCTTCCCTCATATGGTGGGCATATATTCTCGAAAATTGAAGAAAAAATATATCCAAATGCATATATCCATCCCTGACACAAGATTTTGTGTCTACCTCCCGGAGCTCCATTGTATGTCAGTATATTTTCCATTGTCATAAAAAGGGAATGAGGTCTTACTCGGGGCTTCCTTCATCATATGGTGGGTCTATATTGACTCGAAAAAATCAATAAGCGCCCAGTCAATGTTTTATATGCATGATACTGTTAAAGCACTGTGAATTATTTTTCACTTATGTATCATGCAAAAATATGAACAACACTGATTTAATGCTTATGCATCCGTACTAGTTAAATCTTCTGCATGATATTTTCGCAATAGATATATATCACATTATAAATTTAAATCTCATGTTTTTTTTATTCTCAATTTCAGCGTAAACACCAGATGAAAATCAATGACCATTATGTAGTGATTGCAGCTCTTGTTGTTACCCCTAATGTAATCTAATCAGTGATATACTGGTGGATTCTTCTTATGACGCCACTATAGTCGATCTAAAATTACAAACTAGGCCATGCACACCCATCCAGTTGTTTAATAGTCGTCAGTGGCGATATATTTGCACCATTTCGTTACTAAATCGTCTATGTATGCAGTGCATAACTGATGGTTTAAATACATACATGCTAGAAAATCAAACCAAACTATGAGAACAATTCTAACTTATTTTTGGTGTGAACATCTAATCTACAACTAATGTAGTATCAGGTATGAAATTTTTAATTGTTTAACTTTTGATCAAAGTAGGGGGTCAAATCTCCACCCCTCTACACTCCCTCCCCATTGCCTCAAACATTACCCCCACCCAGGCTGTCTAGAAATAAATATTATACCAGTACCAAACAGCATAGAGGAGAGTTAAATCTCTTATCTCTGCCCCTATTAGAACAAATTGGAATCCCCAACTATGAGATCCATTCATCTAGTAATAGCATTATACCTCCCAATATCCCCCCAATATTTCTTTGAAAAATCAGGGTATGATTTCACCTGGATAAGTGGTGGTTAAGAAACTAATATTGGAACAGCCGAGTCTGTATTTAGTGTGTCTGACCTTTGCAGGTGAATTTAATGACAGAATTCCGCAAGGTGGACTAACATCACCAAAGTCACCCTCTGGGGACCTCATTTCCTCAACTGTTTTAAGAATTACTATGGAGGGAAAGAGTTATTAACTTAGTATGGCTTCGCACCTACATGTATTTGATATGATGAACTTAATTGAACAAATCTGATTGTGAGACACATAGGGAACATGCACACTGAAATATATAAACACATTCCGTCTTTAATTTGGAGAAGAAAGCAATTGTTGATAGACGGATGGATAGACATCCCAACAGGCAGACGGATGGAAGCCTGACAGATAGAAGACAAATTTAATCCAATATTTACTCCCCAATTTTTCTTTGAAAAATAGTGGTATGATTTCATCTGGATAAGTGGTGGTTAAGAAAATAATATGAAATGGCTAAGCCTGAATTTAGTATGTCTGACATTTGCAGAATTAGGTCCCCAAAAGGTGAATTTAATGACAATATTCCGTAAGGCGGACTAGCATCACCGAATTCATCCTCAATCTGATTAGGCCTCAATGGCCAATAAAAACCTAGGAACAGATAGAAGTCCTACAGTTGAAGTTGGTGATACACACCCATTGAGCACCTCAATTATGCATTTTATCTTCTGCAAATTAGGGGGACATTGAAACTGAACAGGTGGAATAAAATAACTAAAACAAACTTTCAATTTGATACTTAGGATACTTCACAGAAGATGAATTAGGTCCCTGGAGGGTGTATTTGGGGATGCTAGCCTGCTGTATGGTGTAGCAACACTAAATTCACCCTATGGGGACCTCATTCTGCAAATGTCAGACACACTATTTCCAGACTTGAAGAAATCTAAACCATTCACAGTACCATTGTATGTCAAGGAAACCAATTCCCATCAGTCATCACCTAACATTGGGAGCACCAGTTTGTTTTTAAATTGCTAGCAGATATGTTTACATAAACCAGCCACATCTATTATTCTGATCTAAATTAATGACCTGTGTCTTTGCAGATATATGTGCTTCTGTGGTGAGAAGACGTATTAATTAAATTGGGAGATGATATGGCATGGAAGGGATGTTGGTTGATGGCAGGGTGGGGGTGGGTCTGGGCCATGTGGGAGGGGGTGGGTGGGGAGGGTGGAATGTTAACATAATTTCATTAAAGAGTAAAGTTTCATAACTCTGCAGATGTTATAATGGTGTCACTTTTTTAAAATTAAAAAATTTGATAACATGTTTAAAAATTAATTTGTTTGTTTGTTAAATTGAGAAAGGTCGCCCTGAAAATTCCAAAAATCTAAATTTAACAAAATCTTCTCTTTTTTGTTTAGTTATTTCACTGACTCCGCCCACATTTGACCCAGTGACCTCATTTGAACAAAGGACCCTTTGTACCAAATATGAACCCATTCGGCGCAATGAAATTCGAGAAGAAGTCGCTGTAAGAATTACTGTGGTAGAAAAGAGTTATGGTCCTAGCTTCGCAACTATTTGACAGGATGAACCCATCTGAATACCAGTCACCTAGGGAACATCCACACCAAATATGAACCCGTTCGGCCTTATGGTTCCAGAGGAGAAAATGTTCAAAGAATTGTTGCCGGATGGACGGATGGAAGGACGGATGGACGGACGGACGACGGACCCCATGAACGATTTACGCCCAATTTTGGAACAGCTGGACAGTCGTATGTGAACCAGTTTGTGATTTTTAGATTTAGCAACATATTTTCCACAATTATGCACATAATCGACCTATAATTTTAATTATGTACATAACGTGATTATTTGATTCTGAAGTAAGCAGATAATGCAGTCGTAGTCTTCATTTCGTGTTATGGCGTGAGCCACAGAGAAAACACATGTTAATGAGAGTACACCTGAAAAGTCGTGGGTTGGCTTATTTTTGTCATTGTCCGCACATAATCTGCCTAGAATTGAATCTATATGAGTCGATAATGTGACTAATAGGTTCTCCTTTTCAGCACATTATCGACTTAAACTGAAGCGAATCTAAGCAGATTATCTACCTAAAGTCTCCGGTGGAGCTATAGTCATCACTCCTCGTCCGTCGTCCGTCCGTCCATCCGTCCTTCCATCCGTCCATCCTTCAACAATTCTTTGAACATTTTCTCCTCTGGAACCATAAGGCCGAACGGGTTCATATTTGGTGTGGATGTTCCCTAGGTGACTGGTATTCAGATTTGTTCAAATGAGTTCATCCTGTCAAATAGTTGCGAAGCTAGGACCATAACTCTTTTCTACCACAGTAATTCTTACAGCGACTTCTTCTCGAATTCCATTGGGCCGAATGGGTTCATATTTGGTACAAAGGGTCCTTGGGGGACTGTGGTTCAGATTTGTTCAAATGAGGTCACTGGGTCAAATGTGGGCGGAGTCAGTGACATAACTCAAAATAAAAGATAAGATTTTGTTAAATTTAGTTTTTTGGAATTTTCAGGGCGACCTTTCTCAATTTAACAAACAAACAAATTATTTTTTAAACATGTTATCAAATTTTTTAATTTTAAAAAAGTGACACCATTATAACATGTGCAGAGTTATGAAACTTTACTCTTTAATGAAATTGTGGAAACATTCCACCCTCCCCCACCCACCCCCTCCCACATGGCCCAGACCCACCCCACCCTGCCATCAACCAACATCCCTTCCATGCCATATCATCTCCCAATTTAATTAATACCTCTTCTCACCACAGAAGCACATATATCTGCACAGACACAGGTCATTCATTTAGATCAGAATAATAGATGTCATCTGGCTGGTTTATGCAAACATATCTGCTAGCAATTTAAAAACAAACTGGTGCTCCCAATGTGAAGTATCCTAAGTATCAAATTGAAAGTTTGTTTTAGTTATTTTATTCCACCTGTTCAGTTTCAATGTCCTAATTTGCAGAATATAAAATGCATAATTGAGGTGCTCAATGGGTGTGTATCACCAACTTCAACTGTAGGACTTCTATCTGTTCCTAGGTTTTTATTGGCCATTGAGGCCTAATCAGATTGAGGATGAATTCGGTGATGCTAGCCCGCCTTACGGAATATTGTCATTAAATTCACCTTTTGGGGACCTAATTCTGCAAATGTCAGACATACTAAATTCAGGCTTAGCCATTTCATATTATTTTCTTAACCACCACTTATCCAGATGAAATCATACCACTATTTTTCAAAGAAAAATTGGGGAGTAAATATTGGATTAAATTTGTCTTCTATCTGTCAGGCTTCCATCCGTCTGCCTGTTGGGATGTCTATCCATCCGTCTATCAACAATTGCTTTCTTCTCCAAATTAAAGACGGAATGTGTTTATATATTTCAGTGTGCATGTTCCCTATGTGTCTCACAATCAGATTTGTTCAATTAAGTTCATCATATCAAATACATGTAGGTGCGAAGCCATACTAAGTTAGTAGCTCTTTCCCTCCATAGTAATTCTTAAAATAGTTGAGGAAATGAGGTCCCCAGAGGGTGACTTTGGTGATGTTAGTCCACCTTGCGGAATACTGTCATTAAATTCACCTGCAAAGGTCAGACACACTAAATACAGACTCGGCTATTCCAATATTAGTTTCTTAACCACCACTTATCCAGGTGAAATCATACCCTGATTTTTCAAAGAAAACTTGGGGGGATATTGGGAGGTATATTGATATTACTAGATGAATGGATCTCATAGATGGGGATTCCAATTTGTTCTAATAGGGGCAGAGATAAGAGATTTAACTCTCCTCTATGCTGTTTGGTACTGGTATAATAATATTGATTTCTAGACAGCCTGGGTGGGGGCAATGTTTGAGGCAATGGGGAGGGAGTGTAGAGGGGTGGAGATTTGATCCCCTACTTTGATCAAAAGTTAAAATTTTCATACCTGATACTACATTAGTTGTAGATTAGATGTTCACACCAAAAATAAGTTAGAATTGTTCTCATAGTTTGGTTTGATTTTCTAACATGTATGTTTTTAAACCATCAGTACATACGTTCCTACTTCAGGTTAAACTGTTGGACCGAATTGGCCACAAATTTTAACTTTATGGGGGTGTCAGGTTGGTAATTTTCAAACGTTTGAGAGCTTGAAGTACTGGTACCAGTCGTAAAATTCAACCTAAGAGGGATGTACAAAAGGATTTTTGTGAACTTAGTACTGTGGTATGGTTGTCCTCTTTAAAGGGTAAGAGGTCGGAGATTTGTCAGTGGTGTGCAATTAGAAATGTCAAGGTGAAGAGCCCTACTCATCTGAGAACTTCCAGCTATGTCCATGTTTAAAACTACTTGTCTTAAGTGATTTTGTCAAGTACTGACTCTTGTAGTCTTCAGAGTCCCCGTGTTCTCAGTCTTTACAGTCTGGTGAGCGACCCACAGCCATTGACTGTCTTGTTTAGATGGACTAGTAGTGGCACAAGAAGAATCCAAAAGCATGGCCCCGTTGCTGCTGTGGTTATACACTGCATTCATAGGCGATTTAGTAACGAAATGGTGCAAATATATCGCCACTGACAACTATTAAACAACTGGATGGGTGTGCATGGCCTAGTTTGTAATTTTAGATGGACTATAGTGGCGTCATAAAAAGAATCCACCAGTATATCACCGATTAGATTACATTAGGGGTAATAACAAGAGCTGCAATCACTACATAATGGTCATTGATTTTCATCTGGTGTTTACGCTGAAATTGAGAATTAAAAAAACATGAGATTTAAATTTATAATGTGATATATATCTATTGCGAAAATATCATGCAGAAGATTTAACTAGTACGGATGCATAAGCATTAAATCAGTGTTGTTCATATTTTTGCATGATACATAAGTGAAAAATAATTCACAGTGCTTTAACAGTATCATGCATATAAAACATTGACTGGGCGCTTATTGATTTTTTCGAGTCAATATAGACCCACCATATGATGAAGGAAGCCCCGAGTAAGACCTCATTCCCTTTTTTATGACAATGGAAAATATACTGACATACAATGGAGCTCCGGGAGGTAGACACAAAATCTTGTGTCAGGGATGGATATATGCATTTGGATATATTTTTTCTTCAATTTTCGAGCATATATGCCCACCATATGAGGGAAGCAGACACACACTAACCCCCAATTCCCATTTTATGACCATGTATAGTGTATATATCTGTGCATGAGATGTACCTTTTATCAAATACACTAGAGCTCCGAGTGAAGACACACTTTCATGGGGCATGTATGCTGATATGCATTAGGAAATATGTTTTTTCTTCAATTTTCGCGTCTATATAGGCACACCACATGAGGGAAGCAGGCCCCCTGTAACCCCTAATTCCCTTTTTATGACCATGCATCTTATATGTATCTGTGCAGGAGATGCCCCTTTATTCAAATACACCAGAGCTCCGGGCTGTAGACATACTTGCATGGGGCAGGGATGCTGATGATATGAAAATAGGGGTTTTTACCCAATTTTGAGTCAATAAGTACACCATATGAGGGAAGCAAGCCCCCAGGGACCCCTAATTCCCGTTTTATGACCATGGAACTTGTATATATCTGTGCATGAGATGTACCTTTTATCAAATACACTAAAGCTCCGGGTGAAGACACACTTTCATGGGGCATGTATGCTGATATGCATTAGGAAATATGTTTTTTCTTCAATTTTCGCGTCTATATAGGCACACCACATGAGGGAAGCAGGCCCCCTGTAACCCCTAATTCCCTTTTTATGACCATGCATCTTATATGTATCTGTGCAAGAGATGCCCCTTTATTCAAATACACCAGAGCTCCGGGCTGGAGACATACTTGTATGGGGCAGGGATGCTGATGACATGAAAATAGGGGTTTTTACCCAATTTTGAGTCAATAAGTACACCATATGAGGGAAGCAAGCCCCCAGGGACCCCTAATTCCCTTTTTATGACCATAGAACTTGTATATATCTGTGCAGGAGATGTACCTTTTATCAAATACACTAAAGCTCCGGGTGAAGACACACTTTCATGGGGCATGTATGCTGATATGCATTAGGAAATATGTTTTTCTTCAATTTTCGCGTCTATATAGGCACACCACATGAGGGAAGCAGGCCCCCTGTAACTCCTAATTCCCTATTTATGACCATGGATCTTATATGTATCTGTGCAGGAGATGCCCCTTTATTCAAATACACCAGAGCTCCGGGCTGGAGACATACTTGCATGGGGCAGGGATGCTGATGATATGAAAATAGGGTTTTTTACTCAATTTTGAGTCAATAAGTACACCATATGAGGGAAGCAAGCCCCCAGGGACCCCTAATTCCCTTTTTATGACCATAGAACTTGTATATGTCTGTGCAGGAGATGTACCTTTTATCAAATACACTAAAGCTCCGGGTGAAGACACACTTTCATGGGGCATGTATGCTGATATGCATTAGGAAATATGTTTTTTCTTCAATTTTCGCGTCTATATAGGCACACCACATGAGGGAAGCAGCCCCCCTGTAACCCCTAATTCCCTTTTTATGACCATGCATCTTATATGTATCTGTGCAGGAGATGCCCCTTTATTCAAATACACCAGAGCTCCGGGCTGGAGATATACTTGCATGGGGCAGGGATGCTGATGACATGAAAATAGGGGGTTTTACCCAATTTTGAGTCAATAAGTACACCACATGAGGGAAGCAGCCCCCTGTAACCCCTAATTCCCTTTTTATGACCATGCATCTTATATGTATCTGTGCAGGAGATGCCCCTTTGTCTAACTTGAGACATTTTTCCGTTTATAATTATATGTCCATATTGTTCAAAAAAACATTTAAAGCTAAATTATACTTATTTTTGGAACTAAATTGGATTTTCCACAACTACCCCCTTTGGTCACAAAAAATTAGTATGATAGAAAATACCACCACTCCGCAAATTGGCGACCAGCGTTGACTCTGTGAAAATTCAACAAAAATGACAGAGGATTTAGTATAGCATTTTTTTTAAATCGAATATATTATGCACCATTCAGCTGCCATAATTTGTTTTATGCTGACTCGAGTTTCCCTACACAAATTCAGGGGGCATAATTTCCATAATTTAGTTCTTTGTAAACTCTCCCCACAGCTAAGTTTAAGTAATAAAACAAATACCCCTACCCCGAGTCCCCTTTCAAATTAAAAACATGGCCGTGACACTTGGGAATGTTGATAATTTTAATAGATAAAATCACGTAAAAAGAATTAAAATGTGACATGTGCAAAGTGTGCTATGTACAGTGCTCGCGCTGAACACCCACGCAACGGTATGATTACATTCGGTACCGGATGTTTACATTTATGGAGGGTTATTAGGGTCACAATCCTAACTTCACATTTTGACTCTAACTTAATATTTTAATTCTTACTTAAAATTTTAATTCTAACTTAACATTTTAATTCTTATATTTTAATTCTAACTTTACATTTTAATTCTAACTTTACATTTTAATTCTTATATTTAAATTCTATTTACATTCTATTTACATTCTATTTACATTCTATGTACTCTAACTTAACATTTTAATTCTTATATTTTAATTCTAACTTTACATTTTAATTCTAACTTAACATTTTAATTCTTATATTTTAATTCTATTTACATTCTATTTACATTCTATTTACATTCTATTTACATTCTATTTACATTCTGTTTACATTCTGTTTACATTCTATGTACTCTAACTTAACATTTTAATTCTTATATTTTAATTCTAACTTAATAGTTTTATTTTAATATTTTAAATCTTCTACAAAAAGGTCTAATGTTGGAATTAAAATATTATAATTAAAAAGTTGAAATTGAAATGAGCATACAACTGATCTCAGAATTGAAAGGCAAAAATTAAAACAAACATAAAATTTATTCTGGAAGTTGTAATTGTGACCCAAATAACACGCCTGCACTTCTGTGACAATTATAACGAAAGGGGTCGCTGCGATCGGACGACGGAAATTGCCGATCTCGCAGTCACATGATCTCCGGTCATGTGATCCATACCCGGAAGAGATTGCATGTCGGCAGACATTTTTGCACAACAACGAAACTTCTCTCGTCGATTCTCATCAAATGTAAGTAAACTGAGTAATGTTTTCAAATAACTTCGATGCAGTCATCAACTAATGATATAACATGACCGCGCGGATTGGTTCTTAGGTTCCCAATACGATTTAATTTGATTTACCAGCCGCTTGAATTTGTGCACTTCAAGTTCAATGGCATTCTGATTCTCTAGTTCCGGGGAAACTCGAAAGATTTACACTCTTTTGAGTTTCGGATTGCTTGTGTACATTTTGTATCTGAGGCTCATACCTTTTCTATTTACAGGCGATAAAGGACTCCTGGCGCCAGATTCTGCTTGGTTCTCTTCTTATGGTGACAATAAAGACAAGATTCCACCAAAAGTTCCGAAATCCGCACCTTTATGAGCTAAAATAAAGACATTTGTCATTTGTGCAAAAACAAAAATTGTTGTCTGTTTCATTAAAATCATTTCCTGTTTACAAATAAGCACATGTCTGTCATGCGCAGTGGCATGGTTTCATATTGGTTCTGCCTTTTTGACGTATTAGCACCCACGACCCATTCAGCGATGGAAATGACAAACTCTTAACATGAAGACCCAGACTTCCCTTGTCCTATGTCTTCCTGAGTCAATTCCCCACCCAACGGTAGCGCGGTTCCATATCTTCGTGATTTTACATATGATTTTTTTCATTCTGAATTTTTCACTTTTTATTCCATCGCCCAGGGCCCAGGCTCCATTTGGCAATCGTCATTGACATTGGACACTTTCTAGTCGAAAATATACATGACACTGATTTAGTGCCTTCCTTTGTGAATTCCCCACCCAACGGTATGCGACTTTACACAAGTTCACGATTCTATGTTAATTTTTTTTTCGTTCTGAATCCATGGGGAACTTTCTCGGTCGCACTAAATCCAATCTTGCAATGCCAATTTGAGACTTTCTGGTAAAATATATCAATAACGCTGATTTTATGCCTTCATGTGTACTTCCCCATTCTCTTTCCACAATTTTGTGATTGTATTTTACTTTGTTTTCATTTTAAATGATGCACTTTTCTCTGTAACACCTACCGGTAGATCATGTCATGATTCTCTACTCTGGCTAACGCCGTAGCGTTAGCCAAAGTACAGGTTCATGGCACGATCTAGGTAACACCAAATACAATTTTGCAATGCCAATTTGAGACCTTCTGGTTAAAAATATCAATAACGCTGATTTTATGCCTTCGTGTGTGACTTCCCCATCCAGCGGTGTGCCTCTTTCTAGAATTTTGTGATCGTCTGTTACATTTTTTTCATTCTAAATGATGCACTTTTCTCAGTAACACCTACCGGTTAGATCGTGCCATGATTCTCTGCTCTGTGTAACGCCGTAGATTTAGCCAAACTACAGGTCCATGGCATGATCTAGGTAAGACCAAATACAATTGTGCAATGCCAATTTGAGACTTTCTGGTACAAATATCAACAGCGCTGATTGTATGGGGTAGGGTTCTCTATTCCAAAGGTTCATTATTCCGAAGGTTCATTATTCTGAAGGTTCCCTATTCCGAAGGTTCATTATTCCGAAGGTTCGCTATTCCGAAGGTTCGCTATTCCGAAGGTTTTCTATTCTGGGCGTATTTAACCAAAAATGAATCAAAATTTGCACCCCACCACAAAAACCACACGAGAAATGAAAAATACGATTACGCTAGTATTCATATATAGGCCTAGTACATTTATACACCGTCGCAGATGTTGGTTATTAATATAAAGAAGAGAGTATCAGTTTATCGTTTATTATGGAAAGTTAAAAACATGACGACTGAAATAAACTACATGTAAGAGAATGGCAATCTGTATTTGAAAAAAACATCAACATTCAAGGCCCACTTAATTTTAAAACCCCCAGATCACATATATAAAATATATGCCACTATTTATACCATTTGAAATATGAAGCTCTCTAACACTGTATAATCAGCTTATCCCATGTCATAAACTGTGTGTTGTTTTTGTTGAGATAACGACGTGTTTTTTTGTGCTTAAGGTTCATCTGGTTTTGTTGCGCAAAGTGAAGTGTATTATTATCAATGGAGGGGGATAACTTTATATTTTAAAGATAGTGTTATTCCCCTTCAATTGAAAATACACTAGGTTGAATTATGTTGCATTCTGGGAGCCATGGCATATAACGGGGGAATCTTTTTATGATTTAAGATGTTTTCTATTTCTCTATGGGCATCTTCTGATACAGACGTTTGAAATGGTGATGAACTATATATATTGTTTTAATCATATTTTATGGCACAGATTGTTATGATGCCTCTAAGATTATTGAGATATAACGTCATACGCAATGACATTACATCGTATGGAAAGAGCAATTGTGTGGACTGCCTGACGTGAATATGTATTGGAAAATAACGTCATACGTAATGACATTAAATCTCAAGGTAACCTGCCCAAAAAAAAAGAAGTTATTTCCTTCATAAAAAAGAGTTATCGTGATAAACACCCCATGCATCCGGATATGATCGTAGCGGAAGACATGCTCGTATCGGAATAACCACATGGCCCGCGATTTGCACACCATTCACGGTTAGACAAATGTTGCACCGAAACAAACACATACCAGTGGTTGACGGTGGTGGTATTATTTGTGGCTATCATTTACCCAACTGTACATCAAACTTCTTTAAACCTGGACGCAGTTTAATCCTATTTTACCGGGAAGTTAGGCCAAAAATTGTGGCAAAATTTGCATTTCTTACATAAAATTACGATTTCTGTGGTAACAGCCCAGACAATCTAGTCTTTGCATACATTGCTATTTCCGCGGATATTCCCTTAATATAATAGACAACATTTCCAGTCATGTATCTACATTTTCCATAGTAAAAAATAACCATATATGCAGGTCATAGCAAGAAAATATGGTATGTCTATAGCAGTGGTATGAAATATCTATAGCACCAGCTATAGACATGCCCCAAAATCGAGTGAGTGCCTCAATGGAAACTAATTTTTCGGGCAATAATATGATTGACATCGCAAACATGTCCAGTTCATTTTGAAGCTAAGATATCATACTTTGAGAGACTGTATGCTATATAATATGTCAATGCAAAGATTCATTAAAATTTGATAAAACTTATACCGAGTAAGTATTTCAGGTCATAATTTTCGTATAAAACCCGATTATCAAACAGTAATATGCAGATTGCGGAAACCACAACCGCTCATTTCTGTAGACCGATTGTCGCTGTTAACGTTAACAAAAATCAAGGTAACATAAACCGTGTTTTTATGAAATAACTTACGCAACTAAAGACGATGTGCAAATCGCGGGCCATGTGGTTATTCCGTTTCGAGCATGTCTTCCGCTACGAGTATGTCCGGATGCATGGGGTGATAAAGAACCCTCTCAATACTTGAATATAGAATTAACCTTTAAAATAAAAAAAATCTTCGGAATAGCGAACCTTCGGAATAGCGAACCTTCGGTATATAGTGATCCTTCGGAATAGTGAACCTTCGGAATAGCGAACCTTCGGAATAGAGACATGTTCCCGATTGTATGCCTTTGTGTGTGATTTCCCCATCCAATAGTCTGCCTCTTTCCACAATTTTGCGATTGTGCCTTACATTTTTATGTTTACCCATACCATAGTATGGTAAACATAATGTTGACGTCCGGAGTTTCTCAGACCAAAATACAGATCGAGTTCAAATATGGGTTTGATCCGAGTTTTTTTTTACGGAGTTATGGCCCTTTTTAAACTTCGAATTCACGCATGCTGTCATAACTCAAACAATTTTTATCTGATCGGAACCAAATTTGGTATGCGAGTTTCAGAGCCCAAAATACAGATCGAGTTCAAATATGGGTTTGATCCGATTTATTTTAAAGGAGTTATGACCCATTTTTCAAAGAAAAAAATAATTTTTTTAATCCGATGCTATAACTGAAGTATTTTTTCTCCGATTGTGTTCATATTTGATATGTAGGTTTATGATGACACACCCCTCATCTGTATAGTTATTGGTATTGATTGGTTGATCGGTTTAGAAAATAATTAACCCTTTACACACATGCTATCCAATGCAATAAGTTGAACATATTTCTTCTGATCTGCCTCATATTTCTTACCTAGGTTTTTCTTAGCACGTATGGTTTTTATGGTTACCCATACCATAGTATGGTAAACATAGTGTCGTTGTCCGGATTGACCACTCGTCGTTAGTCCGTCCGTCTGTCTGTCTGTCTGTAGACACTTTACGCATGGTGCGATAACTGAAATATCTGATCGGAACAAAATTTGGTATGTAAGTTTGTCGAGTTCGAATATGGATTTGATCAGAGTTTTATTTACGGAGTTATGGCCCTTTTTCGACTTAGAATTCACAAATTCTATGATAACTAAAAAAAAATGATCTGATCAGAACTGATCAGAACCAATTTTGGTATGTCAGTTTCTCCACCTGACATACAGTTCGAGTTCGAATATGGGTTTGATCAGATTATTTTTAAGGGAGTTATGGCCCTTTGACATAGAATTCATGCATGATTCAATAAATCTACTAGTTTTCATCTGATAGGAACCAAATTTGGTATGTGTGTTTGTCAACTCAAAATACAGATCGATTTTGAATATGGGTCAGATCCTGTTTTTATACCCCGACTTTTTTTTTTAAGTTACGCCTCTTTTTCGACTTATTTTGACTTAGAAAATTCTGTCCGACTTAATAACTTTAACAAATATGAACCGATTTCAATAATTTTTGGTATACATGCTTCTCACAATACCCTCTCTACATGATGCGGCTAGGGATTGGCTCAGACTGTTTTTCGTAATATTACACCTCCACCCTGGTCATCCTATAAATTCCGCAACGGGCAAAAGTTGGGTAATACGCCGCCACGGGCAAGGAGACAACCGAGAGGTGAGTTTAAATTGCGGGAAATATTGAATGAAATTGTTGTTTCTTTGATAAATGTCCGATGTAACAATGTCAATGGTAAACCAATGATATAGGAGACACCTAAATTTGAAACTAGAATGGCATTTATTTTAATATAAAGGACCGAGAGATGATGAGAATATGCTTTTATTTTTTTAAAGTGTCGTGTTTTCGAGTCAATACATGACAAACGTGTATGAGTGTCGCTAACACCTTGTTGATATATATTCATATGTATCTCATTGTCAATTATTGCCACTATTTATGTCATAATATTGTATAATACATAAGTATATCGAGGCAGCTTGGGTGGCACCGCACAATCTTCAAGTAATTTCGCAACGGGCACTACACGTTATTGTTTAACGTCCGTTGCGGGCAAAACGTAATACACCCATCGGGCACGAGTAATATCCGCATTGGCCGATCGACATTAGACGATCTGTGCATGACGTCAATATCAGCGACCAACTTTAGCAGGAAGTCGAGAAAGTAAACAATCACGACGATTGAAACACATACAACATCTACAGCCGTCTGGTTCTATATTAATGCTTTCAAATTGCGATTTTAAATATTACAAATTGGTTACAGTACTAGTACTGACTGTAGGCTACAGGTTGGCCCATATTTAAAGGCTAGACCCCGTGGTATAGACCTAATAGGCTAAGCCTAGGCCTATATATACTAGTAGCTTGAATATATATATTCATCATTACATAACTTACAGTCAGGTTATAAATATTATTGAGTACTAGTAGGCCTATACGGTCATGTTTATAAACAGAATACTAATATGTATATAGTAGGCCTACTTGGAGTTTATGCATACATGCGTGATATATAACCACCCAACTGTCATGCGCTGTAATTAATACATTATTATATATATACCAGTACCGGTAGGCTATTTGGCTATCGGAATTATGGAAACTAATTTGTAATACCAATGTTATAAATAGTGTGGTTTATCTTTATAATATTAATATTTATATGTATATATACACACTTGTATGTACCGTATACCACTATACCGGTACATGTTTTAAGGTGTCACCCTAACACTAAACATTCAATCAATATATAAACTGTGACGTGACCAGTGACGTAATGTCAGAAATCTTACGTAATGTTTAGGGGGGCAAAACATATGAAGTCTTCAATGTTCTAAATGGCTTATGTTGTCGAACAAGGGGGTGTAAACAATTATTTACATATTATGCTCGTATTCACCCACTATTCCCACTAATGAAATAACTATAACCTAGTTGTGGGATAAGTGAACAGAGCTGTAAATGGGTGGGGCATGGACAACAATCTTTTAAATTTATTTTTTGTTTGTAGAACAGGACAAAAAAAACACTTTCATACATTGTGTTTCACCAAGTATTTCTAATCCAGTTACGTGGTCTCACATATATGTGTTGCCCCCCCCCCCCCCCTCCCCCTCCGAAATGTGCGTTCTTTATCATTTCGAAGGAAAAACACCGTATTTTGTATAGGCCTACATCGCTCAGTTAGTCAGTTACTATTATATAATATACGGCGAGTTGGAGTTTTGTATACTATTTTTTTTTTATTAACTTTTGCTTTCGAATTGATAATGCCCGATATACATCTTAGAGGCATGTTGTACACAAGTTATTGTTTTTTATTCTTTTTTAGAAAATATGTCGGACATACTCCACGACCTAGAGATGGAACTCAGCGCGATCGATGCGTCACTGAACGACGTGACAATTGAAATTATACCCGTCGTCGGGATGGAAGGAGTTCCAGAACATTCTCACCCGTTGACATCGACCCCACATCTACTTTCACTATAATACATGTATTATAATAAAGAACTGTTTTATACGTGTTCATAATGTCTAACGAAGTTACATGTATACGCCTGTTGAAGAAAAATATGGTATAAACACCAATAAGCAATGGAATTTGTGTATTTGTGACGATCTCTTTGCTAAAATTACAGATTTTGTACTCAAAGAGCTCAGTTCAAACACTATTGTGCCCGAAATATGTATTACTCCAGCCCGGAACGGATAATTACTGTGCCCGCACATGTATTACTTACACAAATATACACCATGCTTGCAAATGTGCACTTATTCGAACGAAAGGGGTGCAATTCGAGGTGCTTACTTTCAGAACACGTCAGTTAATGGTTATGCTATATAAATAATTGCATATTTGCCACTAAGGCTCCTACTAGTAATATATGTGACTAGCCGATGAGCCCGACGTTGTCCGGGCTATTCAAAAACCAAATTTCAAGTCGATAGCTCCACCCGTTTCCGAGATCTGGTCTGCGCATGCGCGAAGTTGGCGTCGCACGGGCTCGGCGACCCGATAAAATTCGTATACGGGGCAAGATACATTCACATACCAAATTTCAAGTCGATAGCTCCACCAGTTTCCGAGATCTCGTCTGCGCATGCGCGAAGCTGGCGTCGCACGGGCTCGGCGACCCGATAAAATTCGTATCCGGGGCAAGATACATTCACATAGCAAATTTCAAGTCGATAGCTCCACCCGTTTCCGAGATCGCGTCTGCGCATGCGCTGCATGGGCGTCGCACGGGCTCGCCAATACGACAACGACCACCGCCTGGTCAAACTACACACACGTACCAAGTTTCGTCCCGATCGGTCGAGAATCGTAGATTTGTATTAAGGACAGACAGACAGACAGACAGACAAACAGACAGAGGTCTTCAAAATATATATGAGATACGGTAAAGTCGTGTTTGTGTCGAAACCGGAGATGTAACCGGCAAATATTGACTTTTTCGCAACAATGGTTGCTTATTTTATATCAAAACTTCTACCAACCGATAAATAAACATTGACCTACACCATACGCAATGCATCGCTGTTTAGAAGCAAGAAATTTGCCTTATATGAGACATAATACTAACCTTGTTTTGAGAATTTTCCCACCATCAGCCCGAATTGTGTATTACTATATGCCCGCAGAGGCGTATTACTGAAATTTACTGCCCGTTGCGGAAGTTATAGGATGACCAGCGTGACCTCATTTTCGACTTATTTTGACTTAGAAAATTCTGTCTGACTTAATAACTTTAACAAATATGAACCGATTTGAATAATTTTTTCTGTACAAGCTTCTTGTGACACCATATTGATATTATTAGTCCGAATTTTTCTTTAAAGTTAAAAATCTTTTTGGTTGAGTTTACGGATAATGCGGGTTGAATTTGCCACGGTGGGGGTATGCTAGCACTCGAGTGCACACCTCTTGTTTATACCAGAGTTATGGCCCCGTTTTAACTTAGAATTGAACAGATTTGAGATTTGCTTACAATATATAACCAGAAGCAGCTTATAATTAACTGTGGTATCTGTGAGAAAGAGACTAGAGTTAAACTATATTATTGATAATGAAATCTGATACTCACTGCTGCAAGCCATCTGTTGTTTATTGCATTTCCATAGTGTGTGGACCCTGTTGGCTCAGGACTCCCAGGCAGCTCTGTCAGATTTAGCATATCAATGCATTGTTCAAGTGACATACAGTCCCCTAATTTTATAGAGTTAAATTGTTAACCCTGGTCATCAATTTTATGCTTTTGTATATTTTTCATGTAGTCATTCTCCTATTATATCCCATTCACTTAGTACAGTGTGGACTTTTGTAGTTAAAATGAACCCTTCTCAACATTCCTGATACTTAATAGAAATATCTTTCATCTGATATATCTCATTTTATTGAGATGTACATGTATGTAAACTTGGTATGTGAGTACATAATGCGATAACTCAAACATTTTCTATCCGATCGGAACCAAATTTTGTATATGGGTTTCTCAGATTTTTTTTACAGACTTATGGCCCTTTTTCCACTTAGAATTAACACATTCTGCCATAACTCAAACATTTTTTATCTCATTGGAACCAAATTTGGTATGTGAGTTTCACAGCCCAAAATACTGAGCGAGTTCGAATATGGGTTTGATCCGAGTTTTTTAACGGAGTTATGGCTCTTTTTCGACTTAGAATTCATGCATGCTGCCATAACTCAAAATATTTTTATCTTACCGGCACCAAATCTGGTATGTGAGTTTCTCAGCCCAAAATACATATCGAGTTCGAATATGGGTTTGATCTGATATTTTTTAATGGAGTTATGGCCCTTTGACATAGAATGCATGCATGCTTCCATAAATAAACCATTTCTCAACTGATAGGAACCAAATTTTGTATGCGAGTTTCTCAACTCAAAATACAGATCAAGTTCGAATATGGGTTTGATCCGATATTTTTTAATGGAGTTATGGCCCTTTTTCAACTAAGAACTGAACAGACAACCCTAGCAGTCTACAATTAATTACCAGTAATATGAAGTTTAACTCCTTAGAGAAGTGAGGTGTTTATCTTGATGACTGTTGTGGGTAGAATTTGATACATTTGATACATTAACATTGTAAAGCTCTTGACCAAGTATTCCATGTCCAAGTCACCTTTTCACATTTAACCCAAGGCTGTGGTTGTGCAGCTCTACAGATCCTGTTCCAGTGCATTCTCTTATATAAATGTGAGTGACCCATAAATTCCAATAATTTGTGTTGGGTACATTGTCTATAATAGTACATAACAGTATACTCTATAATTCAACATCAAAACTCTCATTTATGATTCCGATCAGAATAACTTACCATCGCCAAGGGATGGGTTAACATCTGCCGATCGTGATCGGCCTCTCGTTGGTATTGTTTAATTAACCCTTTTTACTCTTATGTTTACTTAGAATTCACCCAAGCTGCCATGACTCAAAAAAAAATTCATCTGATCAACACCAAATTTGGTATATGAAATTATCACCCCTAAATACAGATCGAGTACAAATATGGGTTTGATCCGATATATTTTAACAGAGTTATGACCCTTTATAATTCAAGTAGTTACTGCTGGGAATTTTACGAGAACATATCTAACAGACCATGTGTGTTATTGAAATGAGTTAATTATCACTATGGACATTATATATGACATGCTACTGGTATAAAGCCTGATAGTGGTACCCCTGGCTGGTAGGATTTGTTTTTCATAATGTCAAATTGATTGTTGACTATCTGGTGGAGTTCTGTTTTCTGTGAAATATTAAGTTAACCCCTTTGCTGAAACATGTTCATTACATTAGTTAATGTACACACTACATGTTATAGGACACATATTCTAAAATATTAAATTGGAATAGTCCATTGTTACTTTGTAGGGATGTTTTACAGACATTGTTGTCTTATCTTAGACAAAAATTAATCCACACATTCCTTAGTTCCATGATATGATGTCATTGAAAATGATTAACCCTCTCCACACATCATATGGTTTTGATGCTTTTCATTTGATCATTCTCCTATATTATGTCCAGGTTGATGGTGATCCACTTTTGATTTGCATGGATTTGGGATTAAAATTAAACCATTCCATGACACTTATTATGCGATAGACAGATATAATATTATCCCTTTCACTTTGATCCAGGTTCCGTAAGGGTTTCAATAAATCACCAATTGAATATTCATCATTAGAGGAAATGTCTTATTTTTAAATTCCCTCAATTGCATTTGGGCTCCAGGGTAATATTAATGGTGCTGGTATTCTTGAGACTGACTTATTGTATGGGTTTTTAAATCCAATGACAAGCTTTGTATAGACTATTTTGTGTTTATCAGTTCATTAGTTTGGGTAAGATTAACCCCATTCTATATGATTTGATAACTCAAATATTTCAATTGATAATGTTTATACATGTAGTTCTTGGCATAGTTGATGAGAACACACCCCTAACCTGCATAGTGAGGGTCATTTGGTTTATTTGCATAAAAATATTAACATCCTCCACCAGTCCTGTTGACACAATGTGATAACTAAATATTTTTCACACGATCACTATATTAAGTGTGAATTGTTGAAACTTTAGCACTCATGAAAAGGTTGATGTAAGGATTTATAAAACTAGCTGATCGCTATCGCCAAGGCAATGGTATGGGTATGGCCTCTCGTTTTCATTTAAAATCACCTGTGCACTTTACACTTGTCGCACCAAGTCCCATCTTGCAATGCCATTCGCGGACTTTCTTATTATTGCCACAAATTTTGTATCGTATTGGAGTGTCAATACTGATTTAGACTCATGATCATAATGCATTCACATATTTTGAAAGATGTATGTACACAACATTTGGACAATTCATCGAGATGTATTCCTTTCTCAAATCAAAACCAATATACATTGGGTTATAAAGTAAATTATGAGTAGAGCCTGGTTGAAATGCTACTGTGTGGCGAGTCACACTCGTCTTCGAGCTACTGTTGTACTAATGCCATATATGTGTGGTGTTATTAATGATTTGTATTGTGCAGAGGTGAAAATATGCTCGTAAACCTCCACAGTAAAACATTTTACACCAAGCTCTAATCATAAGCGATAAGCATTAATTATTTTTTAGTCAAATGTGAAGGACTCAATGTTGGTACATAAAATTTGCAAACATCAGTGCTGGCTTTTTCTCAATTAGCTCGGATTAGCCAAACACTGTGAAAATGACAACTTTGTAAAAAAAATAGCCTGTACATTTGTGTGACAGCATCAGTTTGACCTACCAGCATCATATCAATTCAGCAGGACCGACCAACATCATAGCAGCCTAGCAGGAATCTTGACCAGGGGTGAGTGTTATTTATTTGTGCAGTCTTTTGTCGGTTTCATAATCCTGAGAGAACAAGACAGTCAGTGACTGTGGGTCGCTCACCAGACTGTAGAGACTGAGAAGACTGGGACTCTGATGACTACCGGTTCAACAGTCAGTACTTGACAAAATCACTTAATACAAGTAATTCTAAACATGGATATAACTGGAGGTTCTCGGATGAGCAGGGCTCTTGACCTTGAACTTTCTAATTGCACACCACTGACAAATCTCCAACCTCTTACCGTTTAAAGAAGACAACCATCCCGGTACCACAGTACTCAGTTAACAAAAATCCTTTTTACACCCCTCTTAGGTTGAATTTTACAACTGGTACCAGTCCTTCAAGCTCTTAAACTTTTGAAAATTACCAACCTGACACCCCAGTAAGTTAAAATTTGTGGCCATTTCTGTCCAACAGTTTAACCTGAAGTAGCAACATATGGACTGTTGATTTAAAAACATACATGTTGGAAAATAAAACCAAACTATGATAACAATTCTAACCTATTTTGGTGTGAACATCTAATCTACAACTAATGTTGTATCAGGTATGAAATTTTCAACTGGTTAAACTTTGATCAAAGTAGCAGGTCAAAAGTCCATCCCCTCTACACTCCCTCCCCATTGCCTCGTCAGGCTGCCTAGAAATCAATATTATTATACCAGTACCAAACAGCATAGAGGAGAGTTATCTCTGCCCCTATTAGAACAAATGTGAATCCCCAAATATGAGATCCATTCATCTAGTAATATCAATATACCCCCAATATCCCCCCAATTTTTCTTTGAAAAATCAGAGCATGATTTCACCTGGAAAAGTGGTGGTTAAGAAAATAATATTGGAAAATCTACAACTAATGTTGTATCAGACATGAAAAATTTTGGTGTGATCATCTAATCTACAACTAATGTTGTATCGGGCATGAACTTTTCAACTGTTCAAATTTTGATTAAAGTAGGGTGTCAAAACTCCATCCCCTCTATACTCCCTCCCCATTACCTCAAACATTGCCCCTACCCAGGCTGCCTAGAAATCAATATTATTATACCAGTACCTAACAGCATAGAGGAGAGTTAAATCTCTTATCTCTGCCCTATTAGAACAAATGTGAATCTACATCTATGAGATCCATTCATCTAGTAATATCAATATACCCCCAATATTCAATATACCCACCCCCCCCCCCCCATTTTTCTTTGAAAAATCAGGGTATGATTTCACCTGAATAAGTGGTGGTTAAGAAAATAATATTGAAACATCCCAGCCTGTATTTAGTGTGTCTGACCTTTGCAGAATGAGGTCCCCAAAAGGTGAATTTAATGACACTATCCCGCAAGGTGGGCTAGTATCATAGAATTCACCCTCTGTGGGCCTCTTTTCCTAAAAATGACCCCATTTGAACAAATCTGAACCCTGATCACCCAAGGTCCCTCCACACCAAATATAAGTATATAGGGCTATAGGCCCAAAGGTTCTTGAGAAGAAATTGTTTTAAGAATTACTATGGAGGGAAAGAGTTATGGCCCTGGCTTTGCACCTATTTGATCTGATGAACTTATTTGAACAAATCTGATTGCGAGTCACCAAGGGAACATGCACACCAAAATATATAAACACATTCGGTCATTAATATGGAGAAGAAAACAATTGTTGATAGACGCATGGATAGACATCCCAACAGACAGGGATAGAAGGACAGACAGAAGACAAATACAATCCAATTTTTCTTCACCTCGATAAGTGGTGGTTAAGAAAATAATATGAAACAGCCAAGTCTGAATTTAGTTTGTCTGACATTTGCAGAATGAGTTCCCCATAAGGTGAATTTAATTACACTATTCCGCAAGGCAGGCTAGCATCACCAAATTCACACTCAGTCTGATTAGGCCTCAACTGCCATGGGAAACCTAGAAACAGACTGAAGTTCTACAGTTGAAGTTGGTGATGCACACCCATTGAGCACCTCAATTATGCATTTAATCTTCTGCAAATTAGGGGACAGAAACTAAAGAGAAGGGAAAAAGTCAAAAAGTAACTAAAACAAAATATCAATTTGATACTCAAGATACTTCCCAGAAGATGAGGCCTAAGCAGAATGAGGTCCCTGGATATTGTATTTGGTGATCCTAGCCTGCTGTAACTCTGGGGACCTCATTCTGCAAATGTCAGACACACTAAATTTTAATTTGATTATAACAAGCACCAGTGCTAGTGTTGTTTACACAAACCTGTCCAACAACATTCTAATCTCTAATCTGTCATTCTGATCTCAATTAATGACCTGACACTACCAGACTGAGTCTTCTGGCAGTTATAATACTGGCAGGTATACTAGTAATAACTGCTTCTGGTTGTGGGCAGGGTGGGGTGGTGGGGCCTGGGTCATGTGTGGGGGAGGGGGGTGATGGAAAGTTTCTGTGATTTCATTAAAGATTAAGTTTCATGAGGATGTTAAAATGGTGAAGAGTTTTTCAAATTTAATAACATGGTTTTAATAATAAAAAAAATTGTGTGTTAAATTGAGCAAGGAGTTAAATCTGAATATTTTTTTTAGTTATGTCCCTGGCTCCCACATTTGACCCAGTGACCTCATTTAAACAAATCTGAACCCCAGTCACACAAGGACCCTTCGTACCAAATATGAACCCATTCGACCCGATGGTACAAGAGAAGAAGTAGTTTTAAGAAATACTATGGAGGGAAAGAGTTATGGCCCTGTCTTCGCAACTATTTGACCCAGTAACCTCATTTGAACAAATCTGAAGTTAGTCACCTAGGGTACATCCACAGCAAATATGAACCCAATCGGTCTTATGGATTGGGAGAAGAAGATGTTTAAAGAATTGTTGACGGACGGATGGATGGAAGGATGACGGACAAGGAGTGATGACTATAGCTCCACCGGAGACTTCGTCTCAGGTGAGCTAAAAAGCAATGCAGTCTGTTGGAAGTAATTGGAATGCAACTGGTGCCAATGATTCCATACAATCTGAATCAGAACACGCGATATTGAATCGAATAAGATGAAAGATTCTGCATCACATTGAATTGATTCGCAGGGCCCTAATTGAAACAACCGAATACAATAATGTACATGCAATGGATTAAGGTAATAATACATGTACCGTACATACCAACATGCATTTATGCTGCAGTATTCAATGTAAGTGATGCTAACAATTCTGACATTGCCATTCACAGGCCAATTTCAGGGAGAATACACAGTTGTCAGCCTGGATGATTTATTTCGCCCAGACAACGTGCACATGTATATGCACACTATACACTTACACACTACATGTACTGGTATACTTTAAATTTTAAAATGACTTTATTACATTCATATCTGATTTACCTTGATTTATCGAGTGATTATAAACTATAATTGCACTCCTGAATTATGTCACTTTAGCTAGCATGTTATGTATTTATATTCACAATCGAAATATAAGCGTCATGATTATAATGGCAGTGATATTAGGATTTCTAATAAATTAAGAGGTTTATAATGGAATATGATTAAACCGAGAATAATCACTTGATTGAACTGGTGCCATGAAAAAAAATTCAATTGAGGCAGGGTCTAATTTGTGTTTGTACAACATCCCTACCTCTCATGAATTATTTCATGTCACCAGTTCAATGAAGTGATTACTCTCTATATATTACTGGTATCCAAACAATAAGCCATTTATCATGGCCATGTCTTTGTGTTCAAACATTGGAAAATAACGGAAGCTGAGAACCTGGTATGAATTGAACTGTGGTGGGGTCTCAAGCCAAACTCTCAGGTGCATAATAATCGTGATGGCCTAATAATAGTGATTGGTAGGGATTTAGGCTGATTTTAATAATGTCTCAATGTAAATATTAGTGATCATTGGGAATTTTCTCCAAATTAATAATCATGCTGACACTATTATTAGGCACCTGAGAGTACCCCTTCACATTAGAAAAAATGCCATTGAATGGCATAAGTTGCTTGAGGATAGAAGTGATCTATCATACCACTGTAAATTCAACCAGGCGCTTCCTATTAAATAATTGTACCAAGCAGGAGTGGGGCAGGGATACCTGAATGTGCTCACTGGATGCAATCGCATTACAACATGTATATATTCTGAAGTAGTTCCATAAAAGATAGATCATGCCATGAATCTACTCTGGCTACAGGCGTATCAAGGTTCATAGATTGTTCACTTACAAGTACGGTAATTATCCACATTTTTTTTTTAAACGCAACATCTAATCATGAGATTTTTCATGCCAGACTCAACAAGATAAATACTCTGTTTCTTCAAATAACAAATAGGTGTGCTTTTAGTTGATGTTGGTCCACTCTCCATTGCATGTCACTTACAGTAGAGAAGTCATTGTTTCCGTTATGAATCCGTTGTTTTGTGTGTCAATTCGAACAAAATCCTGAAATAAAAACAGACTTTTCGAAAGGGTTATCGATCATAACATTTCCGTGCTAATGATGTTGTGTCGAGCCAAATTTTGATTATGTTCACCTGATAAAAGTAGTTTTTCTGGATATACCTCTCAAGAAATGTATGGTAAGTGATTATCGATATTCGATAGTTTTGCATACGTAGTTATTCATGTCCGAAGCGTATTCGTTTTTATGAGATTTCGAGTGCAACAGGGGAGGTGGGTGAGTTTAAAAAAAAAAAAATTAACATGTTGTTTCCCAACTTTCCTATTATTCTTACTCTAGGGCTATATGTAATGGCCAACAACAGACTGTGGGATTAATAGTGACACAAATTTATGCTAGTTAGTTCAGTCATGATATTTAACATTCCAACAAAAGGTATGTGTTTTTTATTTGTAGTTTTATTTGTGTCATTAGATGACGTGAACAGTGTAAGTTAAAGGGGCATGTCCATGCCAATAGAATTATCGGGTTCTACACTTTGCAAGTTTTCACGTCCTTTGTTGGACGATGAGGGATTAAGACCACATAAATGTCAAATATTAAAATAGGTCTTAATCCGAATCGTCTAATAAGTAATATATTGGACCAGGGTGATGGAATAAAAAGTTAAAAATTCAGAATGAAAAAAATCATATGTAAAATCATGAAGATATGGAACCGCGCTACCGTTGGGTGGGGAATTGACCCAGGAAGACATAGGACAAGGGAAGTCTGGTTCTTCAGGTTAAAAGTTCATTTCCATCGCTGAATGGGTGGTGGGGGCTAATACGTCAAAACAGCAGAATGCCATTGAAGTGCACCAATTCAAGCGGCTGGTAAATCAAATTAAATCGTATTGGGAACCTAAGAACCAATCCATGCGGTCATATTATACCATTAGTCGATGACTGCATCGAAGTTATTTGAACATTACTCAGTTTAATTACATTTGATGAGAATCGGCGAGAGAAGTTTCGTTGTTGAGCAAAAATGTCTGCCGACATCAGGGAATATATTCCCTGGCCGACATGCAATCTCTTCCGGGTATGGATCACATGACCGGAGATCATGTGACTGCGAGATCGGCAATTTCCGTCGTCCGATCGCAGCGACCCCATTCGTTATAATTGTTACAGAAGTGCAGGCGTGTTATTAGGGTCACAATTACAACTTCCAGAATAAATTTTATGTTTGTTTTAATTTTTGCCTTTCAATTCTGAGATCAGTTTTATGCTCATTTCAATTTCAACTTTTTAAATATAATATTTTAATTCCAACATTAGACCTTTTTGTAGCAGATTTAAAATATTAAAATAAAACTATTAAGTTAGAATTAAAATATAAGAATTAAAATGTTAAGTTAGAGTACATAGAATGTAAATAGAATGTAAATAGAATGTAAATAGAATGTAAATAGAATGTAAATAGAATTAAAATGTAAGAATTAAAATGTTAAGTTAGAGTACATAGAATGTAAACAGAATGTAAACAGAATGTAAATAGAATGTAAACAGAATGTAAATAGAATGTAAATAGAATTAAAATATAAGAATTAAAATGTTAAGTTAGAATTAAAATAAAAGAATTAAAATGATAAGTTAGAATTAAAATGTGAAGTTAGGATTGTGACCCTAATAACCCTCCATATATATCACGTAATCATCTAGTCCAGTTGATTGATCTCAATATAAGTAAGTGCATTAGTATTCATTCACATGGTGATTTCTCTCATCGTTTCTGGGATGGTGCAGGCGTTTAAATGTGTTCACTGTGGATCAAAGTGGACGAACACGAGTGGTATTGTAGATCACAATGTCAGATCACGGACAATGTGAGTTGCGCTATTTGGAAAAGTTTTTGGACCATGCAACAGGGACAGAGAAATACGCACTGAAAGTGCATCGTGGTGTCATTCCAACAGACCTAGTCTCAGAGGGGAGAAGGGTCGATGTTAAGGACGAGTCAATATTCATTGTCAATGTGAAATCGAAAGTAAAAAAAACTCAACACACCTGTCAAGCGAAAACTAAACTATGAATCAGAAATAGTTGATGAACAGGAAGAAAGTTCAATGGATGATACCAGTGGCAGTAGTATCCCAATAGACGAAACGGAATTTGAAGTTGAGATTGAGGAACTAACAGACCTGCTGCCAAAAGTGCTACAACAGCTAGAAGGTGAGGGGCATGTCGATCTGTATCTGTATATGGAGATGAATCGACTTATCGCTCATGTCTCACTGCCCTTAGACAATATATGTGTTATTTGTTATTCTTGGACTTTGTCCGGCTATTTAGAGGAAAATTCCTTCGTTCCTCAACACATTGGCGACATAACTCAAGGATTAACAGAGAAAAACTACTATGAACCTCTAACAGCTAAGCTGGATGTTGCCGTACCTCATAGACTCAACCTTATGACAAAGGACCAAGAATCTAAACAAGAGCAAGAATCTGAGGGTTATCTTCCTCAGGTATTCGCCAAGACGTTATCCAGCAAGTAGCACATGTGTTTGGAAAAAACATAGTTAATATAGCAGTCGACGGAAAAAGGATATGCAGAGGAAAAGTCAAAGTTCTTGGTGATGATTGTTGGGGAAGAGAGACCGAGCCAACTCTGGAAGACAGACGGAAAACACTGGAGATCAAGGACAAAGAAGCAGTATCAAGATGTTTGGAAATTATAGAAGATTGTGAGGCCTGCGGAATCGATGACTTGGAGTCGGTCTTATCTTCTGCATCTTCGGAATTAGTCGAGATAATACAACACGTCATCACAAGACTCGTTGAGACCAACATAATTCTAAAAGCTAATGCAACTATGGCTAAGTCATAACAAAACGATATTTGCACCCGACGTAAATGTTTATACGATATGTTTAGTCATGACCAATCAGTCCCATATATGTTCGAAGAATGTCCTGAGAATAACACCGCCTAAACCTGATAAAATACCAGAATATATGAAGGTTTAATTCCAGCTATCATCCGGTCTTTGACAGCTTTTTCCCGATCATACCATGTTTTCTCATTGCTATATTCGTGCCATGTTTTCTCGGTAGCGCCCTCCGTCAAACTAAATTTTCACCAAGAAATGTAGCTTTGATGGTTGGGTTTATACACCCAAATCGATTCCCAATATATTTGCCTATAATTTCAATTGGTTTCCCGAAGTAAAGGTAATGGTTTGCAAAAAGTTATGGAGATTTAAACAGGAATTTTACCTTTTTCGAGGCAAAAGCTGTGATAAAAGTATTGAAGGGACGCGAGTATGCGATATTATTAACTAGGCAATCATACTTAATGTTTGTTGGGTCCTTTGTTCGATGATTAAAGCAAAAAAAACAGTTAAGAATATTTCATTCTGTGCTTTGACAAACCACGTTTTCCAATCTACCCCTCGTACGGGAATTCCCGTGGTTAACAGCTCTACACCGACCCACAGCAATACACCGATCGGCACACATAGGGTGATACCGCGCTTTAGCTATATGGGCCCCTGATACGCTAATTAACGGTATACCGCTCTTTAGCGTTTGGTGCTAAAATACGGTATACTGCTCTTTAGCCCTCGGTGCTAAAGAGCGGTCCATGTTGGATCAGCGGCACGTGCATTGCCAAGATATTTTGCGCATTGCGCCAACGTATAACGTTATCATCCGTAACGCTCTTTTGCCCTCATCGCTAAAGAGCGGTACACTCTTAAACATTTTGGTTTTTTTAAAAACCAAATTTGGTTTTGAACTTTGTCCCATATATGTAACCAAATTAGGTTTTGATCAAAACCAAATACCAAGCGCCAACTGGTTTTGATAAAAACCAAAATTGGTTTTGATAAAAACCCAATAACAAGAGTATTTGGTTTTGATCAAAACCCAAATTGGTTTTGTACTTTTGTCCCATATATGTAACCAATTGGTATTGAGCACTTGATCAATATATGAAACCAATTTTGGTTTTGATCAAAACCAAATACCAAGCGCCAACTGGTTTTGATCAAAACCCAAACTGGTTTTATATATGAAACCAATTTTGGTTTTGATAAAAACCAATTTTGGTTTTGACCAAAAAGTTACTTTTTTGCACAATTTATTGATAAATGTGCCATACAACATACTTATGCAACCTTTAAGGGTACTGTACACTAAATCCACCCATTTATTGTACCATATCCATACTCAATAAAATATATGCAACACATGAATGAATTTGGTTTTCCAAGTTCGACATGTAAAATTATAATGAAAATTAATTTATGACCCAAGTCATAAATTGATTTTTATTATAATTACCAATCCATTGATATATTAAAGGGCTAATTATAAAAAGGCTTTAGACAGTCTGAAACAGATGCCACCAGATTCCATTTCCAGTACAAAAATTCAGCTGATCACTTGCATGCTACAGGCTATCAAATTTCTATATTATGCCTTTCATACCCTCCCACAAACATACATGTACATGTATATGGGTTCTTTTTGCCAATTGGTCAAATCTTAAATTATACGAAAACCCATTATTTTTGATGGTTTCTACCATAATAATGTTGGTTGCCAAGTAAACAGAAAATAAACGGTGACCATGTAATTTTTTTGTTTACGGTTATCACTTATTTACTGTTTACACAGTCCTGAAATTATTATGATAGAAACAGTTGGTATGCAAACAGTCAAGTGTTTCTCACATAATTTTGTGATTAATTTTCAAGTGTGCATGCTGGCATAGAACTAAATTCCACAAGATGCTGCAAGATGTGGCAAATTACATGTAAAATTTCCTGAAATCACAAACCTCTGAGGACTATTCTACCATTTAAGTGCTGTCAGTAACCTTAAATTGAGGCATGTAATTTGCCTGCACATGTGAGGGCCACCCCATTCATGAATCATATCATAAGCAACCAAAATTAATAGTCGAAGATGAAGTAAATTGTCCAAATGACATAATTGGTTGCATCAATGTTGAATGAAGTTTTAAGATAAACATCAATGAAGACACAGTGAGATTTTGAAAATTAAACTTTAATTCAAACATATCCAGCAGGAATAATTGTCATCCTAGCCATTCTTCCACAGCAGTGTATATTCCTGATGTATGTGCACACCTCACCATTGCAACAATTGCAATGAATTAACACTTAATATATAGTTCATCACACCCTTCTTATATTGAACATTCCCAAGAATGACAGCTCATCTGTTTTACACCTGTCATGCAGTAGAAATTTAAAGATCAGCAAACTCCTTTATATTCGCATCTGATGAATATAGCAGCACTTGACAGCATAGCATGTTACTAACTTCCCACAGGCTGCACCACACTTGTATATTGTGGTGCAATATTTATGAATGAAAAGTTGACGAATAACATATTGTATCTGCACAGATAACACACATGCCTCCTCTGTATGCTGTGCACATTCTGGTACTAAAGTTTCCAATGCCAGTGAACGAACATACTCTGAAAAGAAATGCATAAAATACTATGTTTAGGAAAAGTCAGATTTAAAGACATATATTGCAGACTTATTTCATTGAATATTAAAAGCATTGTTAGGACATGGCAAAATATGCCCATGGCAATTCCAACAAAAGGCCTTTAACTCTGGTGAAATTGACGTGCTGAACCAAAACTCAAACTTGACCTGTATTTTGTACATTAAAACACACACATTTCAAATTTGATTCAACTCAGTTGAGACTATCTAAAGTTATCATCTGACATCTGGAATCCAAAAGCGAACTAACAGACAGACATGCAGCATAATACATCCCCTTTTTTAAAACAGGCATATATGGGTGCATATAAACAATCAGTTAGTATCCAAACACTATCCCCGCTGGAATTATGTAGCAAAAACCTGAGATTAAGAACTAAAATTCCAACCATATCCACTGTAGCATTTCAGAGAATACAACGGTTGAACCACGCACAAATGTAAACATTTACTACTTTATTCAGGGCACCTTATTGAGTATAAACATTACTGAAATGATTGTCCCATTACTATTATACTAGTCACTGACTTTAATTGTTGTTTTCTGACTATTTGGATAAATTATTTTGGCATGATTGTTTATTATTCCATCAGCAGGTCCGGGAACACCTCACTGGATTGTTTCACATCACTTTAATTTGTCTTTCAAAGCACATCAGGTTATTGGATATTTACCAGGCCATTTATAAGGCTATCATGGCTATGGTTTATATAGTGTCATCAGTATTCTGTGAATTAAAGTGCAAAATGCAGTGATTATTCACCCCCCCCCCCCCAATTGGCCCTGTTTTTTTAATCTCCAGTTACCCTTCACAGGTATTATTTTATTTAGTCTTATTCCATACCATGACACTTAGAAGTAAACAATCTGCTAGACATTATTTGTTTGGACTCTTTTCCATAGGTAGGGAATTTAGACCTAAATTCAACAAACATACAACATAAGGCTTTTTGTTAAAGGTGCACAATCTGATCTGATTGTCCCCGGATCATCCAGTTACAACATGAACAACAACGGAAATTTACACCGAAAGCCAATAGTCATCAAACATTACTTTTCATAATGTTATCTTCCGAAATTGATTTGCGATGACCTTGCGAGACCTCTCAATATCTTGTATATCTGCATATTTGTAGAAGAAGTCAGTGGAATGTTTGGTAGGCTGACAAATAATCGAGGAAAATTAACAAATTTGATAACTCAGAGCTTTGAGGGATAGGATCCTCAACTCAAATAAAATATTATTTAAACCCGAAGCTGAAGAAATAGTTATTTAGGGGGCGTCAAATCAGATTATACATCTTCTAAGTGATGCGTATTTATATAAAAACTTACATGTACAGTTGTAAATTGAATACATCCAAGTTCCAACTTTGGTCCAGTGTATGTCTTCCAGTCAATTTACTTCCACAGCAAGACTTCTAGCTGACAGTCCTCTATAAAATATAACATACAGGTCTTATAAAATGATACCAACAAGCCTTGAAATATGTGTCTGTCATTTGCAGAATGAGGTCCCCAGAGAAAGAATTTAGTTATGGTACCCCACATAGTGGGCTAGCATCACCAAATTCACCCTCTGTGAACCTCCTTCTGCTGAGGTGTAAGCAGCATGAGCTCTCCAGAGGGTGTATTTGGTGATGCTAGCCCACTGTGCGGGGTACCATCACTAAACTCACCCTCTGGGGACATCATTCTGCAAATGACAGGCACACCATTTCAAGGCTTGGACATGCACTAGTATATGAAATGACATGTACATCTATAGATTTACTTAAAATATCACATATTGTTCTGGATATAAATCTTTTCAATGTACTGGCCACGACATATAGGATTTCAAACAAAGAAAACATTATTGCAGGCATGTCATACATGTAGCATGGTTTGATGACAGGTGAAATACCCATCATGGGTGGGGGTGTTAGTAATCACATTCTTCATGACTTCGGGGCGGGCGGCCTTCATTTAGGTTATAGTTTAGAAATAACATTTATCAAATTATGATAATTTCCTCAAGAAGATACTATTATATAGTATAGCATAATTATTATATGAATGTGGATATTATTCACTGTAAACAGCTGTATATAAATTTCTGTGCATTCATGGATGTTAACATAACATGTAAATAGGAATGTGTCATTTTGGGGTCATTCGGCTAAAAAAAACATGGCTGCCAGTGGCCATCTTGGATTTCAAAATTTGCAACAAAATACAACACGATAACTGCCTGCAGCCAGTTTAGCAGTTAGAATTATTTCTCTTATTCTAAGGTGTTTTAAAGGTACTCAATCCGATCAGACGCTCCTAAATTACTATTTCTTTGGCTTCGGGGTTAAAATATATTTGAATCGTGTCAAGGAACCTACCTGTCAAAGCTCAGCGTGATCAGATATAGATTTTTCAAGTTAGTTATTTAAATTCTTTCTGGGCCAGAAACTAGAGTTTAAACAGAAAAAATTGAGTGGTAAATTATTACCGCTTGAGTTTTCTGTTTAAACCAATTAATAACCCGAAGCCAAAGAAATAGTAATTTAGGAGCGTCTGATTGCAGAGGCGGACTGGCCGATCGGGAGACCGGGAAATTTCCCGATGAGCCGGAGGCCGGAAAAATTCTGATTCCACGTGATTTTCTATCAAGCGAGAATCCGAGGGTTTTTTTTACGGGTTTGGGAGGGGGGGGGGGGGGGTATATGTGGTTGGGCCGCCCAACCACAACTTGGGCCGCAAATGAAACTGACGTGGGCCGCCACATGTGTTGTTTAACCAGCCGTGTATCCAATAAGATGGTACTCTTCTCACATATATTCATGAGGGCAGAGGCGGACTGCATGGCCGATCGGGAGACCGGGAAAATTCCGGACGTGGGCCGCCACATATGTTGTTTAACCAGCCGAATTGGCTAATCGTAATTTTGACATTAAATGAACTTGTCAGCATCATATAACACCACGTAAAGACCCCATTAATCTCGAGATTTTAACGGTAACTCCCAGCTGTAAATCCCAAAAAAATTCTTACCCACCCCTCCCCCAATTGAAATGTACAAGAAAATAGGAACGCTTCAGTTGATGCCAGTCTTGTTTATCGGATTCGAGATTTTCTTGTATAGTTTTCAAAATATTCTCACCCCGGGCCGAACAACCATGAACAGCCCGGTGTGTCCTGGTCTCTTGTCCGTAGCCGTGTGCATTTGTCTGGAGTTAGACCGCTAGATGTTAGATTTTATGCAATTTTTCAGGTA